>VUYV01000008.1:10344957-10406516 GCA_008711295.1 Anarhynchus alexandrinus | reverse complement strand
GGTGTGTGTGTGGGGGTGTGTGTGGGGTGTGTCTGCTGGGGCGTAGAGGGTGTCGGTTAATTTTTTAGCCAGCACCCAACTTTGCTGTGAAATCCGTGTAACTTTAAAAACTTTGCCTGTAGATCTGGTTAGCATTAATTGTTTCAACTTGCTATATGTATGTCTTCTACAAGTTATAAAGCGTGCAGGTTGCCCGGCAGTTAATTACGGAAGAAGGCTTTGCCGGCACGCCGGTGGCTGGCAGAGGGTTTGTGCTCGGTAGCCCCAGGACCGGGCCTGCACCCCGGCAGCGAGCCGGCCCCCGGCAAGGGGTGCGACGGCCGAGGCCCAGCGGGATCCCGCGCACCTCGGTGCACCCCGTTTTCTGTATTTCCTGAGACATACAGAAAGCCTCTGAAAGCTATCTGCCTGTTTCTTTGGGGTCGGCGCAAGTTGTGTTGAAAGTCAGCGCCCTTCTAGAGAGGTTGCTGTATGCTTTAAATATATATATAAAAATAACATATTGAATGTGTCCTCAGATCTAATGTCTTGCTACTGTGTCAGGTGTATGGAGCTTGAAAGACAGATTGTGATGTAGGGGAGAACCTGAAATGGGAGCTCTGAAGTTTTCCCTAAGTAATGTAATGGGAATAAAGCGAATGTCTTCTGCTGGCCCATTCTAGGATTGTAAGTTTCACCACTTTTCTGTAACAATTACAAATATCTGAGTGTTTCTATAAAGGTTCAGTAGCTTGCATCTGATACTTCTTTTTGAGTGAAATGCCTGCAGGCAGTTCCTCCAGGATATACTGTGTGTCAGTGTTATAGGCAGTACATCTCTATTGAAGAAAATCCAGGTATTGTCTGGAAAAAAAGTGATGCCAAAACATCTCTTATCCTGGCCAGGCAGTAACTCCTGAGGCAGTGGTGCCACCCTGCACGTTGGGAGAGGGAATGGACAGCTGGAGTGGTGATTTCTGCCAGAGGAGCTTCTCAGGGCGGGCAGTACCTGTGGTACCTGGGACTTTTAGCTTATCCCAGCCTCGTGTTTATTTGGGATCAGAACACCTGCCCTGCAGCTAGTTTGATGAGCACATCTGGAAGTGTCGTGGAGATGGATGTGCTGAAATGCTGCCTCCTGTGCTGCTGGGGCTGCTGCTTCCGTGCCCCATGCAGCTTGCTGAATGCGCGCTTTGGGGTTCCTGGGTCTTACTATTGCCTGGGCTGGATGGCTGCCTCCACACAGCCCTGCAGTGTGGGTGACTGGTTCTCAAGAACAGGCACACAGGAGTAAGTTTTTATGGGACAATGCCAACTTGGCAGCTTAGCCATCATTCAGAGCACCCTGCCTACAAGGTAGCTGTGTCCTAGTTCTGTGTAGTTGTATACAGGACATATAAAAGAGCAAAGTGGGCTTTGTCTGGTTCCAGGTGCCCTCTGATACAGAGGAGCAACTGTCAGGAACTGGAAATACGATTTCTTTCGTCATGGAAGAATCTTCACGGTCTGTGTAGCTACTCTGCAGTAGCTGTCTGCTCTCCTCCACTCACTGGGTCGCTGTATGGACAAATGTGAAGTTGCGGAAGCTCCGCTTGCCATCTGTAAAACTTAGTGAATTGTTTCTTTGAACAGAATGAAGCCTCGGGCTTGTTTTTGTAGGAAAATAGCCCAGAATAGCTATTCCTCGCTGCCTGGAAAACTCAATTTACCCTGACAAAAAGCATAGGCAAAGATGAGCTGCCACCTGCTGGCTCCGTAAAGCTTTGGGCTAGGAAATGTCTGCTGGTTCCCTGGGCAGAAGAACCTGGTTCACGTACCCTACCCCAGGCTGGAGGGTCGAAAGGCTCAGGTGGGCTCTTGAGAGCTTTCTGCTAAGAAAGGCCACATTAGGCTGTTAAGCAGAGGTATTGTGAGGCATTACAAAACCATCCTAAGGAACCTGCTGGGGTTATGGTAATATTATATTTACTCATTTTTCTCCTAGTTTTGGTAAATAAAGATAGCTCTTTCAAGTGCAGCACATTCTTCTTAAGCAGTTCTGTATAATCTCGCACACTGGAAAATTAAATCATTGCCATCATACGGGTTCCCTGGGGAAACGCTCAGATTAGGCTCCTCCAAGCAGCTGGGATGTTGTGGGGCCCTGACTGGTGCAGGAATGCCGACAGCCCTGCGGACCCCCCTGCTCCGGACCCCCCTGCTCCAGGTTGGGTTCAGCCAGAGGCTAGGTGGAACAAGGCTCCCAAGGAACAAATGAGATTCAAGTGAACTCCGCGAACGTGCTGGCCAAAACCGGCTTGGTTTGTTTTTCGTGATGTCACTTCTATTTTAAAATCCAAGTTACGGAAACCATTTACAGTGGACTTTAACAAGACTGTAGTTTCCTGTGGGCAAGAGACTTCTCAAGAGTTACTCCTGTTAGGAGGAATTGTGTTCTTAAATATAATAGAAATTTCTGGGGGGTGAATTTTTGAAAGAAAATCGGAAGCTAGCTGTTTTTAGAATATTTTGTTTTTTAAAAATACACTTTCAGATAGAAAACCAAAATATTTTAACTTGTAGTTAAGAGGTGTGTAAAAGTTGCTTGACAGTCTTTCAGGAGATGATTCTGGTAATTATAAAATGGCCTAAAGTAAAATTACTGCTATCTTCTAATTTCTTTAGTTGTTCATTGATTTCTCAGGTGAAGGAATAATGGCAAGATTTTGGCCTTTGTGATGTCTAGCAGAATATCTTCATTTCTGATTTTCAGCTTAATAAACAGAATTGACATTTGATTGATTGGAAGTGCTGGCTTTCCATTTCCCCAAATGTTTCTTACGGGACTGTGAAGTTTATAGAGTGAAGAACTTACTTTACCTTCTAGTTATATATCTGAAAAAAAGAGTATTAGCCCTTTCAACTTTTAATGTATGTAATGTTTTCATGGTAAACCTAAGAAGCATACTTAGAACTAGCTCTGCTCATCAAAAATGTGCAAAGTATTTGCAAAGCCAAAATTGATGGTTACAGTTTTGCCTATGATTTTGCAGTAAGATGTGCCACAAATATCCAGTCTAAATAGCTGCTGCTTCTAAAAACTTGTAATTTCTTACGCGTGTATCTTCCTCTGTGCTGCGCTGCTACAGTGAATGACAGAAAGCAAACAGAGTAGCAAATGTGTTTAATGGGAGGTGAGGGGCTTGTTTGATTAGATTAGGGCTTCAGCTGGCCTTTATGCCCTTTTTAGGCAATGAGAATTCCTGTTTTAGAATTTACCATGTTTTAAAACCTGATTTTTAGCACGTTATATACAAGTGTCATATAGGTTGTGGTTTCTGTTGTAGGGAATGTTTCTGAAAGTCGTTACCAAGCAATCTCTATGTAGTACAGACACGCTAATCAGTGCTACCATCAGAACTTTTTTAAGGTGTCTCAAGTTAAGTATGCTTTCATATTTTAAATAATACCTTTGATTGACAGGTATTTCAAAATATGTCCAAAACTCTTTACATTTAGATTTGCTAGGCCACATGAGAGTCTCTTCCTCTTGCTGAAGTGAAGACTCAGTTACAGATATCATGGGGTTTTTTGCTCTGCTGCTTTATTTTTCACGTTTTTGTACGTGTGAACACTGTAGCTCAGGATTTGTAATGGCTACTTTAATCATATTACAAAAACAAGCGAGACTAAGGGCTATGACCTGAACGTTAATTAATGTATTATAAAGGATGAGTAATTTTCAAATGTAAGGCTACCAATCCAGTAAATAAAAGGTAATTAATTCTGGATGACAGCGTTTTACAGCAATTCATGGAGAGGAAATACAGCCTACGCGAATGTAATGTATGGCTATGCAGTGCTGCGCTCTGTAAGAGTAAGGGGAGCATTATTCTGCCCTATGCTAACTATTCTGCTCCTTATAATTACCAGTTAAAACTACACCTTTTAATATTTGAATGCAAATGGACATGCAGAAACGTGGTAAATGGCAGCGCGTTGATGTAGGATTCAGACCCTGCAGCCTGGTCACAAACAATGCTGCGTAATCAGCTGCAGGAAATGTTTTTCTCTTATGATAGTGTATAATGGCTTAAACTGTAAGGAAAGGAAAAACACTAAGGCTCTTTGAATGAGAAGTTTGCATACAGATTGTGAGGCATCTGCTGCGGCTATCAGCTAATTGTCCTTCTGCTGTTATGCACCTGGAGAAACAAATACCATGAGACTATGAAAGGAGATGGCAAGCTAGACCTTAGAGACTCTCCTTTGGTTACTTTTGGAACACAGCTTTGAAAAACATAGGTGTGCTACCCTCTGCGTTTCCTGCAGCCATTAAACACTGATGTTCTCAGCTGTCACCTCTTGCAAAAGGTCCAAGCTCTTCCAACGGGATTGGTTTTAGTTCAGAGGAAGCCAGACACCATTCTTAAGAAGCAATTTACCATGAAATTGAGAATTCCTCCTGGTTTTTGTTATGTTTGAGAGAACTTCACCTAAGTTTGTAGTTCAGCTTTGGAATTATGTCCTACCAATGTCAACTGTGTTTTACAAGTAAGCTCTAGTGTTTATATCAGTAATATTTTTTAAAAGCAGACATCCTGAAAATAGCTGTAAATATATTCCTCATTCAGGTGTAGATGTTGGTAAGAACTGACAATTTACCGTTCTTGCAAAGGCAGTTGTTAAAACCAGATTTACTTTGCCAGTAAACTTGACTGAATGGCGTGGATGAACCTTTATGTGCTCATATGTTCAGTGTCTCTGAATTAAAACATCACCGTATGTAACTGTGATAGCCAGGGAGACCTTTCTTGATGTAAACAGCTGAGGTGAAGGAATCCTGTACGCAGGATTCCATAGTATAGTATGTATATATGGCCCTTCTCTTCCTTTTACTGAAGAGGCAATAATTTTAAATTGGTCTGTTTTTCAAGTACAGTGTAAGTGCAGGTTTGAAGTAATGTGGTTAGTATATGTGGTGTGAGCATCTGAACTGGAATGTGGGCTGCTGGAGAACAAATAACATTTGCTCTATGTCTGATCTGTGGTGAGTATTCCTATAGAGCTGAGAAAGGGGTTAAAGAGGCTAATGACCCTGAATGTATGGGTCTAGCTTTTGCTCCTCAAGTACATTATGGACACTCTTGCTCACTTACAGAGTCATTCGAGTTACCTTTTTTGTGTGTGTGCTCTACTTGAAGCAAGAATTTGGGTGAACAAAAGAAGAATCCCAGAACTTCTTACAGAAAAATGAGGGACACCAACTTGTCTGCTTCAACACTGATATGATTAACTGTTTGTTTTTCCAAGCCAAATGCTTAAAAATTGAGACTGTTAGAGAAAAAAAGGCTCCCTGTGCTCTCCTTGTCCATGAGAAGTACTATATAGACTGTACATCTTTTGAAGGACTTCGATTTCCTTTAAGTATAATATTTAGTGAGCATTTATGGAGTCTTGTCTCTATTTTAATTTTTTTTTTATTTGGTAGTAGGATTGACTGGAGTGCTGCTATTTAGGAGCTGTATTCCTAAGGCTTTTATCAAGGTATTTTAATTTTCCTTGGACAGAACAGAATGTTACTTCAATGGTAGTGCTATAATTAACTTGGAGGCAAACTTCCTTTGTTCCCTCTGTAGGTAATACACAGGGATATGAGTCAGTAATAACCAATTAGCTTGTTTGTAGTGAAGTTCTTTACTGCCCCCGAACAGCAACAATAAAAACATCTTAAATCTTCTTTTGCCTGCACTATCGGTAAAAACTGATGATGTTAAGCTGGACTCATAAATACTAGGTATAGTTGGTATCTCCTCCCTCCTGCCCTGCTCTGTGGGAATTATGGCTTTGGAGTTCTCGTTGAGAAAACTGGATACTGGCATTCGTCTGAAAATATATATAGCTTAATTACTGATGGAAAAGGGCATGGCAGGATAGACACTGACTTCTCATCAGTGAAGCAGCAAGGTGTAGGCAGCTTCCAGGCGCTCTTTGTTGTGGAATACCAGGTAGATATGAATACAGGTGAAAAAGCTTTCCTTTCAGAGGTGTATTTGAAGGTTGAAGATACTTTGTAGTTGGGATATTTTCCTTAACTATGGTTATTTCTTTTAAAAACTTTTTTTTATAGATCTGGTTAAGAATAAGATTTGGGTTTTGAAGTGTTTGAGCAACTTGCTACTGCCCAAGTCATGACGCTCCCATTTCGAAAGGACTTGGACAAGTACAAAGACCTCGATGAGGATGAAATTCTTGGCAAACTTTCGGAAGAAGAACTGAAGCAACTGGAAACTGTTTTGGATGATCTTGACCCTGAGGTAGGTATTAGCCAAGAGGAGTTTTATTTTTTTGTTTGCTCAGAAATGAGTCTGAAATAAATTGAAACCTTTTTTCTTTACTTGAACAATATACTTTTGGACAGAGTTTTTTTCCTAGTCTGCTAATGATCTTATTTACAGATGTATATGCGTATATAATGTTTCAACTGTTTATTTCCTGTTTACAATGTGAATACAACTGCAGTAGAGGAAAATGGAAGAAGGGGTTGTCAGGAGGAGCTTTCTGGTATTTATTTATAAATAAAAAATTGCATTTAGTCATGTTCTTGAAAAGAACATTTATTTAGAAAGGCCTGTTTAACTTTCCTGTTTCCAGTATTGTCTGGTAAACAGACCTTTTGTATCCTTTTTTATTTTGTTGCTTCTGCTGTTGGAGTTTGATGAGAGAGGGAGGATGCTAACCTCTCCCAAAGATTCCTGGTCCTGTAGGTAGTCTCTGTCTATTCCTGTCCTCGTGCTGACTTTGCAAAGAGGAGGCAAATAATTGCTCAGCTCCTGAATGATTATGTCAGCATGGGGTATTGAATATGGAATATTTTAGCTTTCTGTTATAAAGAGCTATGTCCTCCACTGATACTGCAGCTAATGTCAGAATCCAAGACTTGTGTTTTCACCTCCTGATTCTCTGTTCTTGCTTTAACAGGACCAGGATTAAATTTAAGCTTGATGTTCAGGGATCACTTAGAAGAATATTATGATCACCTATTTTGTTGCACTGCAATATATTCCCGATATTTTAATTGGCTATGGCTTTATAGACATTTTAACAGGGAAGAACTGGAAAAAGTGATTGGTTGTCTTTTATGACAGTCTGAATTTCTATACCTTCTGTTCTTTCCATACTAATAGCTTCCTTTTTTTTTCTGGATTTTATTTTTCTTTAGTTGAAATATGTTGATGATAGCAAAGAACCACCCCACCTTGAGTCAGGTCAAAAGTAGAAATACTCTGTGTTAAATGCCGGAGAATAGTATAGGCAGTTGTCTTAAAGGCTTAAAAATACATGGATATAAGTGATGTAGGAAGCAGTCTTCTTGCTGAATGTCTAAACTGGAAATAGCTGAGTTTTATTTACTACTCATTTAAACAGTGTTCATTCTAGAAAAGAAATGCAAAGTAACTAGCAAGTCTAGTGCTGGGAGCTATTGTACTTAAATAATTGCTTCAGTCCTATTCAGAGTGCAGTGTGCTCTATTTTTAATTATATTCTTGGTATCTAAAGAATAGATTACCTTGCGTCCCCCCTGCCCAAAAAAAAAGGAAGTTGGCAGGGAACCAAAGATTGCCTAAAAAGAATGATGTATCAGGTTTGAACTTTGGGGAGAGGGAGGAGGAAGAGGAAAATGAAACTAAACAGGTGTTCACTCAGGCTTTCTAAGCTGTACTTGTTTGCTCCATTTTGTTTTGCAGAACGCGCTTCTGCCTGCAGGCTTCCGACAGAAAGACCAGACTGCTAAAAAGGCTTCAGGTCCCTTCGACAGGGAGCGACTCCTTGCGTATTTGGAGAAGCAGGCTCTCGAGCACAAAGACAGGGAAGACTATGTGCCTTTTACAAGAGAAAAGAAAGGTAACACCACCCTTTCCGGTGTAGGTGGTTATGAAGTCTCTGAAGTGGACTAGCCAGAACTACTGTAAACCAAAGTTTATTGAAGCACTGGCAGCTCTAATGCTTTTTAACTCGTGGCGTTTCCAAATGAGTGCTACTGTGCAGAGGCGGGATGCTTCCTGTTGAAGCGTTCTGTGGTGCTGGGGCTGGTGTGCTGTTTGCATGTCGCACAGGAAGGAAATCAGACTCAAGAGATTTTATCGAAGGTTGCAAAGTTCTGATGGGGATGGTCTCCTTAAAGTAAGAGCTACCCCTGATTTGTGTCAATAATAACAAATGCTGTCATTGTGCCTGTGGCTTGTGCCCTGTGGTGCTGAGTACAGACAGTAACATCTGTAGTACTACGTTGCATTTTAAAAATAGCAGTAGAACGATGTTGTGGTAGATACTCAGTAATGTTCAAAGGCGTTGTAGGCTGACAAGGCTAGGCAAGTGGTGTATGCAATCATGTTGTCTTTCTAGTATCCTTACTGATAGGTTTAATAAGATTGCATAGTTATTATTAACTAATTACATAGTTAACATCGCAAGAAGCTTTGAAATCTGGCAGTGGTTTGTGGTCTAAAAACCATGGAAACATTGACCCAATGAGTGGGCACATTATTAAAGCCTTGGATTTTAAATCTTTGTTTTGGATCTAGTCATCTTGTTGACTTGATGGGGAAGCATTTTCCTTTCCAGGAGAAAATTAAAAAAGAATGTGCATCTTAAATGTCGTAAGAGTGGATTTTATTTTTTTTTTTTCCCCCACAAAACAAGAGTTACTGAATGTATTGTGCCTTACTTAGCACTATTTGTAGGGACGGAAACTCCCAGTTTCTGTGTTGGACACATATGCATAGGAGGAGGCTTTTAGCTGTCACCACAGTGTTTGTGTACTGCTTGTGAATCCTAGCTTGTCTGAACTGTCCCCAGCAGCAGGGCAGACCTGCTGCAGTAAGAGTTCAGTAAACTGTTTGTTAAGTTGTATTCCAACTGCCCAAGATGAACAGGCTCCTCTCTTCTTAAGGGCTTGAAACCCTTTAATTCTACTTAATTCTCTGGTGTGAATCATTGCTTATTTCAGACTTGAGTCTTCAGTCATCTACTGAGTTTGTATATATGACTGTGATTGTGGTTTATATTTGGTGAAAATTTTGTTGGGGGTATTTGTGTTTTCTCTGCCTATACCAGATAGCTGTTACTTGATAATGTTGGTCTCTCTTTTTCTTGAGGTAACAGAGAGATTGTGACTTTATAATGTGCTGCACTGTATATGATGTGCTACTTCCTTAGCACACCATGTTTTGCCTTATTTGAGTAGTTAAACACCACTTTTGTTGATCACTGTGATGCTCCTTTGCTGACAGGAGAACAGCAGTTTGCTGACTGAATCTGTAAGAGTAACTGAGTTAAGGATAAAGCAATGTATTGAATGTAGAAGGCAGTCAAAGGTACCTATAGCAGTGGTACCCTTATGGTACCTCTGCTGCTGGAAAGCACCCGTTGATCCTGTGTTTGGCTGTTGAGTGTGCCGCTGCTTCCTCCCTTTTTCTGCTTCTTGCCCAACATATTTGCTAATATATGTTAGAGATGGCCTAATGGTTTAATGTGATTGAGTTCAAGTATATTCGAGCCTCGTAGCTGGTTTGGGGAATCCTTTGCAGCTACGCTAGCTTGTACAACGCTGCTTTAGGATGTGAGGCTGGGCATGGAGGATTTGCTCTAGTTAGTACTTCTTTTTCTACTGAGTACGAGTGTTCCATTGAGATAGGTGGTTCTTTAATGTCAGCTTATGTATACACGCACACAGCAAAACTATTTGTTTGGGTAGATAAAATCTGTGAGAATCATGTAGAAAAACAGAAGAGTCCAGCTGTAATGCAGATCTCGGTTGAGAAAGATCAAATGTCATTTCCTTTATGTAATAAAGTATTACTAAATAGCAGTCTGTCTGGGTGTTTGGGTGTTGCAATATGTCATACCAGTTTAGTGAGTAAAATTTCCTGTATCTCTTAAAAAAAAAAAAAGTAAAAGAGTTGCTGTTTAATAACTTTTTCTACCATTTCTTTTAGTACTATAGAAGAAAAGAAAATAATATGAAAAATGAAATGTAGCTTACCTTCATTAAAACTAAAAATGTGGAAACAAATGTTCGGTATGGAAATTCATGATGTGTTAAATGGGTGGGAGGAGGCAAGAAGGCTAAGCTCATTTTGTAGTAGGTGAGGGATAAACTTTTCTTTTCCCTTCATGAAAGTGTTATGGTTCAGCTTTGACTTGCTGCCATGTTTGTGGCCATTTTGCACAAAAATGGCAAACCTGTACAACTTAATCTTTTAAATCAAGAAGTCATGATCTTGATCTAGATGTAAAACTTGGAAAGGGAGTGGAGCAAAACGTAATACTTGTGTAGGATGTTTTTTATCTAGAGGGAGCTCTTATCCTGATGTGCTTTTCTTCAATACAACTTTTCTCTTTGGCTAGATAAATGTATTAAGGAGAAACGCTAACAAATTGTGGAATAAGGGTGGTTGAAAATCTTGCTTGATTATCCTGTTAATTCAGAAGAAAACTGATAATCATAACCTTCAGATCTAGAGATTTTGGGGGAGACAGATTGGAGTTGCAGCTGTTTTCTTGGTGCTATTTTTGTGGGTCAGGCTTTGCTAAAATGTTTCTGTCTCATTGCTCAAACTTGGTCTAATTATGCATTTCATGGAGTAAGAAGGGGAAAATCTATCCTTCTCTTTCTTTTTTCTTTTACTGTTTTAGTAGAACTGATGATCTGCATGGTGATTTGGCCTGCAGGTTTATCAAAGAAGCCTACCCTGGGTTCGTTTTAAACATCCTGGCTTGCTACTGATTCTGGTAATCTTGATTCCCAACTACAGTGTAAAGGAAAATCCTCTCTTCCAGTTGTCCTAAGTACCCCATTCTGAGGTACCATGTTATTAAAACAATGTTGCATCTCTTTCACTGGTAGATGACGTGATTTCTCCAAATCTTTGAAACCCTTTTATGCTGTGTCCTATGAAATGTGGAAGATCTGAAATCATGTAAAGTGTTCTGATGTAGTGAGATGAACAGTGCTAAAAAAATGTGAAGCTTAACAATCCCTAAATTATATTCTATTGCATTTTTCCAGTGCCTGACTTTGTTTCTAAAAGCATCCTTAAAAACATACTTTGTTTTTAAACACAATTTAATGACTTAAGTCACATTCTGTTCCAATTAAGTGTTGAACCATACAGTAAACCATTGTTCAAGGGATTCATGTGGTAATAATTTCAACAAAACTAGCTTTGTCTCAATCTGCGGACGTAAGTATGTCATAAAGATTTTACGAGGCATACTGCAAAGAGAAGGATCTCTCATCTAAACAGTGAAGCGAGGCTTCAGGGCTGGAGTCTGTTGCCCTCAAGTGTGTTCCATGCATCTGACCAAGTCTGAGCAATGCTCCTCTCTTCTCTTGGAACAGCAAAAGATGAGAGTTATTGCACCTGAGATAAAAACATATCTAACGTCAGTAATGTACTTTGTGCTGTATAGTGCAAGGCATTAGCAAATTATTATGTAACCCAAGCTTTGCATTTCTAGCCTTTGCACTCTCCTAATCGTGGCTTTCTCTCCCAGCTTTCCCTCTGCATTCCTGCCCCGGGTATGTTTGTTCTGTGTAGATTTGCATTTCATGTAACTTCTACTTTAATGTTGGGTGGTTTGTTTTTTTTTTCCTGCTCTATCACCCAGAAAATAATGTTAGGCTGAAACTGTAGTCACCTTGCTAGAGCTGCCCTGCTCTACATCACCATTTGCTTCTGTTGCCGCAGGATTTGGGATGCTGTGTTCTCTGTTTGCCTTTCAGTCATTGGTCTTTAAAGGAAGTGTGTTGCATGTTGTAAAATGAAGCTAATATCCTGTAGGAGCTTTGGAGAAACAACTTGTCGAATTGACATTCTCCATACAAGACCACTAGAACAAAATAACGTGTGATACGCTAGCCTTAATGTAAAACAGTTTTCTAACTTGCTGCTATGTGCTCTGCCATCAGATAACGAATAACAGTGCTCTCTCTACAGTAAGACACTGAGGAAGTCACTTGTAAGTTGAATGAAAAAAATTAGTATTGAATTGTGCTTAGAAGTGAATTGATGAACCTAAGTCTGTCACATGGTAAGAACTAGTGATGGATGAATTGTGGATTATATCAGTTTCTGGATTGATGGAGCTGTAAGGAACATAAGATGTATGGAATATATCAGATGTTGCTTGCTCTTCTTCATGAAGACACTGATGAGAAAAGCTGGTATTTGGTTGTCCTCAGGTGACACTTGATTCCTTTCCTGCAGACAGAGTACTGCAAAGTGGATTTTAGACTTTTCTGATCTGCAAGTTGTGGCCGCTTGCTGCCTGCTAGCATGGGGGTAGGATGGCAGGATATGTGAGAATAGTACCAGCAATATGCAGTGCATGGCCACACTCAACAGACCTGATTTCTACAAAATTTTCAGTCCCACCTTAGATACTGTGATTCTGTGTTGAAATGTCTGGGGCACTTCAGCAGACACCATGCAACATTTCTGCCTTTTGAGCAGTATGATTGTGGGGAACTCGGAACTGAAAGTTCATTCTGTAGCAAAGAAAGCCTGTGAATTAGTCCTGGGATGTGCATTCTTTAACATGTTAGCTAAAGGCACAGAAGACCTGAGTATATAATTATTACATAAATGATGTGGACATTTCTGAAATTTGCCTCTTCATGTTGTAATGCTTAATCTTTGCAGTATCCTTGTTGGCTGAAAAGGAGGATGTCATGTTCCTTCATGTGATCAAATTCCTGCTATTTGGAAACATTCCACTTGAGGGCTGAGAAAGCTATTTATCTCTTGGGCTGCACAGATGTGTAGTCTTTTTTTTTTTTTTTCTTTAAAAAAGAAACCAACTTACATTAGTAAGGGGGGAAGGGAGTTGCCAAACTGTCTTGGCAGCAGGCCTTGAGTTAGATCATTGTCCCCAGAGACACAGGGGTCCTATCCTTTTTGAAGTAAGTTTGTCACTAGAAGTGGGGAGTGGGGAAGGACCTGCTTTCGTATGTACATCGTAAACCTCTGAACTCTGGGCTGGGATGAAATGAAGCCAATGAATGCAAGATTATATACACAAGGGTGTGACCTGTTTTATAACAAAAACTGCTCCTGACCCAGTTCATGTGACTGGAGTTGGCGGCAATGAACATTTCTGGAGGGGAGTGGCTTTTAACATTTCTGCTTTAATAAGAACTGAATATACATTGGTGTGTGTTTTGGGTTTTTTTTAAGTTATCTTAAGAGTCAGGCATGTATGAAGAAATTTAGTCTTACTTTTAGGAAGCAAATGTTTAGAGCCAGAAGTTCCTAACCTATGAATTTAAGAAGTACTTAAAGTAATATCGGGAAAAGTAGAATCATAGAATCATAGAATGGTTTAGGTTGGAAAGGACCTTGAAGATCATCGAGTTCCAACCCCCCTGCCATAGGCAGGGACACCTCCCACTAGACCAGGTTGCCCAAGGCCACGTCCAGCCTGGCCTTGAACACCTCCAGGGATGGGGACTCAACAACCTCTCTGGGCAACCTGTTCCAGTGCCTCACCACCCTCAAAGTGAAAAACTTCTTCCTAATGTTCAATCTAAACCTGCCCTCTTCCAGTTTGAAGCCATTCCCCCTTGTCCTGTCACTACATGCCCCAGTAAAAAGTCCTTCCCCAGCTCTCCTGTAGGCCCCCTTTAGGTACTGGAAGGCCGCAATAAGATCTCCGCGGAGCCTTCTCTTCTCCAGGCTGAACAGCCCCAACTCTTTCAGCCTCCCCTCATAGGAGAGGTGCTCCAGCCCTCGGATCATCCTCGTGGCCCTCCTCTGGACACGCTCCAACAGGTCCATGTCCTTCTTATGTTGGGGACTCCAGAGCTGGACGCAGTACTCCAGGTGGGGTCTCACGAGAGTGGAGTAGAGGGGCAGAATCACCTCCCTCGCCCTGCTGGCCACACTTCTTTTGATGCAGCCCAGGATGCAGTTGGCCTTCTGGGCTGCGATCACACATTGCTGGCTCATGTTGAGCTTCTCGTCGATCAGCACACCCAGGTCCTTCTCCTCAGTGCTGCTCTCCAGCCATTCCCCGCCCAGCCTGTATTTGTGCTTGGGATTGCCCCCAAGCAAAAGTAGTTCTTCTTTTTTGTGGGTACTGTGTGATGAACCAGACAGGAGGCTGATCTAGGTTGAAATACATTTTTACAATTGAGGTCAGTTTCCTTCTCCCACTGGCTGCCTGCTGCACTGATGCTGCAGATAGGATGACATGAACAAAGGCTCAGGTGCTCCAGTCATGGTTTTCTTCTCTTCTCCTTCCTTGTACTCCGAATTCCTTGCTTTTTTACTAGTCTGTATTACTGAGGGAAAACAATGCAAACATAGCTAATGAAAGGCTTTAGATCATGTGTAATCTGTTCAGAGCGTTTCATGGGTTAATGAAAACCTCGTCAAATATTCTTATATCTCTTCTTAAGTTGAAAATTATTCTCTCCCCAGTAGGTGATGCTGGTAAAATAAAATGGGGGTAGAAATGTGCTGTATTAATTATATCAAAATGATCTTAAACATTTACTACCTAAGCCTTCATTTATGAAGGTTTTCTTTTAATCCTGAATCACCCCAAACATAATTTCTTTTGCACCGTCCATCAGACCTGAGGTATGGGTGGTACTGCATGTCAGCTCCTTTCAGCTACTGTTTGTAGTCAGTACAGTTATGTAAGGAGATTTATTTTCTGCTTCTAAATATGGTTAATGACCATTTATACAACTTTCCAAAGAGATAGCAACCCAGGAACAAAAATACCGTGTTGCTACCAACAGATCTTGGTCATCAGACTGTGTTGTCAGAGAAAAACCTGATAGACTTTGTAATCTGTGCTAGTGGTAATGCATTAAGTTCCTTTAAAAAGAAAATGAACCACAAACTATTGTAATCTAAGATGGGAATTTGGAGAGAGGGAAAAGGTGGATGGGTTTTGTTATGCCCGTGTCTGCTGTAGGACACAGGAGCTGACTTCAGGCATTGCTTCCCACAAGTGGCGAAACCAAAATCCCTCTTTGTTGGAATTTCCCAGAAATAAAACCAAAACATCCCTATAAAGCTTCTTGTCACCGGGAGGTATTTAAAAATGCTAAACTTAGTCTTAGTCCAAACATGTAACAAGATACACTTGTATGCAGTATGAGGGGGAAAAAAACCCTTAGGCTTCTGGCTTCTGCGCAGCTGGTCTGATTCTGGTGCATGGTGGGTTGTCATCGTGTAATGGGAATGAGCTAGTATGATTCATGTGTGGAAACGGTTTTTAGCTATGAATATGGAAGAGGGTGAGCTCCTGAATTAGCACTGAGATGTCATAGGAAGGTTATCGACACCGCTTCTTACCCCGGGAAATAACTAAAGGAAGTTGGAACCCCTTTCCCACAGCTCTCGCTGCTGATAGCTCAGGCAACTTGGAAAGTTTGGAAAACTTTGAATATCTGTTATGATTAGATTCACGGTTTTCTAGTTGTGATTTATTTCTATCAAATGCATCAGTTTTGTTCTCTCTTAGGGTACCGGAGCTTTTATTTACCACATTAATTTGTCCTGAACCTAAGTACCCATTGCCTCTCCTGGGTTCTTACCCAGCGCCAGACTACTTTGTTCTGAAAAGCCAATTCTAAATCATTCAAATCCGAACTACTTTCAGAATAACTGTTAGAATAGATTTCTCATATTCTGATTTCTTACCCTAAATTTTCAGCTGAAGATATATGCAGGAATTATGCTAACTACAGACCTCTATTTATAATGCATATCTGCTAAAATAACTTTTCCCATTACCCATCTGTAATGATTAAAAAGTTGGTGCAGGATATGATATTAATACTGCTCCTTTTCCCATTGAATCTGCTGTGACCTTTCTAAGTATCATTTTAGAAAACAGCATCATTGGCAGAGAAACCTGTTATCTTGTTTTGTGCTGTTCACAAGCCATGGCTTTCTCAAGCAGCTCAGGCATCCCCTTTTTCACTTCAAAATTGCGTTAACATCTGAAATCAGAAATATTGTGTATGCTGTTAAAACTGCAGTGAATACTCAGGTCCATGATTTCAGATGATTCCTTGATATTCTATTTCTCTGATGCATTCAGATTACAGTTCTGCCTGGATCCCTTTCTCCCTTGAGAGGATATTGGTCATTGTTCTCTAGCGATAGTAAATTTTCCTTACAGGCACTTTTTCTAGGCTGTTTAAAATGTATAATGGAGGTTTATACTTTATTTTCTAATACTTAGGAGAGGAGTCATGATACAGACTCCTGAAGATTTGGAATAAGTAATGTTATATTCCTGTTTATGCTCTTTCTTCACCTCTGACTTTCAAGAACAAACAGAAGAAACCTCATTCCTTCATGTTGTCCTTGGTGTTCTTTTCAGGATTTACTGAATGTATTCCTTGAGTATAGAAAAGTTTAAAGATAAGCAGCTCTATAATGCAAAGTAACATCAGACTTTTTTTTTCTTTTTTTTCTTNTTTTTATAAGAAGATTTAAAAAAAAAAAAAAAAAAAAAATTTTTTTTTTTTTTTTTTTTTTTTTTTTTTTTTTTTTTTTTTACTCCAGGGAAAATATTTATCCCCAAGCAAAAGCCTGTACAGTCTTATACAGAAGAAAAATTCTCTCTTGATCCAGAACTGGAGGAAGCCTTGACCAGTGCCACAGACACAGAATTAGGTGACCTTGCAGGTTAGTTTTTTTGAAGTACGTATGGGTTGGTGTGTATTTGGACAAGAAAGATCTATAATTAGTGTGGTACTGTATTTGTTATCAGAAATGTGACTATATGAAGTGGTAGTTGTGGTAGAAACTAGAACATGTTATATGCCAGTTTGGTTGTAGCGTATCATCTTTGTTGATATGTGATAATTTATAGGAAGGTAGATTATTTTGGCCTGCATAAGATACAATTTCCAAATTCAAAACCTTTAAGTTCATTCCTCAGACTGGCTGGTTTTTGTTGTGTACCCTACTGCTTTTTCTTGCCTGTAAGAATGTATTGCTATGTGCTTGTATACCTAAAGCTTCAGTCAAGAATTTTGTGACTGAACTGCACTTTTAACTTTGATGCTTGAACCTGGTGAGGAAAAATCTTTCTAAGATGTGAAAGTCAACTAAAAACTCTATAATTAATTACAATTTTTTTCTACTTTTCTTTAAATTATTAAGAGATACAATGGCTTACTGTACTGATAACTGGGTGTTTTACAAACATCAGTTGTTATTAATTAAAGGAACTCTGCATCTGAGCTGAATTATTCAGGAACAGTAAAATTGGGTTTTTTTGCTTTTTCTTTTTTTCCTTTTACAGCTATACTGGGAATGTCCAACTTGATAACAAACAATCAGTTCTGTGATGTAGTAGGAAGCAGTAATGGGATTGACAAAGACAGCTTCACAAGTAAGTGTGTACGCAAGTGCTAGATAAATTAGTTCTTTGTACTGCATACAGTTACTATAGCATTAACTATTTTCTGTTGCACTAGCATTCGTTATAGGCTATTCAGTCTTGAATTGGAAATGTGCACGTCTAACACTGCTAATTGAGTTCTGGCAAGAGTTGAATTAAAATGTGTCTACACTAAAATCTGTTCTGCAATTAATTCACTTTTTGGCCGATAAAAGTAGGCATAAACGTGCATTTGTGTGTGTTGGTTTTTAGGTTTCATGTTTGTATTTGTAATTCAACTCCTATATGCTTTCTGAAAAAAGCTGGTGTGCAAGAAAAGCAGAAAGGCCCTGAGGACCTTTGGAAAAGAATTGAACTTTATGAAAATATGGTCAGGAGAGGATGGTGTGCTTTTTGGGTGGGGGAGATATGTAAAGACTGATGCAATGATCTTTAAAATCCAGTAAATGTTTAGTATGTGTAACATTTATTGACAGTGAATGTATGTGACCTGTTTGATTACAATTAAATGCCTTTTCAGATATAGTAAAAGGTGAAAAAATGTTGCCTGTTTTTGATGAACCGCCAAATCCTACAAATGTGGAGGAGACCCTGCAAAGGATTAAAGACAATGATTCCCGTCTTGTTGAAGTTAATCTAAATAACATTAAGGTAACTACCTGAAGTCTGCAGTAAATACACTGCTTTTTCTCAGTAGAAGACACGTCAAGCCATAAAACTGTAATAAGAGAGCACGATAGGCTTATTTTAAGTACAGCAGCCTTTCTGCTAAACGTTGCAGTGCGTATAATCTCAGAAACCTGGAGCTAAACCGATAAGCCATCTTGGTTTCTTTTGCCAAATGTGTATTTAAAAAGTCTTAGATTTTCTTACTGCCAGCCCAGATTTCTGTTGCTGCCAAGTTGGCGACAGTTCCAGCAGTTCACCATCATGGAGTTAACTACTACTTTGACTCCTTTGTCCTTGATGAAGCGATGTGCTCTCACTTACTGCTGTGGCAAACAAAGTGATATTTGTACCTGACATCCTTCTGATTCCTGTACCAAAGAGCTGTTGGCAATTAGGGCTGCTTCTGCTCGTAAGTGTAAGAGTTGTGTTTTTAAATATGACTAAAACTTTTGCATATTTGCATGAGAGAAAACAGAACTGTAGCACTCCTGACGTACAGTGCAGACCGCAGTGACAGGCTGCTAGCTGCAGCCTCCCTAGCAGCCTAGGCTACTCATTGCCCATACTAAAGTATGAAAATAAAAATACGTGGTTTAAGAATATTGTACAATAGAGAAATGCTAGCCAAAATGCCTAAAAAGGCAACAGAACAAAATTTTTGATGTATAAGAAACTGAGAAATAATAATTATTATTATCTAAAATCATTCCTTTTACATTTAGTTGTTACTACACTGTAAAAATTATCAAACTATAAATTGGCAAATTCTGGGATTATTCTCAATAGAACACAGAAAATGAAATGCTAATGGTTTCACCAGTTTAAAGCTCTAATCCTTTTTATATTTGTGAAAGGTTAATTTGATACTGATAGCAGAATGTTCAGTTCATGTAAATTTTGCTCAGTAACAGTTCCAAGTCAGCTAAGTGCTTTTTAACACTTCTATTGTGACAGTGGCATCAATGTAGTAAAGATGACTTTGCTTTATAGAATTTGCTTTATAGAATTGGTGACTCTAATAGCCATTGCATCTTACCGATACCTTTGCTACACGTGTACGCTGGTACTGTGAGACTGCTGGAGACCAGTGATAGTTAATATTATAGTATGTTTTGCTGTAAAGAGAATAAGATAATGGAAGAAGTTGGGAGGGAGGGGATAAACTTGTGTATCTCAAGAGAGTGAAATGCTATTTTTATTTCAAGAACATACCAATTCCAACACTGAAAGAATTTGCAAAAGCCTTGGAAACCAACACGCATGTGAAGAATTTTAGCCTTGCAGCCACCCGAAGCAATGATCCTGTTGCTGTTGTAAGTACTCTGGCTAACATGCTTAAGTGGGGTGCAAGGGAAGTTAGGATGGAAAGACAATGGTAAGGGATTGAATTCAATCCTGTTTAAATATTTAGGGATTAAAATGATTAAACTCTGTTACACTGTAAAGTGTGTTTTCTTTAACAAACCTTTGTTGTATCAAAGTTGGTAAATGATTACTAGTTGACTAATATGCAGCAATGCGTCAGATGGATGAGATGAGTGAGAATTCTTTTTTTCCAGTCCCTTCCCCCAATTTCTCATTTTCTTAACCTTCTTCCTTTTTTTCTTTCTTTACTAATTGTTTAATTCCTGATGTTCCTTCTATAAGCCAATAGTATATTGAAAATTAACCTTAAAAGAAGCACATTTGAGGACTGAAAAAGCTCACAATTTATTTCAAACAACTAGAGTTTTAGTTGAAGAAAGTTGTAAAATACCTGTTTCTCTGATCTCCCCGCTACCAAAGATTGGCTTAAAGCATTGGCATATAAAGCATAATATTAGTTAAGGTATCTAGTTGGACACAATTGAAACCTAAGTATTTATCATCTGGTCTTGTATTTCCTATGTTAAATCAAAAGCAGTACCTTATTTATTTGCAAAAAGAAGAGGTAAGAAAACAGCAGTAACTGTTTTGCCAGGACAACCCTTTGCATTTGTTTTCGTTTCAAATTAGAAAGAAAACTAGTTTGAAACAGTCCATTAAATGAACAAATTAATGTTTGAAAGCTTTGTTTTGGGTCAGTTAAAAAGTTCCTTTTCAGCAGAACTGAAACATTTATAATAAAAATCTATAAAGGCGTGTCTTCTCAGGTGTGGTTTTGATACAAAAAAGAATTTACTGTCATAAAAACCACAACATTTAACCTCAGCAGGTACTTGTTCTTGTTTTCTTATTTTCTCAGAAATAAGACCAGGTATATGCCATTTCCATAAGAGTGCTTTTAGCTACATGCTGGCAGGGTGCTTACAGCTTTGAATTTTACTGCTTCCTACCAAATCTGTAGACACAAGCATTTTGAAAGTCAGATCTCCCGTTTACAAATTAACCATATCTAATTCTCCTTTCAGTTGACTAACGCCCTTTCTTTGGCCTTTATTTAACAGCTTGCATTACTCATTGTATGTTGTGAAGGCTTACAAAATGGAATCGGTCCAATATGCTAATTTCAGACAATTTATATTCTGTGTAGCTCTTTAGTTTGTAACAAGAGAAAGACAGGCCTTTTCTTGACTAAATACTGTTAAAAAAGGGAATGTAGGTAATGCCTGGTTGAAGACTCATTTCAGTCTCAAATATTGAGTGAAAACTTGCGGAGTTACACTACGCATCTGTCAACTTGTGGCTCCTATTGAACTAGTTAGTGGAAATGTTATCACTGTGTCCTATGATGTACTGCAGCAAAATTCAAAAGTTTAATGATGCTTTCTTGCATTCAAAGGCTCTTGCAGATATGCTGAGAGTAAACACAAAATTAAAAAGTTTAAACATAGAATCAAACTTCATCACTGGAGTTGGAATTTTGGCACTGGTTGATGCACTGAAAGATAATGAAACACTGACAGAGATCAAAATTGATAATCAGGTAAGTGAAGTGGTGGTAATATAATTCAATTTAGTCTATCCTAGTTGACTGAATATTTTTAGAAGGCAGCTTGTGATAAACTTTCAAAAATATTTTACTTCTAAATATCTTAACCCCACAAATAACTGTCCTTAATATTTTCAGAAGCGTCCAGTTGAAGTTGATTCCTGGTCACTTCTGTGCTTCCTTGTGCTTTAAAGTGCACAAATTGTATTTTATGACCTTCGCCTTTTTGATTAATCAAATTAAGCTAAGTGTTTATTGACTAATATGATGAAAGTATTCTGATGGCCTTTAGGGTGAATACACATAAGCTCTTTTGTCTTTGCGTACCTTTTATTTTAACAGAGGCAGCAGCTGGGCACAATTGCAGAAGTAGAAATTGCCAAGATGCTTGAAGAAAACACCAAGATCCTCAAATTTGGATACCATTTCACACAACAGGGACCTCGAGCCAGGGCAGCTGCAGCTATCACAAAAAATAATGATTTGGGTAAGACCTGTCAGTAGAGAGTGACTGTTAAATGAATGTGTGTGTGGCACAGGTTTTAAAGGTGTCTGGGTTTTCTGCTTTTCTGTTCACATAACCAGGATAGCAAAATATGAGTAGATCAGTTTCAGATTTCTCCTGTGCTTTACTCCTACTCTTCTTTTGCTGCTTGATGTTCTCCTTTTTATTTTGTTGCAGACTGCAGACTGAGTTGAGGATTTTTAGCATCGTCTACAACAAGAACTCTAAAATTCCACTGGACTTGTGGCAAAGGGAGGGAAAATAATAGTTTGGATTGTTCAGTTTTATTCAGATATGATTCATCATTTGTTTAAAAGCAATACTTAATTTGAATAGTGCAGGATGCCTTCTTCGATGCTGGCACACCCAGTCTCATTTGGATTGCTCAAGTAAGGAAACTGAACATACTGTCATGTGCAGAGACTGGGACTGGGTCATCTCTTCCCTTATGGCTCTGTTCACACACAGGCACCTTCCCAGCCTCTCAAAGGCAGCTGGTAGCAGTAGCACCTTTATTTGCTGCAGTAAGTTTTGTTGGAGCTCATCTGTTAGAATCCTACTTAAATGGACCAGCAGAAAATTGGTTAATAATATGCAGATTAATGGAAATAGTTTGTATACTAATGTTAAACACTTGAAACTCTCAACTACAATAAGAGAATGTGATCCATGTATTTAAATAGAATTACATTTAAAAACTCCATTTAATTAAACTTTTTGACTTTAGGGGCTTTGTGTAAGGATTGCACATCTCATCAGCATGAAAACGGGCCAGGCAGTTTAGTAGTAGTAGCAGTAGTTCAGGAATACGTTAGAGGAAGTGACATAGAATGTGGTTTAAAGACCTCCTTCCCCTCCGAGTAAAGCTTAAAGTGGAGGAGAATAGCTCTGAAAAAGATGGAGGAGGAGAATAGAGGACAGAGAGAGAAGAAAGGCACTCAGACACTGCATAACTGCTCTCAAAATAGATTCTAAACCAGTTATTCTTATTTTTTCATCATAATGCTTCAGGTGTCTCTCTACTTTCCTTTAAGGTTTCTCTTTTCACTAGTTCTCATTTTTGTGTTTGACTGTTGGAAATCTATGTTTCTATTGATATCTTGCCTTTTTTTCTTTGCTTTCTTAGTCTGGAGTATACGAGTAAAAGTTTCTGCAAATACCTTTTCATCTCTCCAGCCCTGAAGCTACAGAGACAGGTTACTCTGAATACCCAGCTGGGTATTGAGCACTGAAAACTGAGATGTTCACGCTCTCTCATTTCTGTCTTTGTACGTTTCTTCTAAAAAAATAAAAACCAGTCTACATCTTCTTTCTCCCTTGTCTACACTGTGGCATACTACTTCCCTTTCCTTTGCCTGAAACTGTACATGTTGCTTTTAACTGCATGATTGGAGAAGTCTAAGGATGGAAACTCTTCCATCTGTTCTTGCAATTTGATGAAAGCAGGTATGCATAACTTCTGTCACCGATGAAGACGATTTGGATTCAAATGGAGATAAGTCTATGGGTCACTCTCAAAGTGAGCAGTACATTGGCTTTGTAAAGAGTAAAATTCTAGTGTGATTCTATTCTGATTGTTTATTTAGACTGTATGTAAAGCATTACTTGAGATAGGAAAAGGGAGGGGAAACAAAACAGCTTTCCCTTGTTATTTTGATCTGTGAAGGTAAAGAAGATCAATTCAAATTGCAAATATCTGTAAAACTACAGAATTTCCAATTAGTGGATGTGAGAACAGAATCACTTTCTTCTTATATAGATGTGCTTGTTCCACTTTGTTTTAAAAAAGTGGAGATGCCCCTATGTAATTTCTAAGACTCTTAGCCTCATTTTTTGTGTCTGCACAGAAAAAGAAAACACAATTTGATAAGGGCAAAAAGAAAATATCAATAAAAAATACTGCAAATATTGAGCAAAACTCCAGTCATTCAGTCAATCTTGCATATTCTTGAGTCTAAACAGCATGTGAGTTTTTGTGATTTTATTCACAAATTTTTGTTGCTCTAGCATTCTCTGACAAATGAATATTTTTTTATTAATAAATTGAATGTTTTAGGCTATTGAAAGTGACTTTTTTTTTTGCAAAGTGTATAAAAAGTACTAGATATACTGTGAAACTCTCACAACTGTTTCTTTTGAAGCCATGTAAACTTAATTCTCCACCACGAGAAAACTGCAATGTAAAAAAAAAAAGAAAAAGAGTACTGGCTAAATCTGTTTACCAAACATAAAATTATTCATGTTTCCTGCAAGTGTCTCCTCACAAATATTTGAAGCTGTTCATGAATAACACAATAAGCATTGCTAGAGCATAAGCTTAAAATGATGGATAATACTAAGTGTTAATTATCTTAAGTTGTAGTATGTGAAACTTCATGTGGCAAAGTAGGGAACTGCTAGTATGGTTCCCTTAACTGTTATGTTGCAGAAATATGAAAATGATAATTTTCATAAATGATAAAATAGTAAAACTTTTTTTTCTCTCTCTTGCTACAGTTCGGAAGAGAAGGGTTGAAGGAGACAACTAGTAGATCTTCTTGTTGTCAAAACTGTGTGGAGACTTCAAGGGCTGTCAGGGCACACTCGTCACCATGGGCTTTGGCAATCTTGGACTACATTTACCTGGGTTAGAAGGGAAAAGACTGGAAACCCCATTCCTTTTAAAGCAAAGCTATATTAATAATCTGCTGGTATGCATCACGTTTTTCAGATTGAGACACAGTAACTGCACCAGTCTCTGTACCATAGTTTTTGGTTGGTTTTTTAAGAACTTTTTTGTATTTCAAGACTTCGGCTGTGCTTTCTACTAAAAATGTAATTGCAAATCAATGGTATAATTGTCTGTAGTCAAAGAATGGGACATTCAAGATCATTGGGTGGATAACGACCCAATTGAAATGTTTGTTAGAAAATCTGGGGGTGCTTATTTACATGGAGGGGTGTGTATATTCTTGAAAACAATGCGTTAGTGATAAGGGATTCTTCACACAACAGTTGGACTCGTTGCGTAGAGCTGTTCAGCCTTGTTCATATGCACTGAAGAGAAATCTTTCACAGCGATCTTATTTGTAATTCTGCTTTTTAAATTTTGTATTAGTTCTCGATACTGTGATTAAGTTTAAAGACAGCCCTTTAAACCAAACAAAAATAAATTGGCTAAGGACTTCTCCCAAGAGATTTGAGAGACTAATAAAAAAGTGGAAGCCTTGCAAGAAAAAAAAAAGAAAAAGTAGGAGCCTTTCAAAATGACAGTTTTTCTGTTACACCTAAATCCTTAGTCTTTTTCAAAACGTCCCATAACTGTATCTTACTCTGCATCTAAACTGGATATGTTTGTAGGCTGATTTCATGTGTTCATCAGCATTATTTAGTTTATATTCTTTGTTTAAAAATCCTTATCTACATTCATAAGTATCGATTTCTCTAGAAGTAGTGGACGTGCATTTGTTAAATTCTGCATAATTCTGTACAGGAAAAGCAGCCTTAACTGTAAAACCAGTGTCCAAAGTTGCTGGCAAATGGAAAAATTCCTTTTTTTTCAAGTGGTTGCATTAAGCTATTAGTACTTTGTATAATTCTATCATTTTTTAATAAAGCAATGAAGTAACACTTTTAAGAAAGGATTTTTCTATTCTACTTACATCTCGATGTTGAAACACTACATAAGACATGCAGAAATTAACCAATATGCAGCGTCAAATCTGTATGGCATAGTAATTACTAAAGTATTTAAAGTTCTATATCTAAGCAAACTAATAAGGCAACAAGAATCACTTCACGTTCTGTACATAATCACAGTAGACTTCCTTGAAATAATATGAAAATCTAGAGGCTTTTTGGTTTAGGTCTGTTTGGACTGTACTGTACTAATTGCTTAATGTTGTCATGAGATCATAATCTCAGAAAAATGTTCTAAAGGAGCGCTTGGCTATATTTATAGCAACAAGGAATTCAACTGACAACTGCTTTCATCTAAGGATCATAATATGGTGAGCATTTTAGGTATAGAGAACATATTGGACTGAGATTTTTGCATCAGGTTGTTTATACTATAAAAATTTAACAGAGCAGCTCTCTGACACTGTGCCCATGTTGTAATTTGCTGCACATCTTGTTTTGGATCTTTAAAGACAGTCTTTATCCTGGAGGTGTCTTTGAATTTTACTGCAACTGTACAGAGAATTTTGAACTATAGTGCCTTCGATGAGGATGTATATAACTGGTTTATACTTGTGGAAGAACATGTTTTTTCCTATTCCAATATCAGCCTTTTATTATGATTACAAATAAATGTGTGCTCTGAAAAGCAAGTCGGAATTAATTCTGTTAACACCAAAGACTATACATATGTAACTTTGAAACAACTAGAAGTGATCTGACTAATAACAAAAAGGGCTTCTTTTGGTTTTGGCTTTTGTAAATTTTCAAGAACTTTTTAGATTTTGAAATTTAAGTTCTTATGTAATAAACATAAAGTCACAAGTTAAATGTCTTTTTACAGACAGTGCTGTATAAACATGGCCAAAGCATGTCACGTGCTGAGTTGCCTAAAGCTGTACTTTACTTTTTATTTGCTAGGCACCATAATCATTTTGTGTCAAAAAGCAGGCTGTAATGTCTTCCTTCATTTGTTGAAGGGCTGCATGTTCATGAAATCTGTTCACGTATTGTAATTCTACGATGATTTATTTTATCATTATCTAACAAGATTAGGCAGTTATCTCCTACTTGAAGATGAGGAGAAAAATGAAAGGCTGGATTATGGAAATGATAGCCCAAATCCCTTCCTTACTTTATTAAATCAAGGTTAGCTGCTTAATGATTTATATTCCAAACAACGGCAGGGGCTTTTAAGCTCCAACTCTCAGGTGTCCTGTCACAGATGATAGTAGTGGACTGTAATAATCGGTTTGGCTCTGTAGACGGCAGCTAAGTATTTGACTGCTTGTTGGCTCTTTCAGGACAGATATCTGGCAGGCTGGGCATAGAAAACTAGTTTAGTGGGGTTTTTTTTCCAACCAGAGGAGTTTGGCCCTCCAAATTGTTGCAAGACATTTGGCATGGTGCATGGAACAGTTACAACAGTCACTTTTGTGCCTACAATATATATCCTTTTTGGAATAAATGAAGGAATTCAGTCTGTAGTCAGGAATCATAAACCAAAGTCTGATTTAATGCTATCAGGTGTAGTGAGATCTTGTGTATGACTTACCACTTTTGCACTCAAAAAAAATTACTACTCTGATAACCAGCTACCATAAACAAGGTCTTTTTTTCCAAGAAAGGTGATACTTTTTTCTTCTTGATTATTTTCTAGGCTTAATGCAGAAGTCAAATGACCACACATGTTGATTCTGTTGGTTCCGAGCTAAGCATGGAAACATAGCCTATATTCCAAAGCAATTATCTATTTACTGTTGTATTTTAAAGAAATAGCCTCATTCTCTCTACAGCTTGAGTAATACTGTTTGTAAGCTACAAACGAGCAAGTGTTCAATTTAAATTTCCATTGAGGAAACATGAATTGAGTGTTTTAGCATATCAGCACTATATGCTGTCAGATTGTAAACCAGTAAAAGTTTTGGATGATTAAAGTACTGTATACTTGTGTTGTGGTTTTTTGGTTTTGTTTTGTTGGGTTTTTTTTACGTTGTACACTGACTTGCTTAAAGTTGACCCATGCATTTATTTATGTCAGACCATTACTACTTCTTCTCCAGTCAGAAAATGATTGACCAAATGGCACTTCTGGAAGTAAAGGGCTGCTGATGTGGAACTTGATTTTCACACAGCAGGTGGCACAAGGATGTGCAAGAGCCCATAAAGAGAGTGACAGGGTATTGTTGTGCCTGTTCAATCCAAACAATGAAGCAAAGGAGTGGGGTGGGGCATGAGGCTGCTTTGCGCAGCATTATTTCAGCCACATTTGGCAGTGGGGAGGGGTATAGATAAAATGGTGACCCCTTTCTGAGACACAGTGGGTCAGAGCCCTCTGCCTGCCTTCCAGCTGAGCGCTTCGGTGTCTCATGGACAGAACTGCAGAATCCTGGAATGGTTTGGGTTGGAAGAGACATTAACGATTATCTTGTTCCAACTCCCTGTCATAGGGCAGGGACATCTTCCGCTTGACCAGGTTGCTCAAAGCCCCATCCAACCTGGCCTTGAACACCTCTGGGGATGGGGCATCCACAGCTTCTCTGGGCAACCTGTGCCAGTGCCTCACCACCCTCACAGTGAAAAATTTCTTCCTAATGTGTAATCTAAATCTACCTTCTTCCAGTTTGAAGCCATTCCCCCTCGTCCTATCACTCCATGCCCCAGTAAAAAGTCCTTCCCCAGCTCTCCTGTAGACCCCCTTTAGGGACTGGAAGGCCGCAATAAGATCTCCCCGGAGCCTTCTCTTCTCCAGGCTGAACAACCCCAACTCTCTCGGCCTGTCTCATAGCAGAGGTGCTCCAGAAGCACGGCTGGGCTGAGCTCCTCTCCCCTCCGACGCCAGTGGCAGACACGAGTTGGGTCTAACGCGTGTGTGGGCCCCGAGCCTGGAGCTGATGGATGACACGTACGTAACCCAGACGGCAGCAGAGCAGGGTGACCTGAACTCGGCAAGTCCTAGGAACAGGAATTTAAATATCCGTGAAGTAATGCTGTGCGTGGATAGCCAGCCGGTGGGGTGAGCGCCTACACGAAACATGCAGAGAAATCATATTTTTCGTGTTGCCGCCACATTGTGCCCGTGGGCCCCCCTCTCCCAGGCCTCGGGGCCCTGACAGGCCCTGCAGCCCTGACCAACCCAACCCGCCTTCGCCGCTTGCTCGCAGCGCCGCTCCCTGCGCCAATACACCGTTCCCGCTTCCTCGGAGGGGTGGGGGGGCCGGACCCGCCGCCTGTCGCCGAGACGCGGTTATCACCGGTAACCGCCGTGGGGCGCGGGCCCTTTAAGAGCGGCCTCCCCCTTCTCCCCTCCACCGCCACCGCCTTCCGGGGGCCGTGCGGCGCTCCGTGCTTGCGTCATCGCGCGGCGCCGCAGCGTGGCGGCGGGCGCGCGGCGGGCCGTCCCCTCGCCATGGCCGACATGGAGGACCTCTTCGGCAGCGACGCCGACTCGGAGGCCGAGCAGAAAGGTGCGGGGCCGCCGCGCTCCCTCTCCCCTCTCCTCCTTTCCCCGCCCCGCCCGCGCCGCCCTCCCGTGCCGCGCCCCTTCCCTCAGGCGCGGGGAGGGGGCGGGCCCGCGGCGGCCGCGGCGAGCCCCGGCCCGGCGGCGGGTCCGGGCGAAGGAGCGGTTTGCGGCGGCTCTTCTTCCATCGCCTCAGGGCTGGAACGCTGCTGGTGGGCAGCGAAAGCAAAGCGCCGTCCGGCGTGTGGTGCCGCTTAACCGTGTGCTCGCTTGGAGCCGCCGGGGGTTGGGGCGGGGAAGACGGGGCGCGTCTCCCTTTGGTCTGGGAAATCGCAGGGCGGTTTGGGCTGGAAGGGACCTCGGAGATCCTCCCGTTCGACCCCCCCCGCCGCGGGCAGGGACACCTCCCGCTACGCCAGGCTGCTCTAAAGGTTTAGCTGTCATCAGCATGCGGAGCGAAACGGTGGAGCCGTTGGTGTGTCTCTGAGATGCTCCCCTCCATTTCTGTAAATTATTTTTCAAGGCAGATGTAGCCTTTTTTTTTTTTTTTCCTCTCCTTGACACGGTGTTCGCCAACCTCAGCATTCAGAAGTAGTGCCGTTGTAGCAAACGTGTCGGGGTGCATAAGGCAGCTACCTTGGATTAAAGAAACGATCACAGTTTTAGATTTGTAGGATCTCATAAGCTACATATATGTATTTACTTATTTTAAGCCCTCACTATTTCAAATTTTATTTTCTTTTGTATAATTGCTTATCCTTTCTACAGGTTAGTATCTTAGGTAATAGCTTGTGATTTGAAACTTTATGTGGCATCCATAATTTTTCACTGTGTCTTTCATTGGCTCTGCCTTTATTAGTAGATGTTTTGTTTTGTTTTATTGTTCTAGGTAACTTTTATAGTTCTTTCTTGTAGTTACCTGTAAGTTCTTTCTCTGGTTTTTGGATGTTTTGGGGGATTTTTTTTTTTTTTAAAGCAATGCCCTTTGTCTTGTGTGCATCCTTGTAGGGACATTTCAGCTCGTGAAAGCGTGATGTTTGTTTTGCAGATTCCGATTCCGGATCTGAATCTGATTCCGATCAGGAGAACGCTGGCTCTGGTAGTAATGCTTCTGGCAGCGACAGTGACCAGGATGATGACAGGGAGGCGATAAAACCAAGTAATAAGGAGTTATTTGGAGATGATAGTGAGGACGAAGGGGCATCCCATCACACAGGAAGTGACAACCACTCTGAAAGATCCTACAATCGCTCTGAAGCATCGGGACATTCTGAGCATGAAGATAATGATCAATCAGATGTGGACCAGCACAGTGTTTCAGAAGCTGCTCATGACGATGAGGAGGATGATCATGGCCATGGGTCAGATGAAGGCAGTCATCATTCAGAGGGAGATGGTTCTGAAAAAGCCCATTCGGAGGATGAGAAGTGGGGCAAGGAGGACAAAAGTGATCAGTCAGACGATGAGGAGAGGCAGCAGAACTCTGATGATGAGGAGAGGCAGCAGAACTCTGACGATGAGGAAAAAGTGCAGAACTCTGATGAAGATGAAAGGCCGCAGATGTCCGATGATGAGGAAAGACTCCAGAACTCAGATGAGGAAAAAATGCAGAACTCTGATGATGAGGAGAGGCCACAGGTCTCAGATGAGGAGAAGATGCAGAACTCGGACGATGACGAAAGGGCTCAGCATTCTGACGAGGAGAAGATGCAGAACTCGGATGATGACGAAAGGGCCCAACACTCCGATGAGGAGGACCAAGAGCATAAATCTGGTAGGACGGAATGCAGTGGTAATGATTTGCTTCTGGTTTGATCTCTCTTTATTGTTTCATTTATATTGGCCTGAAAAGATTCAGACTTCAATATGAAGGCATTAATCACGTAGCTTTCAATTGTAGTCATCTTCGTAATGCTTTTTTATGTAGCACTTCTAAATTCCTTTTCATCTGACTCAACTTATTAATACAAAGGAATTCTAAAACGTGGAACATTATTTGCTGAGAATAATTCTGCTCCTTAGCAGAGTCTGCAAGGGGCAGTGATAGCGAAGATGAAGTTCTGCGAATGAAGCGGAAGAAACCAATTGCATCAGATTCAGAAGTGGACAGTGATACAGAAGGACAGAAAGGTAAATGGTGGCGTAGTTTTGTGGGGTTTTGGTTCATTTAATCCTCATCTTAAGCGCACCATTCATCTGCTACAGAACTTGATAAAACTGATGGGGTTTGCTATATGGTGTAACTGTAGTGCCAGGAAAATAATAAAACAGCACAGCAAGAACTCTGTGTGGGGAAGTACGTGCTGTATTTCTGCTTCTAGTTAGCTCTACCAGCTTTTCAGTTTCCTCCTTGAGAGACAGAGCTTTTCTTTTGCAAATGTTATTTCACAAATTTTTACTGAAAGATGTTAAGAAATGGTGCGTCTAATCAGAGCAAAACGGAGGACCTATGCTGTTTTGTGTGATGTTTAGCTGGCTGAGAAAGAGGTGTTCATTCTTCTGAGAAGAAAAGCTCCAAAATGCGTAATGAAGTTGCTGTTGACACATCTTTAAGTTGCTCACTTGAGTAAAGGGTGATCTTATAATCTTAATTCTTCCTTTACCATTTTTCAACTAGATTCTCTCATGTGATAGAGCCTTTCCAGGAAAACATACCTTGAATCCTTAGCTTTAAAATACATGAGAAAACTGTTTTTCAGGATAAGAGAATAATGGATGCTTCATAAACATTTGCAATTTTTAACCTTTGTAGGTGATTTCAAGTAATAATAAAAGTGAAGGGTGCGTTAATCTTTTTTTTTCTGTGAGTGTGCTTGCACGTAGGGGTGTGCGTGTGCGCATATATGTGTATTTTAAAATTGTAATTTTTCTGCTCAAGAGCATGCAGATGTCATGGATCTGTTTGGAGGTGCAGATGACATTTCCTCAGGGAGTGATGGAGAAGACAAGCCACCAACTCCAGGACAGCCCATTGTGAGTACACTTGACTTTTGAAATAATGAACGTGCCATTCCGCTCTGAAATGTAGAACACTGATTAAGTTTGATAATATTCCAGTGGGAAAAAAAAAAAAGTAATGGCATTAAGTAAGCATTACAGATAATTTTCCCCTAGCTAAAAAAATTATTAAAGCTTCATGCATAGCAATAGCAGATGGATTCATTTATCTGCCTTCTCCCATCCTGCCTCTACTTTTTGTACTTGAAAGAAATATAATGAGTAATTTTGATTGTCATCAAGTGAAATACGGAGTCACAGCTGTCTTTGGTACCTTAGCACAGCTGTTTGACAAATATTTCCATTTGGGGTTGTGATGATAATATGTAAAAATATTTTTGATCTGGGAAAAGTTGTCCTCCATTTCGGCTGCAGTGCTTAGCTGAAAACTCTGTGTCAGCTCCTTTGCTGTTTCCTTACCGTCTTTGGTCTCCTGAGTTTGCACTGCTATTTGAAATCGCTTTATGTGGCATATGAAAATGCTGAATTGAGTTGCTTTGACTGAAAATGCGCAAGTTCTTTTACCCAGAGCTTCCTGATCTCCCTTTCTGCGTATGGATGACATTTCTTTATGCAAGATGTAAGTGCTTATTAAAGCAACAGTAGCCGGGTAGACTTTTTTCACGTGTGCTCCTATTCTCCTTCTTCTCATTAGGATGAGAATGGACTGAGTCAAGAACAGCAGGAAGAAGAGCCTATTCCAGAGACTAGAATAGAGGTAGAAATACCGAAAGTAAACACAGACTTGGGTAATGATTTGTATTTCGTGAAGCTGCCCAACTTCCTTAGCGTGGAGCCCAGGTAATTGCACATTAGATATGCGATTGATAAGTTTTTTTAGTGTTACCCTATGTTGCTTTTGTTTTAGTAATACAATTAAATATGTTGGCCATATTTAAAATGGTTGATATTAAGGTGCACGCTTTTGGTTGTGATCAGTCAATAATAATATCACTTGATTAGATAACAACGATAGCTGAGTAATTTTCTTATGAGCTTGGGTTTCAGCTTGATGGAGTAACTTTCTGTCTTTAAAAAACAGTGTGATTTAATTGAAAGCACGTGTTATCAGTTGAATTTCAAACATAGGTTCAGGCTCACAGAGATGCAAAAGCCAAATGCACAGGATCTTTATGCGCTTCTGACTGATAGAAACATCATTTTGAATTTTAGCATAAGGCCTTTTTTATTTGTGTGTGCTAAATGTACTATTTAACTGCGAAGAGGCTGGTTACTGATTTTTCCTATTTACCTAACCCAAGGTAAATGAATTTTCTGGAATTCATAAGGAGAAACAAAATAAATTATTAGAGTTGTTTGGGATGTTAGGCTTGGCCCTAACGCCCACCTTCAGCGCTTGTAGCAAATTGCTGTTAAATCCATCTCTTTGAGTGTTTTGTTAAGCAACTTCAGAGCATTTTTTAAGAGGGGTCTTGTTAGCCAGCAGTGTAGCATTGTTTCTGGTATACGTTAGTTAAATCATTCTTCCTGGCTTTCATGCTATAGACTGTTTCAGAAGAGAACTGTTAAGGATCCGGGTAGTGGCTGTCATCAGTGAGAGAAGTCCTGCGGATCTGTGGGGGTCAGGCAGGACCGAAAATAGAATTGTACAGCCGCAGAGTCTGTTTATTGCTTCTGTCCCTTGCAGCAGCCTGGAAAATATTAGGAAGGAGGCTAGGGAATGGCCTTCCCTGACTCATTCCCACCCCAGTCGTCAGGTTTTTTGAAGGAAGAGAGGAAAAACAATCTCATCTTCCTTTTCCTTTGGTTGATTTTGAGATTCAGATAATAAAAAAAATTACAAAGATTGTGCTCTTAGAAAATCCCTAATTCACCGCATTTATAAGATGATTCTTATTTTCTCTGTACAATATTGTATATATTTTGTTCCAGACTTAACCCTGACCTCATCATCCTGATACTAAGGAAACAGTATTTTCTGAGGCAGGCTTCCTTTTTTGGCTAGAGCCGTTTAGAGAGTCTGAACGTTAAAGTGGCTGCAGTTGATGGTAGTGGAGACACTTGGGTAGACCTCCTGTGGGGTACAATCAATGCCGTAAATTACATTACTGCAGAGATGGCTGTCTCGCAGCTGCAGTGCCTACTGTTGTGTGCAGTGTATAATTGAAACCTTTCAAGCACCTGTTATTTTGCACAGCTCTAGAATAAGCTGGATTAATTTTTAGAAGAATAAAGGCTGTATTATATAATTTATTCCAGACCTTTTGATCCCCAGTATTATGAAGATGAATTTGAAGATGAGGAGATGCTTGACGAAGAGGGTAGAACTAGGTTAAAACTCAAGGTATAATGTTAATTTTCCTTTTCTCTTTTACACTCATCAAGCCACATTTCTTCAAAGTCTTTTTCGGGTATTTAAGAATGGTCTTTTGAGTTCTGATTTGGATTGTGAAAGAGAGTTCAGCACTGAGGAAAGTTGATGCAGTTTAGTAATAAATGAAAAAAAAAAAAGCTAAACAGCTGCATTTTACCTATAAAAGCAATACCTTTCGCCTTCATTTCTTTGCATCATTCAGCAAATTATCTCGCCTTTCTGACTGCAATTCTTGACCTATATAGAGTATGTTCTACCACTGTATTCCTTACAATGAGTTAGAAAGTGTTTTGTGGTGGTTTTTTTTTTCCCCATAGGTAGAAAACACAATACGATGGCGGATGCGACGAGATGAGGAAGGGAATGAGATCAGAGAAAGTAACGCGCGGATAGTCAAATGGTCAGATGGAAGGTTAGTTTGGACTTTTTTTCCTGTTGAAGGAATACAGTTGTTCTTACGGTGAAATGCCCTGGCGTGCCAAATGGGAAGGGCAGCAAACTTTGATGTCAGTTCTGCACAGCACAAATTATTTTAGTTTCTACTTTGAAAATTTTATGCTCTGCTTAGTTTGGGTTGAATTATAATTATTGGCTATATATAAAGGAAGCATGAAGGCTTTCTCCATTTATAAATGACAGACTGTAGTGGCTTTATCAAATAACTGATGTTTGAATCTCTTTTAAGCATGTCTCTCCACTTGGGCAATGAGGTCTTCGACGTGTACAAGGCGCCGCTGCAGGGAGATCACAACCATTTGTTTATCAGACAAGGGACGGGTCTACAAGGACAGGCTGTTTTCAAGACAAAGTTAACCTTCAGGTAAGCATGCTATTCTGTACCAAATGTTGAGACTGCTTGTGCAATTAAGTGTTGTAACTAGTATATAAAGATTAGACATACCAGTTCATAAACCTTCAGAGCTTAACTGTTTAATGAGTGTGCTGTTTTCCAAAGTCAGTATTTCAGTAAGATCTTTTCCTAAATTAGGTGTCCCATTTTGAAAGGTTAATATGCCATTCACTGCAATATGTAGGCTACGTGTATTTTTTTGTATCTATTGTAATTTGCATTTTTAAGTGCAAGTCCTCATCTGAATCGGAAAGAATACTAATATTTCCTGAAATTAACCTTTCTTCTGATGCACGATTGCCATCCAGAGTATGATTACATCTTGGGATATTGATGTGAAATGTGAGGATGATTATTTAGGCTGGTAATGGACTGCAGATGGTTTGCTGAGAGAGGAATTGATGTCTCCAGTAGCTGTTACGATGCACATAAATAAATAAAAAAGGAAAAAAGGATGATGCTTTTACTTTCCTGCAGATGAATCTTTGAAATCTTAAGTCTGCTTCCCCTACCATTGTCCTTTAAAAATGGATATGTTCCTTGAAGAAGTATTTAACCCAGAGCAATTTTTTAACAGGCCACACTCTACAGACAGTGCCACTCACAGGAAGATGACTCTGTCTCTGGCAGATAGATGTTCAAAGACCCAGAAAATTCGTATTTTGCCAATGGCAGGTCGCGATCCGGAGTCTCAGCGCACAGAAATGATTAAGGTATTGTGGTATGGAACTCTCTTATCTGCTGATTTAATCTAAAAAATCACAAATGTGCTATAGCTGAACATTTTATGACTTAATGAAAAAGAGTGTATTTTGCAGTTATAGACAAGAGTTTTAGCCACGGATGCACTTTGCTTAACCTTACAGATTACTAAAAAATCAGAGTATGTACAGTCTTTACACTGCTGTGAAATTGTTTCAAAATCTACAGTAGAATACAAGGTGCTCTTGAGTTGGTTTGTGGGCTTTTTCCCCTCAATCTTTATATATTGCTTCTTTCTCTGGACAGAAAGAAGAGGAGAGATTAAGAGCTTCCATTCGTAGAGAATCTCAGCAGCGAAGAATGCGGGAGAAGCAGCATCAGCGGGGTCTGAGTGCAAATTATTTAGAGCCTGACCGCTACGATGAAGAGGATGAGGGAGATGACGCAATCAGTCTAGCAGCTATCAAAAACAGATACAAAGGTGGCATCAGAGGTAATAATAAACCTTAACAGCACATAAGGAGGGCCTGTGGGATTCAGGTGGGTTAGTTTCACAGGAGAGTCCTGATAAGATTGTATTTTGCCAGCTCATTTGATATGTGAGGAGATGTGAATTCAGTTTGTATGTTTGTTTTGTTTAGAGTTAGATTCTGCCAGCTTTTTGTGGGACTAAGTGTAAGAGAATTATTTTTAATATTCTTTCTTTCTCGCCAATTTCAGATAAATATTTGTCTTTTCATTTTTCTCTGTAGAGGAACGTGCTAGAATCTACTCTTCTGACAGCGATGAAGGCTCAGATGAAGATAAAACACAAAGACTACTTAAGGCAAAGAAACTTACTAGTGATGAGGTAAGACTCATTTTCAGTCAGGAACGTTTTCTGCATTAAATCTAGTTTTTAAAGCTGAGAATTTTGTAGTTTCACTTATGCTGTGATGACTGCATTATTTGACTTGGCATGCTTTCCATGGTAATTAATCACCAATTTCTTATACACTGCATTAGTTCATAGATCTGAGTGATTCCCGAAGGAGGTCACTATTGTTATTGCTGATTTAAAGATAGAAAAATTTATGCAGAGTTATGTAAAATGACTTTACCAAAATTATGCAAGAAGTTAGGAGACTTAATATCGGAATCCTAGTGCGATATTGTCTCCTAAGCTACGTGGTCCTCTTCTGTTTATTCTGGAAATAGCAGAAGCATTTTCACATTGTATTTCTGCTTTTTTTAAATAGAAGAGTTAAACTGAGTTAAAAAGAGTTAACAGCCATTGCTAAATAGATGTTATCTGTCATCCAAATGTTATCCTAAACACAAGGCCATGATCAGGTTAACTGTTAGCTACAGCAGTAGTGCTGTTTGCTCTTCTAAAATTGTGTTTTATTGGTTTGTAATTTATCACTGCTGGGTATAAGCAAATGAATCTCTGTGTATATCACGTCTTGGTTGAGTTCATTTCAAGTAATGTCACTTCTGATACAGCAATGCAGTGTAACACTTGTCAGAACTGACAGATTGCAGCCGTGCTGGCTTTTCTCTCAAGCCCAGCGTGGCTTAGGAGCGGTGGTTCGGACACACCTGAGCTCTGCTGGTAGTCACCTTCACTTATGTGGCAGAGTAATAAATACAAACTAACTTAGCTTAATAGGTTCTTACTACTACCTTGTAGGTTGAGGGAGAAGTTTTTACACTGGCGTGCTAGTTTGATTAACCTTCCTGTCCTGTTTTACTGTAAATTATATTTTATTTAAAAGTTTATGTGTAGAATATCATGCAGAAGGTTAAAAAAAGGAAGTTTGAGAGATCAGTGTAAGCTTATGGAATTACTTTTTTTTAATGCTTTGTATCACCATTTTCTTTAAGACATTATTTTAACTGTTTAAATTATTTTAAGTATTGCCCTAAGATTTCTTTCAGTTGATTTCCTACAGTGTGCTACTGTAATAGCCGGTGAAGTGGCTAGACCCTTATTCTTGAATTTTAGAGGCTTCTATAATAAAACATCCTTTTCTTCTTAAAAGAGTAATTTTGCAGGGTAGCTTGCTATGTGTCCTTCTAGTGAATGAGTGCGCGTCAGACACCTGTAACCACAGCTGCTGAAATTCCAAAGTTGTGGTTAAATGACCGATGCAGGACATAGTTTTCAGTATGACACATACCTCTGTAATGTAAGAAATCTGAATTTTTGAAGGAGTAAGTTTGCTGTCATTTGCTGTTCTATACTGTGCTTCCTGTAAACTTCTCAGGAGGTACGTCGTACTTCCCGGCCTGTTGGATGTTTGCTGCGTTCTGAATGCATGTTCTTGCTGCTGGGACACTACTCCTCTTGTACTGTCAGCTGAGTATTTGCACTAATAGGCATTGTAATATGAGGCAGAAGTAAAAATTAGTTTTTCTTTTAGAGACATAGATTCTCGCTTTTTATTATATATTGAGGAAAATTCAGTATTTTAGAAAATACAACAGTAATCCAGGAGGCAGCCGTAGCGAAGCATATAGACAAAACCATAATTTTGTGAGCTCTGTTAGTGTTTGTTAATAGAAATTGAATTGTTTCTAAGACACGACTAGTTGCTAGTTCATGACACAGCAATATCAGGACTTGGCAATTCCATTCTCTCAGGAGAAAAGGTCTAATCAACGGCATTTCTCTGCTGCTTGAGGAATGACAGCCTCCATTTTAAAATTAGATGACTTAAAGGTAATATTCCCGTCAGGGCCACGGAGGGGTGCTACAGTATTATGAAAAAAACCCAGTGATGCATAACTACTTGCTTTCAGTCCCCACGTAGGAAGTGTGGTATATGCAAGATGTATCTGCATACGTGAAACGCGGACTTCCTTGTACATAGACTCACTTTTATGTGCTGTCAGTCAACAACACAGCGCAAATCTTTGTCCTGATAACAATTTGTTACCATTAGTGAAAACGTCAATCTATTATTAATACACTTTATCACTAGGCAGTGAGTAGTTTTACTGCTATTGTACTTAATGGGGATATTCTGCTAAACAGGAAGATGAATCATTTAACAATAGCCCGGCTAGATTACAAGAGAATGCCTCTTCTGAGGAAGGTGTTATCACTGAGATTCCCACCCCTGCTGATTTGTTTTCCATGCTTAAAATTCCTTCCTAACTGAGATTCTTACTGTACTACCTTAATATGTTGATATAGAATAAAATGCTTTGAATAAAAAATTAATTATTAATAATTTGTTTAAGTCCTGAAACTAAAACTTTGCTGCTTCTTGAATCCAAGCGTGTTGCTTCAAAATAAAACAACCCCCGAAACCCCAAAAAACCCCACCCCAAAATCAAACCCAACAAATGGAAAAAGAGATGAGGTTACTTAGACCTGAGGGTATTTTTAGAGAAACTCCTCTTTTTAAACAGTAATTGAGTTACCACTTGTTCTTCATGTCAAAATTGATTTTTGCATTAAGAACTAGTGATTTGCAGTTTGATTAAATATTTTCATAGCATTCTGATTTAGAATGTTGTTCGAAAGGATGATTTAAACTGAACTGGTATAAATGCACGTGGAATAAAAATCAGCCTGTTGATTCTGTATTTAGGTGGTAAAAATTGGGCACCCAGCCTATAAAAATCATTATGGTATTGCTTGCAAACCGGTATTAACTTGATGATTTGAGTTCCTTTGACCAGCTCTTTGAAGCCTCCTAAACTATTATATTTCTTGGGCCATAAACTGTGATGTTGATTCTCAGTACTAGTGGTTTCTCATCAGGCTTTTGCCTTTATGCCAGAGTGGTGCGGGGTTGTTTGGGTTTTTTTGGTGGTGTGGGGTTTTTGTTGGTGTGTTTGTTTCTTTTTCTTTTTTTTTTTTTAATTAACAAACAAATTAAGCCTACCTGCTTACTGAATTTCTTCTTTGCTTCAGTAGCTCTAATTTAGGGCATACAAGTGTCAGTAGTCTGAAAATTTAGCAAAGCTACAGAGGCTGCCTGAAGGAAAGGCTTCTGCATGTTGAAAAAGCCACTACAAATTCTAGGAATTACCCATGTTCGTCAGACTTGCTGAGACTGATATTGCACGTGCCATAAATCCAGACTGTGGCATGAATGACTTCCATGCCCTAGTTCAGTTTGAAGCAGATACGGTTGCATGTCCGTTGAGGTAACTGGAGCTGCAGCTGTAAGATGGACCCTCTCGGGTTGGGGTTTGAGACTGGTAGCAATGCTGACTCAGCTTAAAGAACTGATACGTAAGCAGTCTTGCGTCACGGTAGCACAAAATGGAAAAACTAGAACTAGTAATTTTCCTTTTCTCACCAGAAAGACTGAGGTCTTTTTGTTGTTCTTCTGAGGTTCTTATTTTAGCTTAAAGTAAGTTGGTTTATTTTTGTCCTTTTTTGCCTTTAGGAAGGTGAACCTTCTGGAAAGAGAAAAGCGGAGGATGATGACAAAGCAAGTAAGAAGCATAAGAAATATGTGATCAGTGATGAAGAGGAAGAAGATGACGATTAATATTAAGGAAGCACAAAAGTTGACTTTTTTTTTATATATATATATTTATAAATATATTGTACAGTTCTCTTACAGCAAAGATGTAAGCAACCACAATGGGGTTATTTTGATAAAGGAAAATTCCATTGAAGTCTGTGTTTCTGGTGTGAATAAAGTTTTTTTGACTTCCTTTTACTTTTTAAGATTTTTCTCTTATTGTGGCAACTGTTGCACCAGGGGCGATCACAGTGCCGGTTTTTATCTTGCACAGTACACTTCAGTTTTAAGAATTGTACGAACTGGTTATCCAAGTGAATTAATCAGTGATTTTTACTGAGTTCATTAGGAGAACCATTCTAATCTTTATAGAATGCTTAAATGATAATTGGGTATGGCGATTTAGCTTACCGTTTGTATGGAAGGGTTGGAAGAACATATTTCTTGTCGTGTTTGAGTGCAGTTAGAATAGTTAACTGATCACATAAGACATTTTTTTCATGCATTGAAGCCCAGAATGACAATCTGTGTCATGCCCGAGCGTTAATAATAATAGTAACAACCACAATAATACTTGGCACATGGTAGTGATGTAGATGTCGGGAAAAAAAGCACTTACTTAAACCAAACTAAAAAATTTCTGCAAGCAGAGATAAAAGTCTCCTTTAAAAGGTGAAATGAACCACAATACAAAATTATATCCTAATAATAGTGTCTCGTAATCTCATTTAATCCTTATGGTGCTATTTCCTATTGTTCCTGGTAGGTTTTATAAATAGGTTTGTTTGGCTGGGAAGTCACTGGAGGAAAATGTTCTGGACAAGATCGTTGCTGCTTTTACACTATTTGTAAACACCTTATTTGATGATGCAATACCAGTTGTAAAGTGGGGAAAGGCTAGAAGAAATACCTGAACTTTTCCACGCTTTTTTTCCAAGATGAAATATCCCATGTGTAGTTTCCATCGTCAGTGAGAGCATTCCGGTGTTATCTGTGTTGCTTTTTTAACTGACTTTTCACACAGTCCTGCAGAGTTTGGATGTGACTTGCAAAAGGTAACAGGAAAAAAACAGAACTGGCTTAATGCCTCTTTAAACAAAACCATTGACTGATGTTGTGAAAAGTTTATGATGCAGATTTGTGTTACCTAAGACAAAATAAAGTAGCTGATAGTTATGTAAGAAGGAGTGTTACCCATCTCTCTCCTGCCCAGCTGAATTCTGCTTTCTTTTATAAAACAGAGGAGGTTGCAAGTGCCTCATACCGAGCATTTTGCTCTCGTGACATTGCCTGGTTCTTTGAGATGCGGCTTTCAACCTGGACGTCTTGCTTTTGTCATCTTTAATTAGGCTAGTAGTTTGTCAAAATACTCTACCTCCATTTCTGCTGCCTGGAAGGTACGGGAAGCGTTCCAGCCGCAGTGGGACAGAGCTCTGCGTGTGTTAATGTATTCTGCTGAGCAGCTGACTGCGGTGTAGACATTTGCAAGTATGAAAACAAAGTGAAAAATTTCAACTCGGAAGTCTGAGTGCCTGAGAAACTGTTCTTTTCTTTTTTTTCTATAATTAAATTGTTATCTAAGAGTTCCTGTGCCTCTTTAATGTGCAGAGAAAACCTTTCTCCATCTGCTGGAATTTTGACCCTGTAATCCTCTTAGTTCAGACCTCTGGTGGGAGAGTGGCTCCTTACATGAGGTTACCTGCCTTCCATCTGTAACCTGCTCAGGAAGAAACCCACTGTTCAGAAAGGGCCTCATTCTAGATGGATGTCACATGCTGTATGTCCACCTAAAAGCCTCCCAGATACCTCTGAAACAACAAATTCGGCGTATGGAAACACTCCACCGATTCACTGGTGATGTGTTTGCTTTCATGTCAGTTTAATTAAAGTGTTGGCTATTTTTATTTTTGGTGCGCTCTTAAGAGTGAAAATGTTTTAATCACTTTCACAGGTTTGATGCTGACTAAGCCTTTACTAAGTGAGCAGTTCATTTTAGCTTCCAAAAATTAGTCTTTTTGTGGATTACAAAGATGAAAAGAAGTAATATTTTACACTGTCGTCTTTTGTAAATTGCTCTTAAGTCTTATTTAAATGTGGAATTTTAGAAAGTGTTTTCTCAGCTTAAATTGGTTTAATAATCATCTTGTAATTAAAATCACTTGAATGAACTTAGCTTTATCCACAGGATTTTTCTAGTTATGAATTGAATGTATAGTTTTATTTAACTCGAAGATGGGTTTTGCTATCCCTTTTCCCAGCCTCCATGCATGTGAGAATTATTTGGAATTGGTTCTTTTTACCCAAGTTAAAAATATTAAGCCAAAGGAAAGAGAATGTAGATGGAACTGTGTTTACTCTTGTACTGACTGATCAGTACTTCTTCCAGAAAGGGCATTACTTGAACAACTTCCAACAAATTAAAATTTCTTTGAAGAGCTGATACTAGCTGTAGAGTACTTGGTTTTCTGGCTAGTGGCAGGATGTGGGATCAATTCCCTTGAAACGGTCACTGAAAGCTCTTCTGGGCTGTATAGCTTTTGTTGTTTCAAGTATATCCTTCAGCTGAATTCTGGTTTCCAGTTGTTGATCTGGAGTTTTCTTTCCAGTACCAGGTAGCATTTTCCACCAGCCATTTTTCTCCAACCTCCCCACGCAACTTGCCGTGGGTTTCATGTCGCAGCACAGATGATGGACCGGGGAGCGCCCGCTGGAAGAGCAGCTGCCCGGGCGGTCCTGCGCCCGTCCTAGCGGCAGGTTTGGCGATAACCAGCCCGGCTCAGTGAGTCAACTTGTTAAACTGTCGGGAAATTTCTTTTCTGCTGAGTTCTTGTGTTTCTGCCAGGTGTGCCTGCACATCTGCCTTCCTGCCCGTGGGAGCATCGGAGCCAGCTCAGCGAGGTGGCGTGGTCGGGACTCGGGGGCCATCGGGGAAGGGTGACCTCTTTGGCAGAGGTAAACATAGAATCATAGAATGGTTTAGGTTGGAAAGGACCTTGAAGATCATCGAGTCCCAACCCCCCTGCCATAGGCAGGGACACCTCCCACTAGACCAGGTTGCCCAAGGCCATGTCCAGCCTGGCCTTGAACACCTCCAGGGATGGGGCCTCAACAACCTCTCTGGGCAACCTGTTCCAGTGCCTCACCACCCTCAAAGTGAAAAACTTCTTCCTCATGTTCAATCTAAACCTGCCCTCTTCCAGTTTGAAGCCATTCCTCCTCGTCCTATCACGACATGCCCTAGTAAAAAGTCCTTCCCCAGCTCTCCTGTAGGCCCCCATTGACGTGGCTGTCTTGTGAAAACTTACCCTGACCCTACAGACAGGAGTGAATCATTTTCTCCTGGTGTAGCTGCCGNAGGCCCCCATTGACGTGGCTGTCTTGTGAATTGTTTTCTCCTGGTGTAGCTGCCAGAAGGGGCGCATCGAGAAGTCAGCCGTGCCTTGAAGCGGTGCAAGGGGAGGCAGAGGTGGAGCAGGACAGATCCTGTATATGGCAGCGAGATTTCACTCAGCTCTGGTACGAAGCTGCAGCCTGAGGAACGTGTTAAACACGAGATGGTGACTTTCCTATGAAGTCATGGGTATTTATTTCTCAGCCAGTAGGCACGGGGGTCCTCGGTGTCAGCCTGTCCTAGTAGAGTGCTTCTCATTAACAGCTTTAAACTGCTAATCAAGCTCTCTGGGTGGTGTTGAATGTAGAACAGTTATTACATGGGAATGATCGAGAAGATGATTTGTTTCTCATAAACGTTCTTTTAATTTTTGCTGTAAGAAGTACAATGTGTTACACTTGTGAAACTTCGGCTGTTCTACCGCTCCGGAGCTTGCTTGTGGCTTGACTTGGAAGTGCTTCTTGGAGAGCGCTGTGACTAATACCTGCTGTTGCCTAGCGATGCCCTTTGGCTTGAGCTGGGGTTTTTTTTTTAATACTTGTCTGGACATGAAAGACTTGCAGAAAAGCTGCAAACTGGTATTGATTACTAGCTTGTATCTTTAATTGCTTTAAAACTCCAGGGCATTCTGAGGAATTATATAAGCTAAGCAGTTGGGAAAATGACATAAAATTAAGTAAATCTATGCTGAAATTATTTGCTGACAGAAAGCTCTTTAAAGAAAAAAAAAAGCTTTCACAAGAATTTTGGTTTCTTGAGGGTTTTGTGTGTGATTTTGTTTTTTTTTGAGGGAACTTTTATGCTTTAAAATCTATGAATCTTAGTTTACTGGGCTGCTATTTAGAAAAAAAATAAGTTAAGTGGAAGCTTAACTTTATAAAGTGGTTGGGTTTTTTCCATTGAGGCTTAGTCTTGAAGAAACGAGAGGTGGTGGAGCCAGTTTACCAACAAACGTAACTTCACGTCTCTGGGTTATGTTGAAATTTTGTGGGAGGCAGTAGCATTCACGGAGTTATTGATAGTCATGGAATCATATCCATGTTTTATCCTTTATGTATTGTAAATTAAAGATAAATTGGATAAAACAGTGGAAGTATTAACTAACATACCCTCTTTTGTATCTTGTGACTGAGTCAGATTATGTCTGATTTTTATATTGTTTCATGCTTTTTCTGTTCTTTGCAAGATATCTTACTTCAGGATATAACTGTGGAAGTGAGGTGCTAATTTTAGCCTGGTAATTTGGCAGTTTTCTGGGTTTTTTTTTTTTCATCGAGTGTAGAGATGCACGATAAACTCTCTGTACAGGACAGGTCCGTACAATAAGGCTCATTATTGATCTCTGTGATAAATCTATTTTTGGAGAACTTACGTGGATACTGAAGGAGCACTCTCATTTTCCATATGTAAAGGAAATAAACATCAGGGTTTTGGAAACAGCAGAATCAGCCCTTCCACTCAGGTGTTTCGTGGGGAGATCGTCGTGCTTGGTTTGGGGGGGGGGGGAACTCTGAGCTCTAGAATCCTGCTGTAGCTGTTGGCCCAGTGTTGGTTCTGGTCATATTTACTACCAGCAGCTTTGAGGTTTGTTTACTGGTATAGGATAAGGTAACTGTCTTTAAACTGCATGAGCTCGCTATCTCCCAGTCTTAGTTTTCAGCTTAAAATAAACTGCCACTTGGACTATGCTATATTTGTGAAGGGAGGCGTGTATCCCACCGAAGACAAAGCAGGATCGAGCCAAAGTGTTGTGGCTAAAACATGCTTCGGTTTGGTTTGGGTTTTTTTTTTTTTTTTTTTTTTTTTTTTTTTTTTCCCCTCTCAAAAGTAACTGGAAAAAGCTCAAAAGCCCAAATCACAGTTGTGCGATTTACAGTTGACCCTGGGCAGCTTGCGATTGTGCAAACTCACACCTGAGAACGTTAGGGGGTTTCTCCTTTCTCACAAGCAAGTTAATCTGTGTTGGTTTGAGGGAAACTGTTAATCTAGTCTCTGAAAGGTATCTTTCTTTAAATAAAGCTAGGTCTTTCACATTTTTCTTGGAGGATACCTCATTTTTTTATTAACATTAACACAACTTGAGTTATTACCCCTTTTCCGTAACCGCCTTGCTACGCTGTGTATGTCAGAAGAGTAAATTGTCTTTTGGATTGAAATTTCTGTGTTATTTTGCTCGGTACAGGTTTTTCTAGTGATTAGGAAAGAAAAAGAGTTGGAAAAAAAATGCAAAATACCTTCTGTCATTTTGAGAAGCATTGGTGATCATTTACAGCTTCATGCCTGATGATGAAACAAGAGGCTTAAATAACAAGGACAGAAATAGTGGAGTGTTAGCGTACTGACGGAAAACGTTTGTTCGTTATTCTTCCCAACAATTCTGTGAATTGCCTTGGGATGTAGGCGGTGTTCCTCTCTTCTTTTTGGAACCAGGGCTTTATTGAGCATAGGCTGTCTTAATCTAATATAAAAAGCTCATGGTTTCATAGAACTGCAAATTTTGGTCCATATATGTTAGTCTTCTGAAAATGACCAGGACATGTTCTTCTGTTGGGACTAATTACACTTAAATCAATCTAGTGTATATTTAGATCAATCCAGTGTACATTTAGATCAATCCAGTGGGAAAATAGAGAGTACTGAGCAAACTCTTGCAGTACCTACAGTAAAGACATTTAATCCCGTAGCAAACCGATGCATTTTAAAAAGAATTAAATTGATGAAGGTGAAACTTTCAAATTATAGATTCAAGAAAGTATGTAAGTTTTGTAACAGTCCAGCTACATATGGTCTAATATACCCAAGATGTATATTGCAGTGGTCTATATGTAACAATGAAGGGAAATCAATTTAGAGGGGAACAAGTCAGCAAGTTGATTTGACAGGCCCGTGCTTTTGAAGGAGGCTTGACCCTTGGAGAAGTGTTTGGGCTTATGGTGAAGGATACTTCACCCTGGGTTGGCTATCGTAGCGATAAAACGGTCAGCTTCCAGAATAAACACACAGGGTCCTTAACCCAGAGAACGATAGGCACTCAGTCTCAGACATGAAAGCTGTCTTAAGGAGAAAAAATCTGTCTGTTCATCTAATGAGGGTGTCTAAAGCCTGTTAGAGTCCCTGGTGAGTATTTATGGTAGGTTTGTAAAAGATTCAAGAAATGTGTTGTACAGTGAAAACACTAACTCAGCCTTGACCTGTCGCTGCGTGATGGCATTGCTAAAAAACAGAAGATTGGTTTGTTTCAGGTAAGAGGGGGATCGGGTTCCCTGAGAAAATAAGTTTTTTCTTTTTCTTAAGTAGGATGTGCAAATAAAGCACGCTTGGGAAGAAAAAGAGAGACAAATACCTCCAGCACAGGAATTTGTTACTAGCTGTTCTCTTCTCTGAAGTTATCAAGACAAATTGGTCTTCATTTCCGCACCCAATGAAGTGTGCAGTTACAGGACGTGCCTGCTCACTGTCAGTATTAATTTCAGGTCTGTACTGAAACTTTTCCAAGGATTTACAGAACGAGCGGGCAAGCGGCGACGCAGCTGCCGTACGGGCAGGTTTTGAATGGGGTCCATCTCAGCCCGGAGCGAGGAACGCAGCCTTACACCAGGTAGCGAGTTCTGGCGCCCAGGCAGTGTCCGTGGGCTTGTTTAACCTTCAGCTGAGGAGAGAGACGTCCCGCCGAGCACGGCACCCGTAAGACATTGCCGTCTGCTGCGTTCAAGTATTCCAATAGGGGATTATGTCTTCAGCTAAACTCGAGAGTGCTTTCTTCTCCCGCAGTCGTGCTTAGTCACGGACAGTGGGATGTACACAGAGAGTAGATTTTTATTTTGACAGCCAGCTGACTTGATCTGGCTCCTCTTGTTCTATGGACAAGTTGGAGAGGATGTTGCTGTAAATAAAGGTTTTATGGGTATTAAAATACCCATGTCTGCGCTTAAATATACTTAATTGTAATGGGATGAAAAACTTAGAGTAGGGGAATGAATATTCAAGGATAGCAGGAGTTGTCCTATATTGCCTGAATGAGATCCAGAGCTTTCTGAAGCTCTAACTGCCCCTGTTCTTATCACAGAAGTAACATCTGTGCATCTATTTAGGTTATTTATGGTGCTCATCTGGTTGATAATTAGGTTTGTGTCTGCTGTAACCATTTAGATAACGTTTTCCCAGGATTTCCACTGGCAGGTGGCTGGGTTTCCGCTTTTGGAATGGAGAGTGGTAGAGAGCTCCTTCAGGAGGGTCCCCTCCTGCCCTTCAGGGGATGTCGGTGGTTTGATGCTGCGAACGGTCAGCTCAGTCCACTGAGCTGTGTCTTCCCGCGGTGTAAGTGGACTGCGTTTTCTTTTGGAAGCGGTTCATCACAATTGTCTTGGGTGGAGGCTTTTCTGTTGAGAGCTGAGGGATACTGCTATTTTCATGGTTGCGGCAGAGCACAAAGAATGAAGAGCAAAGGCTTGGAAGTTTCATATTCTAAGCTATCGTTAAGGACCTTGTCAACAATTCGCTCTGGGAAGCTCTTCAGAACTGTTAATTGCTGTAATTGCAGGTACGGTCAGACATATAGCTGTGTGCTGGGTTGTAAGACACTTCCATCAGTGCATCATTGTAGATTCACTGTGAATTTTTTGTAGATAATATCAGCATGGACTTTGTCTGCTTAAACAACTGGCGTTTTGATAGTATCTTTAAATAGTTTCTTCCTTCTGAAGAAAACCTGGTTTAGAAAAGTTGATTACTGAAGGGTATTGATGGGCTTTTCTTTGCTAAGAAAGACGCTGCGCTCTGTTGGTGTGTTCCCTGTGTTGATAGTGCGTATGGCTGTGGGAGACCCTTCCTGTATCGATAAGCGAGTCAAAATTTGCATGAAGGGCAGATAAGGGAGGATCGGTGTTTTATGAATACCATTCCCAGGTTTTCTCATAGATATATTCTTATATATGAATGTATATTTTTCATGTAATTCTAATGTCTCTGGACTTGGTCAAAAACTTACTGTATATCTACAGATGAAAATGCTTTCGGAACATGATTGCAAAGGGACCACACTTAAACTGAGAACATTTCACTAATCTGTGGATATGTTACCCTTTTACAAATCCTCTTTGATCTCTCGGAACTAAATAGGATTATTCTGGCTCTCAGACTTTCTCAAACACTAAATCTGGAGTAGCTGCTGGCATGTAGCAGGCAGCACCACGTATGTGCTTCTCTGTCTTAAGGTTTAGTCCTTCCATAGCATGACATTACGAGATGCTGGGGAAAATTAAATCTGCAAATGCTGTGCTGTCAGTTTGAAGACTTGAGTCATTTTGTAATTTGGCCCTTTACTGGACTTCAGGGCTGCCATTTTCCTTAGTTATTTGCTACCTTTGCGTCTGTGTTTTTAAATTTTAGGACAACTTTCCCTTCAGTTAGCCAGCAAAGTTTTTGAGTAAGCAGGATTATCTGGGCTTTTTCAAGTCACTTAGATGTCCTTAATACATGTGACAATGACATTCGTTAAAGGCAATTCTGGATTTACATCATGTGAATTATATAAGCGTGTAAAGCATTGTGATTGCAATATGTTCATTAGAGCTACTTACACCTCTGCATAAGTCACAGAGCTGTGTAGAGCAGTGCTTTAAAACCTGATTTCTGTCTCTGAACTTATTTGTGAGGGATCCGCACGGCGTAGCTGAGAGAAGCTGGCCAGCGGTGAACAGGCTTGTGCCGGATGTGCGGAAGAGCTGATACTACCGTTAAGAATTGAGGCTGAGAATTGGAAATGGTTGAGAGCACTGACCTGGACGCTTTGGGACACTTCATGGGTTTGTACGTAGTACTGGATATGACAGTAGTTTGCATCTGAGCTACACTTGGCTGCGTAGAAAGAACCATTCCCAGATAAGAGGGAAGGAAGCTTTTTTAAGGGAAGAAATTATTTTGAGGCATGTTTCATAAACTCCTTTTGAGCCTATCTTTATCCCCCCCTTTTTTTTTTGCCTTCCTTTCACAACATCTTATTAAATATCTTCAGACCTTCCTAGGCCAAACAGGTTTTTGTTGTTACACGACACCACCCAGGGTGCGCCGGCGGATCAGCTACTCTTGCCGGGGAGCTAGAAATGAGGGCTCAAGCTTTTTGACACAGTTAAGAAAAACATGATGTCACATTTGAGTTGGGGATCTCCGGGAGTAGTTTGAGACAGATGCATTGCGTGCTGCGGGGCTGAACTCTGAGCAAACGTGCATTTATTTTTTTTTTTTTTTCAGCAGACTGTGATCGTAAAACTTAAAAAGAGTATACAGCTTTCAAAAGTTATTAGAGGTTTTAGGTAAATTGGCTTTTTGAAGGCCTTTGATCTTTAAGGGGTCCGGCTTTTAGATGTTTCTTAAATGAGGTTGTATAGGTGTTTCAAAAACCTGAAAAGCTTTAAAATTAAAGGAAGTCTGAAGTAGATGGAATAGATGGGGGGGCGGGGGGGGGAGCATCTGTTGTTTTGGAAGCTGAGAAATGGCAGAACTGTTAGCAGGTGTTTAGCGAAGGGGCTTTGTTGGATGAAGCTGCGGCTGTCTGAATCTGCAGTGCTTTTAGCATCTCTCCCATGAGGAGAGGCTGAAAGAGTTGGGGCTGTTCAGCCTGGAGAAGAGAAGGCTCCAGGGAGATCTTGTTGCGGCCTTCCAGTCCCTAAAGGGGGCCTACAGGAGAGCTGGGGAAGGACTTTGTACTAGGGCATGTAGTGATAGGATGAGGGGGAATGGCTTCAAACTGGAAGAGGGCAGGTTTAGATTGAACATTAGGAAGAAGTTTTTCACTTTGAGGGTGGTGAGCACTGGCACAGGTTGCCCAGAGAGGTTGTTGAGGCCCCATCCCTGGAGGTGTTCAAGGCCAGGCTGGAGGTGGCCTTGGGCAGCCTGGTCTGGTGGGAGGTGTCCCTGCCTATGGCAGGGGGGTTGGGACTCGATGATCTTCAAGGTCCTTTCCAACCTAAACCATTCTATGATTCTATGATCTCTGCCTGTCCCTGGGAAGCCACCGCCTCTGGGGCAGAGCTGTGCAGGACCACCCAAAGGAAATGTCCAGGGCGGGGGGGGGACGACACGAAGGCACAAGTCACAGTCATTTGTAGTGTATGTTAAATCTTGGCCTTCTACACAGGGGTTTGCTGCAGCTGAGTTTGAAGGAGGCAGAACATTATTTCTCGCTCTTTGGAAAATGTGGTAATTAATGAAGAGTGGGCTCACAAATAAAAAAACCCAAGCATGCCCCATCTTTCTATAAACACACACTAATTACTCAGAAGTACACAAGTTGTCTGCCAGAAGGATGTGTTTTTCAGGACGTGATTCCAGATGGTTCTTTCTAAACCATATAAATATATGTATTTTAAAACTGGTAACAAAGATGACTGTAAAATAAACTGAAAACTTGCATTGAAAAACCATTTAGAGCACACATCGGTGCAATTTAGAAAGAAAAAACCTTAATTTGGATTCAACAACAAAAGTAGGTGATACTTGACACGTATACGCACTCACGGGTTCTGTGCCTTCGCACCCCTCCGATCCGGCCAAGCCGTGCGGTGCGCCGGGGTGCACAGCAGACTAACCCCCGTGGGTTAGTCCCGCTTAGCGCCCCGCTGTCTCGTGCAGGCCCGCCACGTGTCTGTCTTCCCCTATTAGTCATTTGTTTATCGTTCCATCTCGTCGGCTGAGCTTTCGCCGTGCGTTTCTGCTCGTGCAAGGCAGGGCCGCGCTTCCCTACGTAGGAAACGTGTGGCTGCTGCACAAGTCACCGTCTGCTAAGCGGTTTTCACAGAATCACAGAATAGTCAGGGTTGGAAGGGACCTCTGGAGATCATCTAGTCCAACCCCCCCGCCAGAGCAGGGTCACCTACAACAAGCACCTTCAGACACGGTGCAATTTTTATTCTGCTCCAAGGTGGTCAATTTATGGGAAGGATCCTGTGAGCGTGTTTGTGGATAGCGTTGGGGTTTAGCCTGTGTGTGAAGCCTCTCTGCGGCTCGGGTTGTGAGTTTAGGGCCGTGGTGTGACATGACAGGGGAGGACCACCTGGAGGTCCTGGTGTTGGATGGATGGGAGCACAGCTTGCAAACCATACAGTCGTAGAATGGTTTAGGTTGGAAGGGATCTTGAAGATCATCTAGTTCCAACCCCCCTGCCCTGGGCAGAGGACACCTCCCGCTAGACCAGGTTGCTCAAAGCCCCATCCAGCCTGGCCTATAAGGAGCTTGCTTAAATGTTTGGAAAGCAGGAAAAGGTTTGCTGAGATGCATAGAGGGGCAAATATCTAAAGCCAGAATTCTGCAGTGCGGAATACTGAGTGCTTTGGTTCTTGGGTCACTCGGCATGAAACGCCAGTGGGTTTAGGTTCATAGAAAAATAGGTTTGGATGTGGACCTCCATGCTCTGAGACAGGATAAACCTGATGTAAGCCTTCCTGACAGATTTTAACCCGTAAATTCCCAGTGATGATTGTGCTGCTTAGCTGTCTCGAGTTTTCCAAAGGTTTTCTGAGTCTCGGCTCACCTTTTGCTACAGCTTCTGTCAGCACATTTTTTACTGTTAGTAGATGAGGACAAGCTGCAGTTCTCATAGCTGCTTTTTCAGCTTTTTTCTAAATGTGGTGGTGTCTCTCTCATTCAGTTGTGGACTACCGGGCTCTTGCCAGCTTCCATTTGCTTGGACTTCTGGATTATTCCTGCTTCTGGGGGGGAAAAAAAAAGTGTCTTTAAGTACAACTTAAAGGTCTGTTGTCTGTCTGTATGTGGGGAGTCCATTTTGTGCAGATGAAGCAAAGCTGCACGTTGCATGAGGTCATCTGGAGGTGGCAGGTGAAATATCTTTGTGCTTTGGTGTGACCCTTGATAATGCATTGGCAGAGCTTTGATGTGAAAAGCTTAGATTGCTGCTTTGGGCCGGCTGTAACTAGTCCACGTCGCTGTTCATCAGTTTTAGGGTTTCAGAAGGGAACAGGGCAGATTAGGAGAGAGCAGCACACAAAATTCTTGTCTTTGGGCAGCTTTTTGGTTCTTGTGACCGGTTTCCATAGCAGGAAAATACGCAGCTTTGGTTAAACCTGTTATGTGTGACTTTGTTGTTGTGCTCTAAAATGGTTCCTGTATTTAACAGCAGTGTTGAGCGGTGTAAAATCTGCTGTTGCCAGATAGCGAGTGGGTGTTGTGCCAGTGTGTTTGTGCAGATAGGAACTGCTCCGGCAGCTGAAGGGCAGCTGGCAGCTTTCCTGCCTCGTCATGCGCGCTGGCGCGCTCTCCGCTGCCCGGCCAACTGAGTCACCGCACCAACAGAATTTGCTGGTCCGGGGCACTCTTGTGAACCCTACTGGCATCTCAGCATGGCCAAGGGGAGAAAATGAGGCATGCAAGCCTTCTGCATGCAGCTTATTAATATCACCTCCCGCTAGACCAGGATCGACTATGTTGTTATTAATATCGACTATGAGGGGAATTTGTATTTTGAGCTGAAAATCCCAACATATGCTGGGATTCCTCCTGTCCAAAGCCATGCACCTTTGGGAAAACAAGTTAAGCACTGATTTATTTTTTTTTCCTGCCAGATCTACCAAGGTGATGCCACAGGTGTGTTTCCATGGAGTTTGGCGCAAGTATGGGGGCTTGTGTGCCATGCGTGCTCTTCCACTACCAAAAGAAGTCTCGTAATCCCAGTGCCAATCAAATTATCATCTGTGCAACAGCAACGCCTCATGGCAGTTTTTCTTTCTCATTCTGAAAATCTGCCAACTCTGTACAACAAGAAGAATGGTTCACAGCTGCCATTTGGAGAAAGGTGGCGGCAAGGAAGGATTAAGGATTTTGGATTTTGTGGGAGTGAGGGATGTTCCTGGGCAATGTTTTTCAGTAAAAACCTGATAATGTCCCCCGCAGCAAATCCCAGGTACTACTTTCTGAAGTGGAGGGGTGGTTCCTGTGTTGGCTGTGGGCAGCCTGTTGCCCCACACCAGCTCTTCGAGCGGCCTCGGGGAGGTACCAGGGCAGCTGATGGACCATCTTCCTGCCAGGGCACTCCTGTGCTTCACTGCCACATTCCCCTCCTGTGCTTTGGGTCCCCTAACTTCTCTCCAGGAGTCAATACTGTTGTCGTCTTTCTGCTTGAGGCAAATTCTGAATCAAAATGAGTATCTAGCAATGGTTTTAATCTCTTTAAAAAAAATGTTGTCGTGTTTGTTTCTGTTTTCAAGAGCAGCTAACCACCTTGTTTCTCTCCAAGCCCTCTTGCGGGCCGCTGAGGTGCAGAATCGCGCTATCCGTGACTGCTTTTAACTGATAATAGTTAATCACAGCCTCTTGCAAAACGACCTGCAATGTATTTTCTTTCTCTCGCTCTTCTGCTGGCCTGCTCTGTTCTCTTTCATTTTGATTTATAGCTCTACACGTGGGTATGTTAATGGAAAAACCTTGAAGGGACACATTGTCTATGCTCAGACAACCACTTCAGGAAGAGTATGCATTCAGCCGCTTAGATTTCCATGTATGTACTGCATTAGGGCTCAGCGGAGCAAGTGGGGCGTGCATTTAATTTAGTAAATGTCTTTCCTAACCTGTCACAGCGCTGCTTGTTTTCGCTAGAGCATATGCTCTGATGGGGGCTGTTGATTCAGCAAAAATGACGGTAGCCAATAGAGCTGATCGAATGCTCCAGAAATAGTTCATCACATAAATTATTCAGTGACTGTTGTCGTTTCTTATCACATAATGTGTTTGACCACTCGGAGGTTGGCGTGCTGCTGTGCAGGAGCTTGCTGCGGGGGCTCTTCAGCCGCACTCGCCTTCGGTGCGGGTACAAAGGTTGCCTGTGCTCCTCACGGGCGGTGCAGATGGGGAGGTGAGAGCCTGGAAGGTCTGGTAAAGGCTTGAAATCTTCCTAAAACGATTCCCAGTTGGAGCCTTCCAGTTAGCGAAGCTGTAGAGAGCCCCTGAGAGCCGATAGATGTGCACGTTAAAGATGTTACCGCTCGTTCCTGCCCACCGGTTGGCCACTGCCACAATTGTGCCAGCAGAAGGGGCTATTGAACGTGCACTGGTCTTGTGCAGCCTCTGGGGCTGAGGGAGTTGTGGGATCCATGGGTAACCTCCAGCAGGAGCCAGTGGGTCCACTGGTTGTTCGGGGAGTGGGCGTCTGGCGGTGTTGCAGCGTAGGGCTGCCCACAGCTCTGCCAGCAAGACGCCGGTTTAGGAAGTTCTCCTGTGCTCCGGTAATTGATTCGTACCCCCTGCCGCAGCAGCTGTAGAATGCAGGGAATTTAGGTTCAAAAATGTGTGGCAGGTCTTTTTGTTTGCATGAAGAGATTGTGTGTCTTGTGTTTTCCTGCAGAAAGTTTTTTTGTTGTGTGATGGGACACCCAAACCCCACAAGTATAAGTGTATAGTGGTTTTTTTGTTTTCTGGGCCAGGTAAGTTATTCACTTAATCCTTAGGTTAATTATATAAGTATAAACCTTCTGTGATACTGATAAATGGATTATTTATCAAATACTGAGGGCACTGTGTAAAACCGCACTTAAGATCTTTTGTTATCTTCCACCTGCGGTTGTCCCTGTCACCTGCCCCATCTGACACGGTCTCCCCATGGGAGCAGCCTTTTCCCTTCCCCGGCGCTGGAGTCGGCTTACTGGGGATACGCAGCATCAGAACACCTCCTGACGCTGGTCGGTGGTTTGGGTGTTGGTCTTGGTAAAGGTAGGCTGTAACAGGGACGGGTACGTTGGGAGCATCAGGGAGACCCACTGAGACTTTGGATTGTTCTTTTTCTAGAGAAACCTTTGTTGACTTGCATTTGAAAGAGTTGGCTTATCCCTCCTCTAGTAGTTGGCTGCTGGGTAGTGCTTTTCCTTTGTGAACATCTATGGTGGAAATCCCAGTTTCCCTTTCAGAAGTGAAAGAAGATGAGGCCTGCAGATCTGTCTAGGATGATAACTTGCATCGCAGGTGCGGTTTCCTCACAAGCCAGGGGCTGGAAGGCAGGCTGTTCTCCACAGGCGTCCCCGCAGTCCCCACACCCATCCCTGCCTGTTGTGCACCACCTTGTCCCTCAAGCACTACAGCTTCTCTGAGCACCCTCTGCAGTATTTTAACCCAGCGCTTCTTGGGATGGTGAGTGGCCAAAGCAGCCGGTTAACCCCTGCTCCACCAGCCCAGCACTGTTTCCTTGGTGTTGAGATACCTCCTTGTTGGTATCTGGTGGAAATGTTGGTTTCTGCGGTATTTTAGATATATCCACTCTTGAATCCTATTTGAAACAGTCATTAAGGAGATGTGGGTCCCCTTAGATCCACGAAGAAAGGTTGTGGTGAGCAGAGAATGTGATGCTGTGATCCTGGCAGTGCTCCAGGATGCTGTTGGTGTGCAGAGCTTAGGAGGCACCATCAACAGGATCACTTCCCATAATGGTGTTCTTTTTCATGGCCACCTATTTCACACGGAAGAGGAGGGGAGAGGAGGCTTCCCTTGAAGGGGTCCGGGATGTGCTGTGGTCTGAAGGCTCTGCTTGTTTAGCTTGGGGGACTTGTTTAGCTGGGGACCTGTGAAGCAGCGTGCTCCTCAGCCTGGTCGGTACTGCTGCCGCCGTTGTGGTGGTTCAGCGGGAAGTTGTGGGGTGAAGGACAGAGCTGTTCTTGCAGTGGGCTGGTGTGGGTGTAGTTTCATGGTGCGGGCACTTTGGTGGCAATGTTCCCCACTCCACCCTTGGCTTCTCGTCCTCGCTGCTGGAACTGAGTGAACCTCCCCTCATGGTGACGCAACTGCGCGTGGGACTCTGTGCCAAGCAAGTCTGCATTTAAAGCAAACTCAACACTGATTTTATCTATCTTTCCTGCTTCTAATAGTATTAATTTTAAGACCTAGATTTGTTCTTCAGTGAAGCCCTGTAAAAAGTTCTGTTGCTGACAGCCCAAGGGGCAGCGTGGTGTGAGATGGGAAGGAGATATCAGCTGCTTCTGCTGCCCAGGTGGAGTGAACTCCACCTTGCTGCAGAACCAGGATTTTCATCTTCATGGGGACTGATCATCCCTAGGTTTGGGGGACCTCATGGTAGGTGGACCTCACAGTGAGAGTTTCTGTGGCAGTTTGCGCTGCTCATACCATCTTGTACACCGAGAATTCAGTAAATTGTTTGGAGGAGGGAGGATTCAAAAGTCACAAGCCAAGAGCTAAATGTCTCCTCATGTAACCTCAGTGCCTGTAACCACCACCCGTCACGTGCCTCTTGCTGGGGTGGGAGTCAGCCTGCTCTTAATACATTGGCCTGGGGAGGGAGAGCAAGGGGGAACTGCTGCCTGTGAGAATATTTCGTGTACCAAAATGTGACTCAAGGTGCAGCTCAGTGCCATGTTTTCTTTAGCAACAAAACCTTTTGTCAAAACAAACCAAAGCCACTTGACAAAACTATTCCTGCTCCAACGGCCTGGACTTCCCCTCACGCCGCTTTGCTGATAGACCTACCTGTGGGGCCACAGTGTAAGTGGGAGTAATGAAATAATTATTTTATTTTATTTTTTTAAATCCTTTTAAAAAGAGGACACTTTGTTCCTGAACTAAACTCCTTCATTTGTGAACTGTACAGTCCCGCAGCACCTGATAAGGTGGTAAAGCAGCAGAGAGCGTTACTGGCCTTGCGAGCGCGTGTCTGAGGAATCTGCCTCCACCCTGAAACCGGGGGGAGGAGAGGAGGCACTGTGCTTTTGGCAAAGGTTCCTTCGTGTATTTACACTTTCTGCTGAGACGAATTGCCTGTAATGGCCAAATCTGAGTGATTCAGTTCGTTTGGGGTTTTTTTTTGTTTTGTTTTTCCTTCCAGCCTTGTGGTGGTTCTGCAGTGCTGCACAGGGGTGCAGATCTGAGGCTGTTTATTATATTGCTTACTTCTGCAGTTTATCACAATCATTCTTCATCTTTCCTCCCGCCAGTGAAGAGGTGCTTAAATATCTGTAGCACGGCAAGCGTTCAAGTTAATTGTTAGGGTCATTTTGTTGTTAGTAGTTGAGGAGACCATGCTGGACTACCTCAGCATCCTCAGGGCAGTGGTACCAGCTGTGTTGGTCTCACTACAGTTGGGAAAACCCCTCTAAAAAGCCAGCTGTGATAACAGTCGGTCCTTGAGAGTGGCGAATGAGGCAGGTGAGTTTAGATGAACGCCATGGTGGTTCATTGGGGATGGAGCTGATGCCCTGCTTCCTCAGGGAGACGTTTTGGAGCTGCTGTTGAACTTCCCCCATTGCAGTGCAGTCTTGTCAGCCTTTTGGTACATAAATGGGGCCTATAAGAAAGATGGAAACAGACTTTTTAGCAGGGCCTGTTGTGATAGGACAAGGGGTAATGGTTTTAAACAGAAAGAAGGGAGATGTAGACTAGGTAGAAAGTTTTTACAATGAGGGTGGTGAGATACTGGCCCAGGTTGCTCAGAGAGGTGGTAGATGCTCCATCCCTGAAAACATTCCAGGTCAGGTTGGATGGGGCTCTGAGCAACCTGATCTAGTTGAAGATGTCCCTGCTCATTGCAGGGGGGTTGGATTAGATGACCTTTAAAGGTCCCTTCCAACCCAAACTATTCTATGATTCTACAATTGTCCCACCCTGTGGTGCCAGATCTCTCTCTCCAAAGGCAGCAGCGTGTGTGGAGCCAGGGCAGTAGTCACAGCAGTGATTCTCCTCAGGTTCTGCTGGCTTCTCCCACAGCCTTTACGTTAGGGTGGCTCTGCCAGTCCCAAAGGCTGCCTGTAATCAAACGCTTGGGACAAAGCGTGGAGCGGAGCCGCACACTGTGCCAATAATCGGTGTGCCGTGGTGGGTTAGGATAGCTGCTGCTCCTGGGGCTGTTTGAGGAAGGACGGTGCTAGGAACAGGGGCTGCCTTCCCCCAAACCTTCCTGCTGCGCAGAGGTGCCAGGCGAGCCGGTGCGGAGGCTGCGAAGCAGGATCTGGCGCCTGTTGAGAAACCCTGCCTGGGAAGGGAGCTGCTGGCAAGACTGTAAAGTTTACAGGACAAGGTGCGAAGCACATAGGCAGACATCACTGTAGACATCCAAAGTCACGCTCCAGAAGGTATGTTGTTATTCTGACTTGCAATTTACTTCCAAGACGTTACTCTGGCCAGGATTTTATTTTTCTTTTATCTTAGTAGTTGAATGAACATCTTTCTCTCGTGAGAATGTACTGTACTAAGCAGTTACCTCTCTGGAGCGATATCAATTTGGGCAGTGCCAGGCGTTCCATTGTCACAGCGAAGGGTCTTGTGTGCCATGAAAGTAGGATGAAATCTGCTATGTTCTCTGCTGTCAACTTCAGCAATAAATGCAGCATCCACGAAGGACTGCGAGTCCTGGCATTCGTTCTGCGAAAAGCGGTGACGCTGCGAGGCCATTCCGGATGGGTTACGCGCAGGTAACTTAACCCGGCAATAGTAAGGGGAAACTGGCTTGAACATGAGAAGGTCATGTTGTGTTGCTTCTCTGGTTTCCCAAGCTAAGGCCCACTGTGTGTCCCTGAGAGACCTAGGTAAAGCTAAAATTAAGTCAGCCAGATAAATATTTATAGTAGATATGTTAGGATATAATCCTCAAGGGGTCCGATTGCTCTCTCTGTGCTCCGAAATGTACTAAAGGGGAAATAATGGCGCTATAAATACAGCTGTGTTTAGCTAGGTCATTACCTTAGGGGTGTTTATGGTCGTTCTCGAGGGACTAGAGTTGCAGCAGTGAAAAAAATTAACAGGGAACTGAAAAACCAGCAGAGGGTGATCCCTTTGCAAACGATACTTCAGCTGCGAGGCTTCAGTTACGCCATGATTCATCATTACAGTAGCAATCAGGTTTGAAGTCCTTGTATGTGCAGGTCATGGCAGCAGCTGGTGCAGCGCTCGCACCGGGTGGTCAGACCATTTTGTTGCAAATCTCTTTCGAGAAGCCTCAGCCCTCAGCTCCTGTGGTGGGGTTTTTTTAATTTCTTTTTTCCTCACACTAGAAAATAGAACAATGCACAAGATTTTGAGGATTCAGCCAGAAACAATAAAATTATTATGTTATTTTTCAACTGTCAGTTTTCTACACCAATGTACTTAGACATCTTCCAAAGTATTTAATATCTATACACAGACTAAGTGCAACTTTCTGCAGTAAATGAGTTTCTTTTGATTTGGTTTTGCTGTTTCCCTTTATAGGAGCAAAACTCGGTGCACTGCTGAGTATGCGCTTCCCCTGGAACAGGCTGCTCCATTTTCAGTAATAAAGTGGGTAAAGTTTGCAAGAATCAAAACCGGCTTGCACAGAAAATAAAAGGACCTAACTTTCATAAACCCACCACCCCCAGCTTCGGTGGGAAAAACTTCGAGGTTAATGTGCTGCTCCTTTTTCTAAGAAGTTCCCGGTACGTGAAAGTCTCGCTGGGAAATGTTTGGGTTTTAATTCGGTGTGATGTTCCCCGCGCGGAGGAAGGGCGGCTGGCTCCCCGCGCCGGGAATGGGGTGGGGGGGGGGTGTGCCTCCTGCCCGCCCCTGCACCGGCCCTTCTGCTCGCCTATTGGGAAGCGCTCTCCAGAAAAGTCAGGAGGGAGTTGTGCAAAAAAAAGATGCTTGCTTTATTTTCCAAAGGGGAAGCCAGCGTACATGCAGGGACTCTTTATCCATCCCCTTTCCTGTCTGGTAACTTGAGCCCGTGTTATCTCCTGAATGTCATTTAGTGTGTACTCGTTGGCCCTCAGCAACCTTGCCGCTTTAATTCCTATTTCTCTACAGTTAACTCTGAAATGAAGTTTCTGCAGTATCGCCACCTTTACGGCAGTGTAGCAGTTTTGGATAAGCATGTACTGTTTATCCTACACATGACACCAATACTAAAATAAATCCATCTAGCTGATCCATGCACAGCGTTTTACTCTGTGCAGACAGTACGTGGGGTATATTTAGCGTCACGACTATATTTAGTACATCCCTCTGAAACATCTGACAGCCAAAAGGTCTGGGTTGTGGGGACTTTGGCTTTTGAGTATCAACAGCAAGCTGAAACTTTCTCCTGTGTCATCAGCGTTTGGGCTACTTAAAGAGCAAAGCATTAGTTCTGCTCAAATTTGTGTCATCACTCTCTTGTTGATTTTCAGTTTCTCTGTGACAATAGGAGCTCTGGAAGAGAAGGAATAAAACCTCTTTCCTTTGCTGAATGTAGCAGCAAGGATGTGGCAGAAGTAAGAGGACAGAGTGTGCCGTGAGCTGTGTTCTGGCCTGGGATTCGTGGGGTCTTCAACCGGTTGTCCCACTGCATCTGAACACGCGTAAACCTGTGATTGTCAGTGTGATGGAGAAGTACCCTGTAACAGGCACCAATCGACTTGCCCGCACCAGAAAGAGAATAGTATTTCTCTACTGTAAATCATGTTTGGCACAAGTTTTATCTACCTTCATCATTCATCTTCACACCTAACTTCCTACACTCTTTTTCCTTTGACCTCTGTTTTGGATCTTTCTCTTGCGGTTGTGTGGTGTTGTGTTGAATGGGCGGCTGCAGTCACTCCCCAAACACCTGCTGAGCTCTGGAAATTTTATCACAGATCAGTCAGCATCACGCGGTGGGACTAGATTATACTGAAACAAAATCCTCTTTTTTTTTTTTTTCCTTTTTCTTTTTTTTTTTTTTTTTTTTTTTGTGTTCTCCAGGTGGATAGCTGAAAATAGCCTTGTTCAAACAGACCTCCCACAGAAGCCTGTGTGAGTCTGGCAGACACTAGAGATTGAATAAGTGCTTCATGATTTGGTTTTGACTTAATAGTTCGTATCAGCATTTGAAAAAAAAAAAAATTAAATAAAAATAATGCTACCCGTTCTTCACTGAAGAGCTTTCAACTTTCTGCTTGATGACTGCATTTATCTGATCAGGTACAAGATGACTGATTTTCATGCGATTTCCTTCTAACGTCAAGCCATAAAGCAGCCTGGAGTCTGATCCCAGAAGACCTTACCCGGCACTGTCTGCCGGCTGCAGCAAACAGTGATTTCTTGCAAATGATTAAATCCCTGGGGAGCATCCATAGCCGGGTTGCTAATATCCCATTTAGATAAGGAGGAGGAACTGTAGGTGATGCGGGAGAACTGCTTTGAAGAATCTGGTGTCTCTCTAAAGCCCTTTCTAACTGAGGGCAGATGTCTATCAAATCTTCCTCTTGCCAATTAAATTTAGGGTTGAAATTGCCGCTATTG
>VUYV01000008.1:10277441-10334830 GCA_008711295.1 Anarhynchus alexandrinus | reverse complement strand
GCAATAAGATCTCCCCGGAGTCTTCTGTTCTTTGCATCTTAATGCAAACCTGTCTTTGGTGGCAGTTGGCTGCTGAGCTGGGAACTGAGCTGACCCAGCTGCAGACCCAGGGGTGGCATTTTCTCCACGGCCACCAGGGAGGTGGCTAAGGATGGTAATGTGTCCGCAGGGCTTCAGCCAGGTCTGCTGGAGCTCATCAGCCAGAGCCCAGTCAGGCAGCTCTCCCTCGCTTCTGGCTCCTTCTCCTGCTCTGCCTGCTCTTGAATTTTTCCCATAACTTGTTTCTCCTGCCTATTTTTGATCTCTTTATCATCTGCCGCAATCCCATTACAGCCTGGCTGCCGCAGGGGGTCCCCTCGCCTAACCGTCACCGCATTTGGGGACGCTATGGAAATGGTTTGCTCTGGCAGGAGGCAGAGTTTGCTGTGGGGTCTGTCACAGCGGTGGGTCCCGTTGCAAACCTTGGCGTTGGTCACCTTGCAAAAGTTAACTAATTAATCGGCACAACAGCCCAGTGAGGGAGGCCAGACCGGGGAGAGGATGTTAAAAGCAGAGCTGGTCCTCAGGGGAGAATTGAGTGGGTAAGAAAGGTAACGCTTTATGACGTGACCATTTTAGCACAATGGAGGAACCCAAAGTGAAATGTGTGAGTTGGATGAATGCCTTTCTCGTGAGTTACCTGGGTAGGGAGGAGAGGACCCTGGTCCAGGAGGCCCTGAGTGCCGAACCATCGAGGACCACGCAGTGCTGCCATCACAAGACTGTGGTCCAGGGCTGTTTGTGTGCATCAGGGCTGTGTTTTATGGTGTGCATCTAGAAAAGCCATGACACAAACAGGTCTGCTTGCAAAATGAGGCTGCGACTTCCATTGAATTCTGTAGCTTTTCTGACTTAGTAGAACCCTCTGCTTTCCTTGACGAGAAATAGCTGAAGTCTTCTGGCTTTAGGAGTGACCTATGCATGACATCTTTGCTTGAGGGAGAGGAAGGTAGAGCAGGACTGGTGTTCCTGGGAGAGGTGGGAGCGTTCAGCTATTTATGGTTAAGTCTTTTGAAAAAAATGAAATGAAAAAAAAAATGAAATACCTCAATAACTCATTGCATCTCACCTGGTTTTTATCCTCTCCTGAAAACAAAAAATTAAATGTATAATCATAAATTTCAGAAGTGGTGTTTCTTTTGTTAGTTTGTTTTGAGTAGGTCTTGCTTTTAAAAACTAGAGAGAGTTAGGAGGTTGATGGTGGTTTCAGAACGGCTTGTCCGTTTGAAATATGGAGAGGTGCCACAGTGGATCCCTCTTGGAAAGGATGGCAAAGCAGAGGCACTGGCATTAAAGCCTCGTGCTGTGTCAGGGTCACAAGTGGAGCTCAAGTAAGTTTCATAAGTGGAAACCAACTCCAAAGCAAAGTAGGGCATAACCCTGTTCTCCCTTAGGGTTTCATTTTGTACGGAATTAGTGCCCGGGCTGTGGGAGCAGGGCTCTCTCCCATGCAACGCTGCGGGCACAACTGCAGGACTTTGGCCAGGGAGAGCTGTCAACGGTGCAACTTGTTTTCATGATCCACATTCAAAAGCACCAACATCTTTTTTGGTGCTGCGATTAGACTGCTGCTGTCTAATGTTGGGACTGACCTTAAATTCAGCTTCCAACAGCACCTTGCAGACAGCACGGCCGGTGCCTGCTGGGCCAGGTCTGTCACAGGGGACACAGGTGAGAGCTCTGGTCCCGCTGCTGCTGGCTGAAGTCTGGGTATGGTGCAGCACGGCCCGGCCGGTGCCGGCACCGCGGCTGCTCTGCTGCTTGCGGGCAGGGAAAACCGGTGGAGTGATTTCTCCAAAAGGTGTCGGTGTGGGAATGCAACACTCTGGGGGAAGGGGGAGAAATATGGGGATCCTCCTGATATTAGGGAAGTTTTGCAAAAGTCACCACCGGTGTGGGAAAGAGGAGAGGCAGCGAGGAGGGGTGTACACGGGAGAGAACGCGGTGTTTCACAGTTGGTCTTGTCAGTCAGTTTTGGTGCTGGTAGGCTCCTGTGTGTGCATGTTTATCAGTATTTACAGTTAAGTACTGAAGAGATGGCTTTTACAGTCAAATAAAATTGAATTCTCTGCAGGCCCTTATCGTGCCCAACACTTAACGTGCCCTTTGGCGCTGGGTCCTTCACGAAGTCGACGGAAGGTAGCCTCCACCTCCCCTGCGGTCAGACTTGCAGTTGGAGGCAAACGCCAGCATGGTTTGTCCGTGCGGTCATACAAAGTCTGGAGCTTCTCGTCTTGGAGTGGATCCAAGAGCTCTTGTGCTTTATGTACAAGCCCATCCTTGGAAGGACGTGCTGTTTCCTGATACTCCTGGAAAACAGTTTCCTGTCCTGAGATAACCAGAAGTTATTAACCTTAGCGAGGATTTGTCCAGACATCCGATTTGCTACCAGTACCCATGCGGGAGCTGTGGGAACAGACGAGGCTGGCCGTGCCAAATCCTTCCACGGGGCTTTTCAAGCCAGAGTGGGAGAGGCGGGCTCCGCTCAGCTCACGACATTTGAGGGAAGAGAGGAGGAAAAGGGGAAAGACAGAATGCAAAGTCTGTCTTTTCTTTCTTTCATTTGCATGTATTTTCTGGACAGATTTTCCTGCTCTGACTCAACATTAGTAAGCCCTTGTTTCCCAGTGTGTAATTGTTCTCTGCTGATAGAGGAGGAAGAAGGCTGTCGTCATGTGCAGTCGGTGAAATGGCCTCTGACATTTCTGTTAACTTGTTTAAACAAATACATCTCAAAACCAGTTCTGTTGAAGAGGGCAGCGCACAGAGGTTAACTCTGTGTGTGCTAGGAAGTGCTTGTGTATGATGTTCTACTTTCTCAAGGAGGCACAGATACATTTTCATGGAGTCCAAGCTCCAGGCAGCAGCTAATTTTGGGTAGTTCAGCAAGATGTAGCTCCATTGCAAATAAGTTAACATGAATGCATTTTCTGCTGGTTGTGGAGTTTCTATTGCTCTTAAGACGAATATAATGAAAATATTCTGTTTACCAATCCAGACTTTTAGATATTTTCATAAGTGTGGTCTTGTTTGTGAAACTGGTAATATTACACCATGATAATATTTTCTGGTTTTTAAGAGGGCTACGACGCAGAGCTATTATGAATAGACAAAAATTACCAAAGCAGCCTGTGACAGGGTTTAATAACGATCTCTGTTTGTCCTTCATTACTGCAGGCATGTAGTCTGCTTTCTCCCAACAAATTCATGACATCCTTTGATTAATCCCTTGGACTGCACACGTTTTAGTCTCATGTTCCTGCATGTCTCAGAGGGCGAAAGAAGTGTAGTCTGCGAAGGAGCAGCTGGAAATCAGGAGGGATTTTATGAGCTGTTTTCTGCCACTTTTGTTTCACTGACCAGTTCTAGTCTACCCAAGGGAGCCGCTGCCACCTCTCCAGGACCATGTAAAGCCTGGATGTGGGGAGCAATGTGCTCCCACTGAAGCCCCCTGTTTTCCATGTTCCTGGAACAACATGATGAGTTTCCAAATGACTGGCAAAAGGTTTCAAAGGGAAATAATGCCCAGGCTTGTTCTGTTCCTGACATCCAACCCCCCCAGTTCTCACTCCGGCATCTCAGACGCTTTGTGAAATTCAGAAGCCTGTACTGTACCCTGTGTGCAGCAGGTTCGCCCAGGGCTTTTGGAAAGTCCCTGACAAAGACCTTCCTTGGTGTGCTGAGATAGAGAAGTCTTTTAAGGATTGGGGTTAGCTAAATTGTGATAAGCTGCCGGAAGAGATTTTTAGGTTGCGTTGAGCTCAAGGGAAAAAACTTTAATCCACAAATCACACCTCACTGAAGGAGGTTTTGTTTTGTGTAGCTGGTCAAATGGCAGTTTGTCTGTGTTTTCATTTCTGTTTAGAGCTTAGGAAAAACACTGGCCTATTTGAACCCTGGAAAGGGCTGTACAGAGGCTGACAAAAGGAAAGACCTTCTCCCTTAAAGTGAGGAGCCACCAGACTCAGAGATGCATTGTGTGAAGGACAAAAAATGACCCAGTAAGGGTGTGAATTCAGCCCATGAATTGGGAGCTGGAAAAGAGAACAGCACAGAGAGCTGCTGGTGATAGCTGCTGGTCCAGGTTTATGCTTGCTTTTGGACTAAGAGCGTTACTAATCACAGAAAGTCCCACTTGTGTTTCCACTGAGGTTCCTGTCCTTGGTCCTCCACCCTCAGGGAAAGCCCACAGAGATGTGGGTCCAGCAGCTGTAAATATACCAGTGTTTGAGGAGGTGCTGCAGGGAAACGTTCTCCTGAAGCACATCAGACAGTGCAGGTGTCCTTAGCCTGTCACCTCTCCGCTGAGACCACCTGTGCAAATCCAGTTTGTGAGCCCAGTGTGCTAGTGGCTATGTGACACACAGAGCAGGTCTTGGGCAGGTTGTAGCCATCCTGTGGGCCTTAGAGGGCTCTAGCTTGCATTTTTGCAAACGTTTAGCATTTGGGAGCTGTGTTTGTGCCCATAGGATCAATTTATGTAAAGTGTTCAGCAGTTGGCATGCTTTGCTCCTGTAGGAATCTGTCTCTTTGATTCCTCTCCAGTACCCATCGGCATAACTAGCGAATCTCTCCAAGAATCTCCTTGTGTTACCATTATTTTTAGCCCTAAATTGCACTTTCTTCTCTGCCAGTTCAGTAATCCTTCCCAGAATGCATCCTCATTCTTGCTTCTTTTTTTTTCCCATGCGAACATGACCAGCAAGCTTGCTAGCTAACAGACGTGACTTGTGTGGCTTTGGATGACCTTGACACCAGAGAGAAGTGTTTGTGTTGCTGATTGTCTTGCACAGAAGTTAACCATTAGTTATTCAGATGTTTGAGATTAGAAGAACTCCGGGGAGTGAAGCCTTTGCTGATACAGTTTGGATGAATTCAGTTCTCTCCAGGGAATGGCCTGGGAGGAGCAAAGGAGGCCTGCAGAGATCTCCTCACCCCTCAGTGGTGCACCTGAGGTGGCTCACTGACGAGCATCAGGCCCGAGCGATGCTCCTGTGCCAACGTCTGACTGCACGGTGTCACACAGACACTTGAAGCTGAGCATGTTTCGCCATCTGAGTGCACTTCCACCATCCAAACCTCAGCTGGTGTGAACAGGCTTCAGTTCCATGCATGTGTCTTTCTGTTCCCAACATGACCTCTGTGCCAGAGTTGGGAAAACCACCTTCGGAAAGCTGGCTGTCAGCTGACAATCTTCCCTGCAAACTGCTGGTGAAGATCAACCCCTCTCTGAAGCAATATGAGCCCCATGGAGACGTGGATGAGGAGCGGCTGGCCATCAGGAGCTGGGCAGTCTCCTCCTCGTGGACACTGTGAGGAGGTGTGCTCCTGTCAAGGCTGTGCCTGTTGGGAACAGAAGTTGTGGAGAGCTAAAGGAGCTGGAAAATTCCTGGGTTCAACTGGGGTAGCTGGTGTGGAAGTGTAGTTGCAGGCTGTACCCCGAGGGCTCCTTGGCAGGCCTGATAACGGGAATAAGGCAGCAGAGCTTCAGGGATTAGGGGTACCATCTTCCAAGCGAGGGGAGTGTGGTGCTGTAAATCCCAGTTTCCTGGCTCTTCAGGTGAAACTGCACTTTAGAAATACTTTTTCTGAAGCTTTGGCCTGCAAACAACTTTGCACGAGTGTAGCTGAAGAAGTGGCTTTAAACCCATACAGCACCAGTCCTCTCTGGACACTCCTCTGTTGAGAAGTGGTGTGCTTCTGTTTGGCTTGGACTGGGAGGGGTTTGGATATGGCTCAGGGACAAACGTCTTCTTCCAGCTCCTGCCTTCAGAGCAGAACCGTCTGCTTTTACAGCGGTTTCCTCAGCTCTGCCGCTGGAGGTGCCCAACCTCCTCCAGTCAAAGTGAATTGGTTTTGGAGCTACTGTTTATGTGTTTATGTGTATAACTTCTGTGTACAGCTGGACTTGTAAAGTTTACAGCAACTGTTTTCCTATCAATGTTGCTTGCGAGCTTCTCTAACAAAGACTAATCCTTGACAAGTGTTCCACAGCCCCCTAATAATATCACAGCTTGAAAGGCACATGTTGGAGGCCTCTCCTGTGGCAACAGGTTTTGAAATTTGTGCTTTAACATCTCATTTCTGGTCGCCGGAGTGAGGTTTCCCGCTCAGCGCCGCAGCGACAATCCCGGCTTGTACTTGATCGGGTCTTCAAAGCTGCTGGTGCGACAGAGCCCGCTCAGGAGCCCGGCGTTGGCACTGACCTCCATCCCAGAGCGGCGATTCCACCTGCTGCAAACATCTCCAGTGGGGGCATCTCCAGGGGTAATGCGTGGTGGTGAGGGAGGTTTTCCGACCAAACGTTTTTTAAGGGAGTCATCCAATTTGCGTGGCGGGTTGGCAGCATGTCTTCTCCTTTATCGTCTTTGGGACTCAGCGTGTGCTTGGAGCTCCGCTCTTGCCAGGAGAAGGGTCACTGGTTTCAGCAGAGGGCCGTGGGGGAGAGACCCCATGACTCCGTGTTTTGGTTTCCCTTTCTGTAAAATAGGTGTCGTGGTTTAAGCTCAGCCGGCAGCTAGAACCACGGAGCTGCTCGCTCGCTTTCCCCAAGAAGGGCGGGGGGAAGAGGAATAAAAGGAGGCAAAAGGGAGGAAAAACCCTCCTGGGTTGAGATGAAGACAGTTTAATAGAAACAATAACAGAAAAGGAAAAATAACAACAATAATAATGACACAGGTCACTCTCACCGCCCGGTGAATTGGCACCGTCCTGAGCAGCGATGGCGGATTCCCGTCCCCCAGCTAACCCCCGTTTATATACTGAGCATGACGTCTATGGTATGGAATATTTCACTGGCCATTCCATCGTTCTGCCTGTTCTTCTATGGGAAGCTGAAAAAAGTCCTTGAATAGTGTAAATATCACTTAGCACCAACTGAAAACAATAGGTATTATTGACATTCCTTTCATAGCAATCACTAGAAAGAAAATTAACTCTTTCCCAGCTGAAAGCAGGGCAATAGGGTTAGTGATGCCTCCCTCACTGTCGCACTGAATCCATCTTGTAGATAAGGACGTACTTTGAGGTGGCGGTTAGTAAGTACAGGCTGTCATTGTGGGATGAAGCCACATGAAGCTCTTTAGAAACGGAAAGAAAAGGGAAATCGCTTGATCTCTGATTTCTCCTTTGTGAATGATCTTTTTAGATAATATATCAAATCAGGAGCATTGCACTGAAATTACAGAGCAGTCTGTGGTCCCGGGTATTACTAAGTTCCTTCTTTTGCTGTTACAGCCCCATCTGAAGTGGTACGAAATGCAGCAAGTCACTTCTAACGTGTCTGAGCAGGCAAAAGAAATAAAAAGACTAGTATTCTGGTAAGTCAGCCGACGTAAAGCGTGGCAGTTGAGTATGTCAGGCGTACCTCGACCGGCTTTGTGCTGGTTAGTTCAGGTAAGGGAGCACTCCAGTTCATCAGGACAACACGGCCTTCGACACAGGTTCTGGGAACTGGCTAAATAAATACATACACACTTAGTCCGTGGTCAGACCTTAAGTTGCTGCAGGTAAATTTCTACGGTAACCCCAGCAGCTGTGCTTTAGTGAGAGGTGCCAGGGGAGTGAGCGAGCCCTAGTGCATCACGGCCTGTAAACCCTCGCTGTTTTGAGATTTCAACCGTGTTTAAGCAGAAAACTTAAATGAGTAGACACGTCGTTTAAAGACTGTGAGAGGTAAAAACACGAAATAAGGCAGTTTATTTTTCCTGTCCTGGCCAGCCGACCGCTAGCCTGCTCAGCCAGCCCTCCCAGCCACCGCTGGACCCAGCCCAGCGCTCCCACCCCAGGCTGCCGTTAGGGAACAGACCCATTGTTCCCAGCTAATTGCTTTCTCCTGCACAGAAGCTGGCTTCCTTTGAACTGCAGCACAATGCGACACCAAGCGTGGCGTTGCCTTCTACCTCGCTCTCCTGCGGCATGTAGCGACCCGATACAGCCACGACCGAGATAAACGCGCCTGGCTGTTAAAGTCAGCGCGACTCTCCTGTGGTTTTGGGAGCTTCGAACAGAGAAATGCTGATGTGATGTGGTCTTGCACGAGCCTTCACTATGGTTGGAATTAACTAGGCTGCTCGTCTTCCCTGCTTTCGGACCAGCTAAGCTGTATCAATCACTTTATAAAGAAATAACACGGTGCAATGGGGTAAACTTTCTGTAGACTCAGAAACAGGGGAGAAAAAGCAGTGTAAATCTTAGTCTAAAGTTAAGGCTTAGCTTCATCTGAGCTTCAACTGGGCTGACCAAGTTCTGTTGCGGGCAGCTTGCTTTGATTTTCTGCCTGACCCCTGTAACTTGTTAACTCGCAGGCTTTCTCGGCTCCCTCTGGACTCTGAAGTCTTAACATCTCCAAGTCATCCTTGAGCAACTCTTCCCTCTGGTTGCTTTCGCTGCCCTCCTAGTCCCTTGCTTGGCTGCAGCATGTCAGGATGTAAATTAATATCCCATTGTCCAGCACTTTCCTTGGGCTCTGGTGGTGGATCTGCGACGTGAAAGCAGCTGGAGCATTCAGAGTTCCTCCCAGCAGCGAGCCTTACCCCACCGTGGCACCGTGGTGTAACTCAGCGGTGTCCCGTCTGCGTCCCAGCCTGCTCTGGCATGCACAGGTGAGATTAAAGCGGTTTTTTTTATTGCAAGTCCTAGTTTGGTGGGGTTTTTTTGGTTTTGTTTTGAAGGATTATGACACAGGGTTATTACATGGTTGTACTGTGAGTCGTTCTTCTCCCCGGCAGAAGAACAAATGCTGCTGCAAGTCACTCCCTCCGCAGGGTAAATAACTTGCAGATGGGCCCACAGTCTTTCGAGATCCCTTTGCATCTCGCAGCTCGTATGACATGCGTCAACAGTTGGTATTCATTCAAGTGAAAGAGGGAGTGTTTCTTCCTAGCTTGGGTCCCTTTTGTGTGTCTGTATGCAAATCCATGATTGTAGTCTCTAATCAAAGAAATTCTGGGGATTCCCTGGTGCGCTCACAGCAATTTTTTCATTCGGGTATTGCTTTGTTTTTAGGCTGGGGTTGTGGGGTTTTTTTCTGTTTGCTTGTTTGCTTTTTTTTGAAAGCAGAAATAAATTTGCCCCTTTTTCTGTGAAATGACAGTAGCAGTGGAAGTTCCTGACATGAGAAACTTGTTCCAGCTTCATCCTAATAAGGATGAATTTGGAAGCACAGAATAATGTTTCACCACTTGGGTAGGGAGTGACTGGACAACATCCTCATAGTAAATATGAGTAACAAGCATCCTTAACCTCGTGCACGACATGGAAAAAGCAAGAAGACATCTGCGTGCCTGTAGCACTACTAGCCTTCCCTCAGACGGTTCTGGGTCATCAAGTCTGGGCAGCATTTTTCTCTCCAGCCTCTACAAGATGATCTGGATCCATGGCTTCAGCTCTCGACTCTTCTAAGCCTGGTTGTATGGCAGTTCTCAGTCAACTGTGTGCTGCCTGCCCAGCTGGATGTGTCTGATTTTAATATGTGCTGGGCTAGGGGCTGGTCTTGCTGGTGCTTTCAGATACTAGCAGATTAATGTTAGGGTCCTTGTTATGTATTCTGGCACGTACACATGCTACTGTTCAGGATTTACACCGTGTTAAATTAATTTCAATGGGAATTATTCCCAAGTGCTTCAACATCTCACATGAAAGTTGATTTGAAAGCAAAAATGAATTCATATCTTCAGAGGGACAGGAATTAAGGCAAGGAACTTGTTGATTTAAAGTATTTACCGAGGAACCAAGATACGAAGGTGCTAATCCTGTTTGACGTCAGTTTGTTGTGTCACTTTATCTAAATTGAGTTTCCGATATCTCTGTTTCCTTCTGTTAAAGCTGGGACACTGCTACTGCTGGGGCTCCAGAGAGACCCTGCTGGGCTGGAGGGCATTGCCCGTTACGAAGGTTGTCAGAAACAGTTAAAGTACGAAGTAGTAGTTGATCCCCCTACCCAACACGCCATCACCACGTGAAAATCGGGGCATGGTGGTGGAAAGGATTTGTGGGGTCCTGTTTATGCACATATTGCGTGTGCTTGAAGGAAACAGAGCAGCAGAAAAAAGAGAGCGGAAAAAGCAATCACAGCTGTAGCAGGAGTTCGAAAAGTTATTCTGGAATGGCCATCCCACTAAAACTATTTCTGATTAACTCATCTTGCAAACTTACTCCAGGCTGAGTGGGGTTTTTTTATTGTGGATTAGCTTAATGTATTTCCAAAGGCATTTTTGCTCTAGAACAGCAGTCTCTATAGCATTCAACCAAAATAGCTATTTCACTTTAAAATTGTAGTATTCCTCAATTTGAATTAACTTTCCCAAAGAAAGAGAGAGAACCCCTGGGGTTAATTGGTAACTCTCAGGAGGAAAATTAGTGCAAAGAACCCGGCTGCTGCTCCTGAGTTCCTTTAGCATGCGGGAAAACAGGACTTCGCATGTTCCTTGTAAATAAGTCCACTCACTAATTTTAAGTTTTAAAGTGAAATTAATTTTTCACAGAGTTACTTTGTTGCTTTGGGTGACCTGAAAATAAAATAAATTAAAAAATAAAAAAAGTGAATTTTTTATCAGTTCATTCCTGCCTTGTTTTAATAGGAGTTATACTTAAATCTATCTCACCTGGGAGTAAATGTGGATGGAAAGGTTACTGAACAGAGGAAGACAGAGACATTTAGAGGCAGTCCAAAGAAGAGAACTATGGATTTCCATCTTTCTTCCCACATAGCACGGTTGGGCCTGGAGCGCTGCTGCTTCATCATCTGCTTATTAATGTAAATTTTAAACTTCCTTTTTGCTCTCAATGAGCGGATCCCATTGGATTTATGAGCCTGGATTCCACGGATTAAAATTGTATATGTATTAATTTTCTGAAAGTTAGGGACCATAAAATAAGACAGTTGCCTAAATAAGTTCATGAAAATAAGTCCTTTGTAGTAATGTTTGTCTCTGCTCAATTGCAGAAGACTTAAGAGTCGGTAAGATAATTCTCAACAACAGTCGACAAATGGTGGAGTCTTCAGTCCCCAGCTTGAGCTACCACATATTTTACAAATAATTACCCGTGGACATGGTCTGTTAGAACAAGCAGCGTTCCTGCTGCGTTCTGCTTATGCTGAAAGTTGTAATAACTCCAGAGTGGTTCTGTTATGGCTGTTGACAGCTGCAGAGGATGCTTTTTCTCTCGGTGTCCCTACAGTGATGGTGTTTAGTCAGCGTTGCAAATGATCTCTGGCAATGCTAATCTGTGTAACCTGAAGCAAACAAAGAGAAACAGAAATACAAAGCAGGCAGGACGTTCTGCTTCTTACAGAAGTGCACCAGGAGACTTGAAAATATCCCGAATCTTTTCTCTCCACTGAAATAAAAAGAAAACTGGATGGTCAAATAGCTGACTGAGAATCTATCTAATCATAGATGTCTGTGCCCTGGTGAGGAAACCCAATTCCTGTCTTATTTGTTTGCTGGTTAGATGTGGTGGTGGCATTTTTTTAAATTCTGATTGTAAGGGTTTTTTTTAACAGCCCTGCAGAGAGATGATGTTCTTTGACTAGAACTGTGTGTCATCAACCAAACTGTGAACTCAAGTTTGATTATTGACTGTGGATGGTCAGGGCTGAAGCCAGAATAAACGGGGGAGATTTTGTCTTCCCCCAGTGCTGGTTCCCAGGTGCTGCAGCAAGTAACTCCTCTAAAGGGCATTATCGTGGGGCAACCACTCCACTTGATAGCTATAGCTGGCATTATGTTCCCTGCGCAAAGCCTTGGCCCGGGGACAAAGGGAGTTGCAGAGCATGAGACCCTTGATCTCTGCATGCAACAAATACAAAATGCCTTATGAACTTGGCCAGGGATCCTGTTAGCTGTCCCCCAGCAGTGCCCTTCTTTGATGTAAGATATTTGAGCATGAGAGTGGGACCTCTACCATAAGGTCTCTTTGCCCATTTTAAAACTATCCAAATGTCAGGATCAGACACTATCCTTTCTGCTCAGAGAGCAGAGGAGAGAGATCCGGTGATTTTTGTGTTAAGTGTAAAGCTATCCATGGAGAGTCTTTAGGATAGTTTATCAAGCCAACCCGGACCTTCCAATTCCACCCATCCTCAGGGTGGTGGCATCTGCTGTGAAGCCTGGTTACAATTTAAGTGTTCGAGATAAATGGATGCACAAGTTTGAACCTTCAAACTGAAACTGTGACGCAAGTCCTGCGGCCTGGGGAAATCAAGGTGAACGATTGCAGAGGGCTCTCCAGTCTCACGCTCCCATTCTCTTTGGAAGCAACATTGGCTTTGGCTTTAAGATGTGGCTAGCAGTATGAGGCAGCCTTCAAATTACTGAAACACCTCACAGCTATCTATCAGAATGGTTAAACCGAGTATTTGTGAATGGATTGGTTTTTTTCTGGTGAAAAACATAAACGTGTTGTTCTTACTGAATACTAAAGTCAGCCTGTAAGTATGTATAGGTGTCGCGGTTTAGGCCAAATCGGCTGCTGGGGACCTGATGATCCAGAGAGAGAGGCAGTTCTGGGCTGAAGTTTAAGAACAAAGAGAAACCTCTGATCTTGGAGTTCTTAATTTTTCACAAATAATCTGAGCTATGCCTTCCTATCACTTCGCTCATCTGGAAGTGTGCTACATGAGATATATTTGTAACTACCTTTACCGTGGAGCTTACGTATTTTGGGGAAATGTGTCTCTTGCAGTGTGCTTCGTGAGCCTTACCTGCTGAAGAGTACGGGGGCTGAAAGACAAGATGCGGCAGTCGATGGCAAGCGGTGCAGGTAGACAAGGCTGTCCAGCTCTTGCTGCCGCTTCTTCTGGAGGTACGTAGACCAAAATAGGGAGGACTGTGACTTCTGTGCGGTTGGTAGTGTAGCTTTTCCATCTGATGCAAGAAGAGGCTATTTCAAGACAGGCATATAAAATCGTTGGATGGTGGGGTCTGGGACAATGGCTGGCAGTGGAGGGGCTGCTTGTGCTTGGTGGGTGTGTGGGAGGACAGTGGCATCAAATTTAAAGCTGCTTTTGATCCCTTATAATGAATTTTCGTAATGTTAGATATTTAGTGGTTTTCTTTTTTTAAATTCTTTTTTTTCAGCTTTGAAATATAGCGTTTTAATGTTCTGCTATGTAACTGGGTATATACAGCAGTGATTAGTTTGGGGATTTCTTCAGATCTTTAGGGATGCCACAGTTTTTTTTCCTTGACAATATAATAATATATGAGAGCCCATCTTGGATGCAGACTGTGGTAATTAGCTTGTTTTGGTATAAAGTTGTTCTAACAGTGCTTTGAAGCTATGCCAGCTGACAGAGCCCTTCAACTCAGCTAGGGCCATGTGAGATGCTGAGAACTGCAGGTTACTTTTATTGATGCGAGCCTCTAAAACTACATATGGCAAATGTCACCGACAGCAGAAATCCAGCTGGATTCTGTGGGTGCAAAGACTGTGTCAAGAAGCCCTGTGTAAACACTGCATTTTTGTAAAAATATTCCAGATCAGTCTTCTTCCAGGAGGCAACGTGGGTGAATAAGCTACGCAACAATGGTCTAAATAACAGAAGTGATAAAACTCATCTGTGCAGTGAATGTGAGCTGATTAATTCTTACCTAAATCAGACATTGATAGGCTCTGTTTTTATTTTCTTTTGACGATAACTGCTTCAGTGGTGATCAAAAAAGATGGATTATCTCCAAAAGCATACATCTCTCGGAGTCTTTGAATGGTTACTTGAAGTTTATTTTTAAAGAAATCTAGAAGGATGCTACTCGGAAGATACTTTACATAGAAAAAAGAATACTTGGAAAAGGCAGTGAAGAGGGGGTTAGGAGCCAAATCTACTGGAACACTCCAAGAACAGGATTCCTGAATGATCAGATGCATTTGTCTGTATGCATGCTTCTAAGAGTCTTTCAGAAATGACTTCAAGATTTAAGTGCTTTTTCTTGTAGTAATGCAAGTCTTTGCTAACACTTCAGCTATGTTTCCTTTATTTATTACTTGTAACATATGGCTTTCTTTACTGTGCATGCTTTCTCCTTGTAAGTAAGTAACACCTCATAAGCATTCAAGATTATATCTTTAAATGAAAATATAATATCCCATGTTTGTCCTAAAGAACAAACAGCTATAGCACAACATATTATTTACCTCTCTGGGTCTGAGGCAACAAAGCTGCAAAAGAGCTTTGATGTTCAACAGTGACTACAGCTGAATACAAGTCGTTTTTAAGGCTGCTGCTTTCTTGTCTTACATTACACGACTGCTTATCTTTATTTACATTATGTTTCTTCAGAAAAGTTTGATGTTAATAGTCAGCATTCATCTCCTCAAAATGTTGTAAAAGTACCTAACAGCTCCTCCTCCCATCAGCATCTCTAGAAGCTGTATTACTTTTCCAGCATCCCCATCAGCCACTGGCTGAACTGGTGTGGAGGTCTGCACCCGAATGCCAGTAAGATCACAATGGGAGATTGCTGTGACTGTTCTTCATTATGTTTGACCACATCACAACCCCCAGTGAGGCTACAGCTTGCATGAGATCAGCTCATGGAGGAAAATCAGCTGCCGTGGCAGACAAAGAGCATTCTTGGGGACAGAAGAAAGCATTCTGAAGAGTCTAAAGACAAGGTGTGGTGTCCTTGGTTGAAAGTACAAAGCTGTAATTGTCCAATTCCATCTGCAATTTAGGAGTGCTGTTGGATTTCGAAGCACTGCTAAGCTTTCTCACAATAGCACCCACTTGTCACTCTTCCCAGTACCTCAGACTGGCTTGAAGTCTTGGGTCATTTCACTCATTTTGTCAAAACATTCCCACAGACGGGCACAGAGCTATGAGCTCATATTGTCCAATGGCTGCTGGGCATTTTTTGGTCAGGTCTAATAAGGAGATTCCACCCCCGCTCTAAGCAGGAGTCTGCTCTCTAGACGTGTCCTTTTTTCCACCTACAAGTTTTATCAGAGGGGAAGCTGGACATTTTGCACATTCGTTGCGATTCCTGGATGTCTGGAATTTCTGGCTGCTTTGGACCTCTTGCACCTTTCTGGCAGAGACGGGCTATAGGTATTAAATCTGATGCATTTGGCACGTCGGGCATTTTGCGCTTTTGCAATCTGTGCACGTGCATTCTCAGTAGGTTGGGCACCTCCCAAGCACACTGGTGCTTTGAGGCAAGTTATGCCTCAAAGAGACAAGGAAAGTGAGCTGCAGGTGCCTTGCTGTCTGTGACAAGAAGCGTTGGATACAGGCGAGGTGAAAATGGAGGATTTGACTAGCTCCACAGATACTGCGTTTCCGTCATGCACTTTCATCTGTGGTCCAGTCCTGGTCTTCTCCATCACCTCTAAGGGAACGATGAAACCTGCCACTGAATTCCTCCTGATTTCATCCTCTTCTCCCACTCTTTCCTTGATGTCCTGTATTGGCCGCTGTCAGGAACAGGGTTACGCTAGATTGATGTTGGTCTGATCCAGTCTGACGCTCTATGGTGGTTCTCTTCTTCCTAAAGGGTTAAGACCATTGCCTTTGCTCTTGTGCTGGAAGTTCTCACTCGTTAGTGTTGTAACCCTTGAAAGCTGGAAGGATTTGAGGTTTGGGGTTTGTTTTTTTTTTTTTCTTTAATGTGAACCTAACCCTGCAGAAACTAATGGGTGCAAATGGCCCCAGAGAGTAGGTGGGACTTGTGAGGACTGCGGGGGGGGGGAGAGGCAGCAGGAGCGAGAGTTTGCCTGGCATGACAGGGCTGGGGCACCGGACACTGCCTATTTGGGGGATTCAGGTCTCAAAGTCTGTTGCTGTAGGAGGTACTCTGCAATTATATAGTCTGGTGCCTTTGGGCTTTTGGAAAAAACGCGATTCTTTCAATACCTTTTCGTTACACTTTTCCTACTGCCTGCCATCAGGCAGACCGTATCCAGCTGGTGCCATCCCAGCTTTCCCATCCCCGCCGCTTCGGGGGGGGCTTCCCCGGCCTCGCCCGGCCGTGCGGGTTTTGCACAGAGCTCCAGGGCTGTTTGCTGGCTCTTGACCTGCTTCACAGTGGAAAAATTCTTCCACAAGCGTTACTTACAGGAAGCAAACGAACATCTCCTTTAAATGGTCTGGCTGCACAGGGAGGAAACGGGTCATTTTGTGAAGTATACTGTTTACCGGATAGCCAATGGACCGTCTCCAAAATATATACTTAGCCCAAAGGAAGAAAAATATTTGAGGTGATTCAGTTTTATGTCAGTGCTTAAATATTATGTAGTTCGTAGCTAATGAAAATGTGCGTTTTTATGTGAGCTGAAAACATCCTATCCTGTACCAGGAAACTGGTAAACCCAAGTTTTAAGTTTCTTTAAGTAAAAAATCCTGGGTGTGTATGGCTTGCCAAGTTTTATTTTACTGTAACACTTCATAACTTCATTAGAATGGTTTGTGGTAGGGTTATGAAACAAAGGTAATGTCTCCCAGTGATACCGATATATTTTGTACTTGTTCTACTCAGTAATTCTCACGCAGCAGCCAGCTCAAGGCTGGAGCATGATCTCGCTTTTATGCACGCTGGTTTCGTGATGTCTTCATTTATAATTACAGTTTCTGCCCAGCGTCTCTTTGGTATTTTTGGTCCAACCTCAGGCTGAAGGGAAAGTGCCGCATTCCCTAACCCAGGAGACATGAGTAAGCGTGTCGACACGGATTCGGTGCAAGATTAGCGCTGCTTTGGCTTCAGATTATCTAGATCAGACGCTCTCCTGTAATGTGATACTCATTCATCCAAATCAAAACATTGTAATCTGGCAAAAACAAAATGCAGCTGAACGCGGTGTTTAATGAGGAGCTAAGGCCAATTTTTTCGCCGCGGCACGGACGCGGCATGGTTTCCAGGGAAGGCAACAACGAGAGAACGTGTGTACGTGAGCGAGTGCAGCACCGGGCTGTTGATGGTGCTTTCGGGGAAATGACTGTAACGTTCATTACGTGGGTGCTCATTGCTTCATACTGTTAAATAAGTATCTTCTTTTGATAACTGTCAAATGTAAAAGAAAATAGGAAAAAAAAGAAAAGGAGCAGAAATCTCTACGTATAGAGGCTGAGCCCCCTGAAAGTGAGAGGACATTTTGGGCTCCTCTAAAGGTTAGTGGCTGGTGAAACACCCTAGGGCCATCCAAAGCTTCATGGTCAATATTTGAAACTCTGACAGAGCACAGAAAGGATCCTGCCTGTGTCTGTGTCTGGATCAGCTTCATGATCTCTGTCAGATTTGGCATTATCAGTTACATGACTCCTCATGTTCCCAACAAGTAAGTGTTTGCACAGTGGCTAAGAGCCTTCATTTTCCATCCAAAACCATTCATCAGTTTGCTCCACAGGTCAAATGCTCCAACAGTTTGGTAATTCCACCATCATCTTCTTCATGTGATTCCAGCCCAAGCTGGTTACGACTTTTACTTGAAAGTGCGTGCAGGGCTACGGCAAACTCCTCTGAACTGTTTTGTTAAGCAAACTCCCGTATCTCTAGACTTTGCTTAACAATTGCAAAATGTTTAGCCAGTTAATATTTATCCTATTGTACTAAAACTCACAATTCAGTGTGTCTTACTTCAGAGAGCAGTATATATGTCAGTAGTAATTACGAGCTGTTCCTTGAGTTAGAGCCTCCCAAGCTAAATTAAAAGCAACTGTGGCTTGAGCTAAATGACTAAAGGATGTGTTTCCAAAGGCAGCCAATCCCTGAAAGATGCAGTTACATTCAGCTCCTATCACCTATCCTTTTGGACAGGAATTTCATTCCTAATTTACTGTGGGATCTTTGTGAGTCCCTGGGCATATCCACCCACCTTAAAAAAAATAATATTTTTTTTTGTTTTAAAGTCCTGCTTGAAGTCTCCCAGATGATGACTGTTTTAGTCTAACATCTTCTGTAGATGACATGCAGAATGGCACAAACCACATCCTGTCTGGAGACTGCGTCACTTCATGAACAGCAAAAAAACCCAGCAGTGATCAAGGAGAAAAACAGTTGTAGAGCTGTTCCACCAGCTGTAGGTTTTGAGAATTTTTTAGCTCTCTGAGTTAGGATGTCTCAAAGGGACAAGATTTGTGTGAAGTTGTCTGTGAGACAGTGTGAGTAAGTCCAGGACATGATACAAAGGAGGGAAAGGTGGTTTTAATCCATCTGCCCTGGTTCTGGGTCGTAATGGTCTGTGTGCAAGAGCCGCAGCCGGTGTCTGCCTCCTTTCAACTTCTGGGGAGCTGTGCTGCCCCTTGGACCCCACAAAGCATCGCAGCCACCTCCGCTGTTTTCTGGACCACGCGCAGTGCCTGCGAGATATTGGGAGGTGGTAGGAAACTCCTTTTTGGGTTGGGCAGGTTGGCCACAATCACTCTCTCAAAATGCAGTAGCGCGCTCTTGAGCGGGCTGCGAGTGGATGAGATGCGCCGGATTGCCTGGGCGGCTTCAGCATAAAACTGGCTGGATGTCCTTGTCACAAAGACTTGTTTCCTAGTGTAGAAGGAGCAACTTTGGTCGGGTTTGGGGTAAGCTGGCTGCCGGCAGGCTGGCTGGGGGAGGTGATTCAGCGCGGCCAGCCGCTGCCCGGGAAGCCGTACCCGACCATGCGGTTCCTGCGCCGAACAACTGGAAAAAATGACTTGCTTAATGGGATGCAGGCTCACGAGCTGAATCAGCCTCGGCAGGGTTTTTGTTGTTTCAACTGTTTCTTGTATTGAAAACTCTGCTCCACGGCCATCTGTGAAGGCTGGCTGTGTACCAGCCGAGTCGGACCAGCACTGATGGTCGGTGTCAACTGGGGAGGGCAAGCCCTGCCCCTGGGCAGCGAGGGGAGGTGGAGAAGGGGCAGTTTAAACCTCGACCCTTTGCTCTGGGGCGGCTCAGCCGAGGCGAGGGATGGCGTCTAGCCTGGCCAGCGGTGCATCTCCTCCAGCAAAGCACAAACTGTGCATTTTTGTGGAGAGCAGAGAGACAGCGAGAGGGTGGCAGCTGTGTCAACCCACACCGCGTGCTTCGTCTATTAAGGTTTTGTCTGTCAAACGCACGCGGGCTCTGCTGCCTCCAAACATTGTTTGCAGCCACGGCCATTGCTGCCCTTTGTTTGGTGCTGGGGCTGTGCTTGCCGGGGGGCTTTCAGGACCCGGTGGCTTGCAAAAGGAAATGCTTTTCAAACCTCCGTTTCTTTCTACCCTGCCGTGTAGAAACGGACCCGGAGAGAAATGGGGATACAATCCCCATCGCCTCCCCAAGTTCCCAACTGCCTCTGCCTTGCCTAGATACAGTGAAAATTGTACATTCGCATTACATAGCGGGGGACTATGCAAGGGGACTGTCACACTGCCTCAGACAAACAGCAGTGTGGCCGGTAAGACCCAGACGAGTGATTCTCCGGCCATGTTCAGCAGAGGTGCAGCTACAGCTGAAATTCTGGGTCTGGGTTTTGCATGCTCTGGTGGAAGAAAGTGGTGGATCACAGGAGAGAAGAGCGGCAAAAATAATAGCAGCAAACCCCAGCAGAAGTAATAGCAGCACTACTCCTCCTGCCCCCCATATTCTGTGTGGAACAACTGAAATAAGGGTTATCCAGCCTAAACTGCAAAGAATTAAAGCGGGAGAGAACAAGCCTCAAGTGTGAAGCCATGGCCGTACAAAAGGACCTGCTCCCCTGGTCCATGGTGGATCGCACAAGAAGAAATGGGCGGCAGCTGCAGCGAGAAGGGTTGGCGTGAGGCAGGAGGAGCCCGGGGCCGGACCTTTCTGCTGCAGGGAGTGCAATCTCCACGCTACGTGCAAAGCTCTGAGTTCCTTTACCTGAGAAATGGGGATAACGATGCTTCCCCCCCTTCCACGCGTGTCTTTATCGCACCGGGGGACCTCATGGGAAAGAGCACTATGGAAATGTCAGGTATGAAAGCTGCAGGAGCAGGCCTGCAGCAGAAGTAGTGATGGCTGGTTGCTTTTATGCCAGCAATCTGCTTGTTTCTGAACTACTCGAGTGCCGTAGAGGTGGAAGGGAGCTCAGCCAAGCATTGCACTCGAGCAGCAGCTTGTGTTTACGGTGCAAGGCTGTAGCTGGTGAGCATGTGCGCGCATGAGGAGCGTGTGCGTGTCCCCGAGCCGATGGCACTCCCTGCGCACACAGCAGATGCTCCCTGCATGTACAGCCACACCAGCCTGGTGGCAGCATCCTGGAGAGCAAACAGAGAGCAGCCGGTGTTTTGTCTTGTGACTACATCAGTGTGGCTGCTGGTATTTTCCGGTCTGTTTTAAAGCGTGGCAGAAGGTTGGTGCTGTATACAAGGAGAATTCGATTTTGCTCTCGTCAGGCTCCTGCGCCGAGCTCCTCGGGGCCACGAGAATTTATGCAGCCAACAACATTGTCTCTTGTGCGAGTCTTGTGGAAATAAGGCCCAAAGCAGGGATGTGGCTTGCCTTTCACCTCCCAGAGCCTCCTCAACCACACGCACAGGCGGCTTTATCGGCTCTTGAGACTCCATCCTGAGCCTCAAGATACTTGGCAGTTTGGCAAAGAGACAGCTGCTTGGTGCACAATATTTCAGGGAGACCTAAGTATTTTTTTAAAGGGAGATGAGGAAGGTGGGAAGTTTCTAGCTCCTGCGCTTGCAGAAAGAGACTTGAAAATGTGAAGGGGTGATAATCTCTTTTTCATGCTGAGCATTGGCTTTAAGTTCAGATCTGTGCAAAATTTCATACTGGTACTACGGCCTCTTGAAAAGCACCCAGTTGAGAGTATTCCACTCCCAGGCATCGTGCAAGACTAACAGCATGGAAATTACTGCTAACAGAAGAGCCCTTCGTTACGCTTGTCTGACAAGCTGCAGAAGGTGTTTTGTACACCTCATAGGCTGCCTGCAGGGTAGAGAAGTGTGACGGGAGAAGGACGGTGCTGGGGAGAGGTCGGGAGGGACAGAACTGCCACCCTGGGTTCCCTTGTAATCGCCACTGGTTTGGACAACCAGCAGCATGCCTGTAGCGAGGTTTGTCTGTGTGGGGCTCAGCGAGTCCCCGCGAGGTGAGATGCTGCTCGCTAATGCATTTGCTCTCTTTGTCTGTACCTGGGTGCTTGGGGTTGGCTCCAGCTCCCAGCAAAGCCCCTCAAGTCCCTTCAGGGTGGCTGGATTGAGTGCTTCTACCATCTTCTTCATGCGAGGACCTGAGCACCTCAGGTCTGAGGGAGCGCTGAGGTTTGCATTGTGCCAGTGCCTCCAGTTTGTACTTTTGTGGCATTTTATAAATAGCAGGAAATATGGTCGCTTTTAGCGTGCTTTTCTAAAAGCCCGATTACTCACCCTGCGGCGCAGCATCTTCCACAGTTAAAGCCATCTGTAATTTCTAGCCTTGACAGCCTCGACCGTGACCTGGCTGGAGTCAGACCTCTCTGAGTACTGCAGGGCATCCTGGAAGGATGCTCCAGCACAGATCTGCTTCTGCCTGGATCTGATGCATGGAGGAGCTGAAAGCTCTCTGTGCAGATTGCTCATTGAAATGCAAACCTCATCCCAGTAAAGCTTCTGTCTGCCAGCATCCCCTTTGACAAACTGATAATCCACAATAATAGAGAATTTTATCTCCATTCTTAAACATCGTCAGGCGTGATTATTAATGTCTTCCCATTGCACAATAAACAACACGGGGCCCTCAGCTCTTCTGAAAGCGGGAGGCATGCAAGTTACATCTGCGCTGTGGGTGAGTAGTGCATTTGCTGCTTCTGCAATCAGCCAACAAACCCCTCCAGATTTCCGAGGCCAGACTGTTGCTGCTGGCAGCTTATCTCCTTACTCAACAGCAGGGCAGACTCTCGGGGTGAAAAGCTGGGCCTGTTGAAATCAGTGGCAAAGTCCTGCTCGTTTTACATGAGTCAGGATTTCTCGCTTGATCTCTTCATTTCTGAGTGGGCAGAAGAAAAAGTCCTTTCTTTTACAAGGGCCTTTTTTTGGAGCACAGACTGTGTAGAGGTTCTGCTTTTGGTCGTGCAGAAGGCGTGCAAGGTGTCAGAGGTCCTGTGTGCAAGGTGTCAGAAGTCCTGCAGTCCTGCCCTGTCCCGGGTGAGCTGTGCTTGGGAGGACAGAAGTGGGGGGATTGGGTCTGTCTGTGTCCCCCATGCATGGCACGTTGCTTGCCAACCTGAGTACAGTACCTGCTTTTCACCCTGCTGGGATTGAAACACATCCCAACAACATAACCTGAAGAATTCTGGTTAAGGTATAGGCCAGGAACTTCTCTTTTGGATCCTTTGGTAACTTGTGTGGCCCCCTCGTCTGATTAGGCAAACTGTTTAGTGCTGCTAGAATCAAATTTGTAATTCTCTTTGCCAAGCATGAACTTCCCTACAGGCAGCCTCAACTTGTTCACAGGCCTGCGTGTAGAGTGCCGCTTGTGTGTGTAATGAAAGTACAGGGGCTTGTGCCCCCTTCCGGGGGCTGCAGCGGGCAGTGACACAGCTGCGAGGTCCACAAGAGAGTCCATGAGAAATCCAGTGGCTGCAACCCGACCATATACATGTTTATGGCCAATTTTGAATCAGAAAAAAAGCCCTGGAACTAGCGGTTCAAAGATGATTTTTGACCAAGTATAGATCGTATAGCCACTATGCAGATCTAATTGGGAACAGAAACTTGTATAACTCAACTCTGCTGCTCGTAGTGACGCACATAGGGCATGGGCATTGCCAGGCGCCGTGGCAAGTGCCTTGCTTCTTTCAGAGAATACTCTGACCCGCCAACTGGCCTCCTCCGGCTTCTGAGAGCAGAGCACAGTCGTGGCACCCATCTGCCCCAGAGGGCAAAGACCCCGCGCCTCACCTCTCCGGCACTGCAGCAGAATTGGCTTTTCTTTCCCCGTTCCTGAAACCTGCCCTGATTTGCTGTCTAAAGAGCAATTACACAAGCCTTTATCTCATCTGCTATTTTTTGCCAAAGACCTCAACTGTACCTGGGTGAGGTTTTTTTTGTTGTTGGGTTGTTGCTTTTTTTTCTCCTCCTTATCTTCTAGAGACTTTGATGCGCCTGGCCCCTTGTGCTTAGGACACCACCTTGATCACAGAGCACTTTACAGATAATTCCGGTTGTGTTGTTTCAAGGCACTTCCTCTTTCCCTCACTCTTTTTGTGGTAAATGTTGGTAGAGCTCCACTGAAACACTGGCTGAACCTCTAGCCAGTTCTTGCTTTTGGAGAAATCTTTCTAGGATGTCTTTTCTTGTGCTCCAGAAGTGCCCGTAACCAAATCCCAAGCAAGGTGGAGGTGGGAGGAATGCAGCTGTGAGTAACTGTGCTTGCAGTGCTGTGGGGCTTGCTGGTTCTGCCCTGAGCGCTGCCCCCGTGCCCACACGCCTGTGCTGCACCTCTGCAGAGCTGACGTGTGCTTGAGTCACTGTTAAAACCTGCTTCTGGCACAGCCTTTGTCAAACTTGATCAAATAAGGGGAAAAAAAGAGGTAGAGGACAGAGGCTGGCTTCTCTGCAGCCCAGCTCTAGACTGCTGCTGCAGACATTTTCGGACAGCCATCTGTGGAGGGAGAATTCGGCAGCCCTGTTCACCAGTGCCACGGAATGTGGGTCGCATTTTCTGGTTTTCATTTTCATGCCATTAAAATAAGCAAAGCCCCCGTGGAGGTGACTCAGCGTGAAAAGGTGGCGGGAGGGTTCCCAGCTCTCCTCTCCAGGCTGTGGGGGCCTGGCCCCTCCACCCCTACCCAGCTGCCGCTGGAGGCTTGGCCGAGATCCCACCTCACCAGGGGAATTGTGCTTCGGTGCTAAGCTGGGCTGCCCGTCCTCCCCTGCACTCCCCTGGGAGCAGGACCCGCTCCCGTTGCCCTTTGCCCGCTGTCCCAGAGGGGTGGTGGGGTGCAGGAGAACCCCTCCAGCACCTTCAGACCTGCTGCTGTGAGGGACTGCAGGGAAGGGGATGCTTGGCCAGCTCTGCCCTTGCCCCCACGCGGCCTCTCCAGAGGAGCACGTGGAGACATGGCCCCGGGCAGGGGCTCCAGCCAGGCCCGGAGCTCCCTCTCTTCATGCACACAGCCGTAGGCATTGCCCCATACGTTTGGGCACTCACGGTTGTCTAGTGAGCTTTCCCTGAGCCCTCTCCCCTTCTCAAGTGTGCCAACAACACCAAGCTGTCAGTGGGGAGCAGAGCACACCCCTGCCAGCCCCAGATCGGTCTGCGGAGAGATCGAGCCAAGGGGCACACCGAGCCAGACCCGGGTATTTTGGTGTAAGCACTCTTCCTACAGCAAAAACATGTGACATGGACAGTGGGACTGAGTGCACCCTCAGCAAGTTTGCCAACGACGCCAAGCTGTGTGGAGTAGTCGACACGCTGGAGGGGAGGGACGCCATCCAGAGGGGCCTGGGTGGGATTGAGAGGTGGGGCTGTGCGAACCTCATGAAGTTCATCATGGCCAAGTGCAAGGTCCTGCACCTGGGTCAGGGCAATGCCAAGCACAAATACAGGCTGGGCGGAGAATGGATTGAGAGCAGCCCTGAGGAGAAGGACCTGGGCGTGTTGGTTGATGAGAAGATCAACGTGAGCCGGTAATGTGCGCTCACAGCCCAGAAAGCCAACCGTATCCTCAGCTGCATCAAAAGCAGCGTGGCCAGCAGGGCGAGGGAGGGGATTCTGCCCCTCTACTCTGCTCTGGGGAGACCCCACCTGGAGTGCTGCATCCAGCTCTGGAGCCCCCAACATAAAAAGGATGTGGACCTGCTGGAGCGGGTCCAGAGGAGGCCACGAGGATGATCAGAGGGCTGGAGCACCTCTCCTATGAGGACAAGCTGAGAGAGTTGGGGTTGTTCAGCCTGGAGAAGAGAAGGCTCTGGGGAGACCTTATAGCCCCTTCCTGTGCCTAAAGGGGCTACAGGACAGATGGGGAGGGACTCTTTATCAGGGAGTGTAGCGATAGGACGAGGGGGAACAGTTTTAAACTGAAAGAGGGGGAGATTTAGTTTAGATAGTAGGAAGAAATTCTTTACTGGCACAGGTTGCCCAGAGAAGTTGTGGATGCCCCATCCTTGGAGGTGTTCAAGGCCGGGTTGGATGGGGCTTTGAGCAACCTGGTCTAGTGGAAGGTGTCCCTGCCCATGGCAGGGGGGTTGGAACTACAAGATCTTTAAGGTCCCTTCCAACTGTAACCATTCTGTGATTCTCAGAGCACCCAGCCTTGTCCCCAGCCAGCTCCTGGTGCCTCTATGCTGTCCGGTTCATGTTTTACCCAGCGCTGTTCACTTGCGTGCCAGCTCTGCTTATCATCTGGCTTAGTGGCCTGGCTGCTTTTTGAAGTATAAAAATATTCCATCTTGAAGTTTCATCAGACGCTTTCCTCCACCTGAGGTGCTGTAGTCTTCCCCCTCACTGAAAGCCACTGCTGCTTCAGGAATTGAAGGGTCTGTGCATTTGCCTTCCAGACGTGCTGGGGGAACAGAAGTAACCATGAACATTCATAGAGTGGGAGCAATAGAAATAAAGGACCAGCCTTCTTAGGGTCTCCTCTGGGCCCACAATAACAGCATGCAAACAGCCTTGCAGTCCTCACCTCGGGCCGTGGTTTGGGTCTGAGCCCAGTGCCATGCTCAGGAGCCAGGACAGACTTTTGTGACGGGATGGTAATACCTGGGATCCTGGGGTACACAGGGAAAAAGACCTGAAAACAAGCTCAGTTGAAGGCCTCATTTTTATATTCTTTTTTTCTTTTTTTTTTCCTTAGCAAAACTGATACTGGAAGATATGGGACACACCAGCTCTGAATCACTTGTGGCTTGATGTGGTTCACACAAACTCGCCTCGTCTTTGGCTGCAAGTGAAGCTTCTTTGTGCTCCCAGCAGTGATTGCACCCCCCGGTATTCCCAGCAATGTGTGCCCACCAGGTAAGAAACCCAAGCGATCATTAGATCGTAGGAAAACCTTTGAGGTATTTCATTTTGGTGGGAAACATGGAGAAGTACTCTTGCCCCATCCTTTCATCTTTCACAACGGCCTGCGTCAAGCTGCTGTCTGTCTGAAGGAGCAGGGCTGCACAGGACTCTAGAAGGACAGTTTCTGTTGCTCCTCACTCCGCCGGAGGCAGTGGTGTTGAGCAACCCTGGGCACACCTTCCCCCCAACCCAAACACGCTGCCTGCACACATGCTGATACCCAGCTGCAGCAGAGCCCTGCCACCGGCCCCACGGTGCCGCCGGCCCCGTGACCACCAGCGGAAGCAGGCGCAGCGGTGCGGAGCCCCTGCCTGGCTTACGGAGCTGGGGATGTAAATCCAGCAGCTGCTCCAGCACTAAGGCAGTCAAACCCTCAGCTCTGGGGCTGGACCCAATGCCAAGCGTCTGCCGGAGTGGTGCTAGGCACAGCGTTAGCTGGAAGCAGGAGCTCCCTTTGCGGAGAAATGTGTGTATTCGTGTGTGTCTGCGGGCACTTGTATGCCCAAGACATCAAATTGGTTCGTTTATATTTGGATTACCACCTATTCTCATGCATTTAAACATTGCCAGCTGTGTTAATGGTGGCTGCAGCACATCAGCCGCTTCTGTTCTCTCCCAGACTTGTTATTTTTCCCACCGGTGGTTCTATCTATTTCATGAGAGTGCTACAGTGCAGTTTCTTTCACACAAACAGTCCTGGTAGGAAATTGTAGTGTAGACTATGTATTTCAAGCACTGCTTAATTTGGACTGGCAGGATCCTGGGTTTGTTAGAGCAGAGAGAGATTTCATAGCAGGGATCAGCTAGCTACAGAGGCTGAGGCAGACTGGGAAAAAAAAAAAAAAAGAGTATATTATCATCTTTGGGAGATTTAAAAAACATATGCCTCCCCTCCAGTACGCCAGACTATTGAGCTTTATCAGTTTTACTGCAAACCACAAATGCTTTTTGTGCAATGGCAGCTCTTTAATTAGAACTTGGAAGCAATAGCATCTGCTGATTGTAGCATGGTCCAGCATGTTCATATTCCTCAGTTTTATTTCCAGCTCTGCAACTAAAGTGTTGCATGCCTCGAGGCAAGTGACTTCACCTCTCAGTGTCTTTACTTCCACAGACGGGATTAAAACCTCCACCGGAGATCCCTGGACAGAACCCACTCAAATGGCACGGTCTTGGGTTTTTTTTCCACCCTGTGCATGTTTGGGAACCCACGTATCAGTCCAGTGGATAAGGGTTTGGGATTTGCCTTGTCCAGGCGTACCCTGTGAGATACTCCAGGTTTGAACAATGGAAATTTTATAGGCTTCAATTAACTGGCTGGGCAAGAAACAACAGCTTCGCAGTAATGAGTCCTCACTTGCATGGAATGCCATTCAGTGTCTGATCTCTCCTCGCCAAAGAGAGATATTAAAATCTGTCGATCCAGAGTGCATTTCTAGAGTGATGAAAAGGGGGGGGAAACCCTCTCAGTTTGAAGCGATCCTCAGTTTTGTTAGTAAAAGGGTTTGTTTCCCAAGAGGGATATTATATATCAGCGATTATGGAAAAAATGAAGCAACGCAGTTCAGAGAGAGACAGCATGGCTAATTCTGCTGTTTGCAGCCTTCCCCCCTCCCCCCCCCAGCTGGGATGCTGGCGTAGATGAAGGACGATGACAGTGGTTGCTCTCTCTTTAAACTCTTCATTTTAGGATTGCTAGTTTGAACAACAGGAATAGGATATTTATCCTTACAGCCAAAGGTAGCAGGGTGCTGTGCAGTTCCATACCAAGTCCCTTTTGTTAGGGATTTCAAATGCAGGCAACGGAAGGTTGTTTTAAAGTGGCCCCAGTCACTCGATCAAACTGGGGCAAAGTCAGAAGGGAAATACGCAAGGAAACGGAGGTCAGATCAGTACCGAGAAGTGGCAGAAAGGACAGTAAATTAGTGCTATGTAGGCTTACGGGTAAGCAGTGGTGTAAATCACAACAAACAAGTTGCAATTTTTTTCTAGTCTTACTTAAAAATGTTCCCAAAATCCGTGAGTACAGCATCACAGGACGCCTGATATTTTGTAATGCCGCAAACGCTGACCTTAAGAGACACCAGAAATCTCACTGGGAGTTTTATCCATTTGCAGTGGAAACATGAGGTCTTTAATAGTAAGAATGTTTCAATAACTTTCCGGGATTTTTTCCACTTTGGCACAGCTGCGCCCTGACAGATTGCAAAAGAGAGGAATTCAGTAGTAACAGCTTGATCCTGCAGGATGCTGAAGCCTTTCTGCCCAGGGCCGCGTGCCCTCAGCCCCTACCCAGAGCAGCTCGGCGTCTCACAGGATTACTCAGCTTTTTGCAATGTTGGAGCCTTTCTTACCCACTTGGCCTTGCCACTGACTTTTCTATTTCAGTGGAAATGAGCCAAAACCGGTGCCATTCTCTGAAGGGACTCATTAGCCTTTCTGTCTAGGAAAGGGCTCGGCGGCGTCAAAGGAAAGCTGCGGAGCGATGATACGACTCGAAAATTTATGCCTGAATTTTTCCCTCTCAGAAAAGCAGCATCTCGGTGCTAGATTTAGTAACAACGGCAGCATAACTGAATTGTTTATTACGTTGTGTTAAGGTTACGTAGAGGAAATGTCAAGGGAAATGGCTTCCTCCCCCCGTTTCGAAAACTAAGTATAGATTCCAAATGGGTGTTTATTCTGATAGAATTTAACAGTTTGGGAAGGGGTGGTTCTTGTAGTTGATTAAACAGAAAAAAAGTACGGCGTCCTTACTAGGGCTGGCATGATCAACATTAATTAAACCTCTCATTCAGACATAAAATACCCACTATTGCATAAACAGTCCCTGGGCTTTACCCGTACAGCACTAATAGGGTCAATGGTAAAGTTCTTGCCAGCCTCAGCAGGCCAAAGGGGTTTCACGCTGTTCTGGCCCTTCCTGGTATTTGCTGCCTCACAGATCAGTGTATTGCAGAATCCTCTGTTGTTCAAACGAAGGCAGAAAACATGTTTTCCCTCTTTTCGCCCTGGCCTTTCCTTGTCAGAACAAGGGAGAAAAGCAGGAGGCTGAAGGGAAAACACCCCTGAGCAGGGCAGGGTGATATTTGGCTACTTTGGGGGCACCTCAGCTGGAGCGATCTGCTCGCTGGTTTTAAAACAGCTGTGGTAGTCTATGTAAGAGAAAGACAACCCGCTTCCCACCAAGCACCCCCAGGCTCTGCCCCATATGAGGCGATGCTGTCCCCAGAAACCGCCCCAAACCGCTGCATTGTGTCGTAGCTGGGAATGGCGATTTTGCTCGTTAGCTGGTCCGGCACCCAGAAATCCCACCTCCTCGCAGCACGGCATGTCGATCGCTGCTTTGGCACCGATGCCAAATTCCTGCTGCCGGAGCACAGCCAAGGGGAGAGCAGAAAGCCAACCTTCTCCCTGCCTAGTTTTGGAAGCGCCGTACCTTCCGCTATAAGGGCCCCCCAGAAGAGCCTGTGCTGCAGGCAGAAAGGATGGCCAGACCATCACGGGCGAAGCGTTGAGTCCCTCAGCAAGGACACATGAACTGGTGGTGTTTGCGTTCCCAGCGCGTAACAGACAGGACACCTCCAGTCACCTGCTGCAGGGAGTTTAAACCCATCAGGGTGGTACTTTTCAGCTGCCGGAATGGTAATATTTTTAATTGCTCCAACTTGATTGCATGCAATCATGTGCCCTTCAAGGAGAAAATGCAAGGAAGGATGTTTTAACACTGAGGTCAACCTCTTCTAATTACTCCTCTAGGCCTACTTTGCAAACTTCCTATTTGACCAGTGTTGAAACTCAGACGAGCATTTGTCCGAATGGAGGCTGCTTTTGCCGTCCTTCACTCACCTCTCGGTCATGAACTATAGAAATGAATGTAGGGTTTCAGCTCATACATATATAAAAAACAGATATATAACACCACGGTGGCTTACAGTCCACTGAAGTGTATGTGTAACTAAGTGCGTCACACCCTACAGTACCATCACTCCTGCGATGATTTTTTTTAAAAAAACATAAAGCCACGTGTAAGTTACTTCAAACGTAAGCCTTGCTTTGGTTGGTTTGGTTTCAGTTTGGTTTTTTTTTTTTTTAAGCCAAGCCTGGCTTTGCAGCTGTTGGTCTGGCGGGACACAGCGTCGCACTGGTTCGGCGAGCGTGGGACTGGGAGCAGCCGGCCCTGGCTCGGGTGCTCCCGGGCACCTGCCGTCCTGGCTGCCGGGTTCCTGCTCCCCCGGCACTCCTTTCCTGCCTCCGACAAGCAGCAGAGTTTGTTCCTTCCCTCCTCCCCACAGCAGCGTGACCTTGTGTGTTTATTTGGAAAAGCTGTCTGCAAAACTCTTTAGGGCTGTTCTCTATTGTGAGGGGAAAAATTAAAATCGAGTGAACGGTCGCCTCTTTAGAAACAAACCCAAAGTGATTTTGCTTTGTGTAGCAGGGTGCACTGGCTTCTGCTTCTGCAAAGGATAATGGTTACAGATTTTTTTCAGCATACAGTGTCTTTTGGCTTAAATTTGTCCCACAAGTCCCTAAGGCCAGGCCTACATTAGAAGTTTATGATAATAAGGAAATGCTGGTTAAAGAAAAGACTTCTTTTATGCCATTTCTCTATCATTAAAATCCAACTGTAGGTGTATAATTAAATCAACATGATTTTTTTTTCCTGTTTAGATTATTTTATTTACTGAACTGGGAGATGCTCTGCCAGCAAAAGTACCCTTACTAGGAAAGTTTGTCATTTTTACTGCATTGAGACAGTCTGGTGTTAGAGACAGGGCTGTTATGGCAAGGCTTTTTTCTAGTCTAGACTGTGTCTTCAGACTAGAGATTTAAGAGTATTTTGGACAGCAGGTAGCTACCAAACTGCCTTTAGCAGCCTGACCAAAGCCCCTCGACTGTCACTGTCACTTCTGACAAGGTGACCGCCTGTTGTACCACCCAGCAGCGTCGGTCTTGCCGACGAAAAATGAATTCTGTTAGAGACAGGGCATGTAATCGTTCCTACAAAAATATCAACATCAAAAGCATGGGAAGAAAAGATATATTTCACTTACATGCACTGCTTGAATGAATAGCATAACTGAGGTATCAAAGCAAGTTTTGAGTGGAGAATCTGAGTACTCTTTTGATCCTGATTCAGCAAACTATTTAAGCATATGCTTATCTCTGCTATAGATCTGCCTGGTTAAAAAATAAGAGAGAACTGAAGTGCAGTAGCCAAATCTCCAATGCTGATTTAAGGCTTTTCTTCCCTCTGTGGTTTTCTTCTGTCTGTGGTTTATAGGGCTAAAAAAAAAAAAAAGGCAGAGAGCAGCTTCTGGCTGTTCTGGCAGCTCTGAACAACGGCCGAAAGGCGCAGAACTGTCTTTTATCCAAGGAGGAGAGCAGCAGATCCAACACACGGGAGGAAAGAGTTGTTCCCACATTCTCCTAGGCTCGCAACGGTGTTGGTCAAGCCGCAGTCCCGCTCAGGGAGCCAGGGGAGCTATTCCTGACATCAGGCATCCCATCCAAGTGCTATTGTGTCCTGCATTTCTAGCATTGCTGAGTTTATAACAGATAAGGAGAATAGGCTGCTAAAAAGAGTAAGTGAAGTAGGCTCCCAGCTTGGATTACAACAGAGAGGGAAGGCACAAGGTCACGGCTAGAGCACGGGCAGACCGCAGGGTGCTCAACCCACAGGGCGGCCACAAAGCCGGGGGAGCAGAAAGCTCATCAAGCACCCGGGCAAGCGTTGGAAAGGTTTGCGGTCCTTATTCCCAGCGGGCAGCAAACAGATGTGGTCATTGAGGCAAATAACCTCATCATCACGTACAGGGATTTACGTTCAGAAATGCTGACAGCTCAGGAACAGGTTTGATGGTTCAAGCGATAGATATGCAGAGCTGCTGGGCTGCGCCAAGCATGGTGGGCTCCCGACTTGCCCCTTCTCTCTCTGCCTTAGTCCTTGCCCCTGGAGCCCCCAGCTGCTGTTTTCCTCATCGGCCCGAAACCCCGTGCCCTGCCTACGAGAGAGATTTGAATTTTGAGCAAGCCTGGGCTAAGGTAGTTATTTTAGGTGGAGATTCTGTAAAAGCTTTTCGCTTTGAGTTTTGCTTTGGGTTTTGGGTGGAAACCTGCACTCAAAGAGAGGTTTGCGTGCTGCGAAAGGACCAGGCAGGAAGCGTTCACACAAACTTCTGAAAGTTAAAGTTTCAGATTTGTTCAGCCCCAGAACACCTTCTTTTCGGTTCCCAGGGTGCTGGAGCATAAAGGTATCTGTCGATGAGAGCAGAGGCAGCATGCATCCTTCTGCTTCTCCCCCTTGACCCTCTCCGGCCTTTTCTCCAGGATAAAGGCCTAAAACCAGGCTTAAAACCAGGAGGTTTTATCTGAGGGACTTCTGGCCAGCATCTGGCTGGATCATTCCACCAGCAAGGGCACCCTAACCTTCTCTGCTGTGCGTGGCAATGAGACCCTGCAGCACAGGCTGCCTGGTAATGAATTGACCATCAGCCCTCGCGGGGTGGCCCCGGCTGAGGAGACGGGGGTGATGGAACCTGCTGCTCAGCCTCTGGAGGGGTGGTGGAGGAGAGAGGCAGGGCAGAGCAGAGGTGATCCCACCAGGGGGGTTCAAACCTGAGGGCCTGCTGAAGACAAGGGGAACTGCATAGCTGGGTGCTTTAATAGCAAAAAGGGTAGGAGCCTGGGATTTCAGTCCCAAAGTTCCCTCTGACTGTGGGAGCTGTGAATGGTAAAGGTGGGCCTCTGAGAAACACGGGAATGGGCAACCCTCTTTATCGGGGATGACAATAGAGAGTGGTAGTACAGCCTGCGGCAGTCCTGACTTTTTGGCCCTTTTGGTTGTGTGTTGAATATAGTGGTTGAACCTTAGAGACTCTTGACCTGCTTCTCTTTGGCTGTGGGCCTGTTGCTGGTTCCCAGGTAGTTCCTTGTCCTACTGCATGGGTAATATCCGGGCTCCTGCCAAGCCTACATTTTGAGAGGGCTGCATAGCACTGAGCTCAATCTTTACTTAAATGCTAATCCACTGGCAGGTCACAGATGTGGTTTTCTTTCCCTTCCCTTGTCCTGTAGTCCGGTTGGATGCCTTGGCTGCATGTTAGAGGGTTATCCTGTGTCCTGTGAAGGATGAGGCTGTGTCTGTCCCCTTTATTCTATGACAAGTTCAGTATCTTTTGGAAGTGTCTGAGCTGAAGTTTGTGAGTAAGGAAAGGGACTCAAGTGCGGGTGGTGGGCTCCCAGCCGTCCCTGCCTTCCCAGCCCCAAGGGAGAACCAGTACCGGTCTCAGGACTCAGTGAGCCATCTGAATTCATATAATAGCTCCGTCCTGTAACAGGTTAAATGAAGAGCCAACTATTAATACTAAAAAATGTTGGGAGAGACTGTCTGATCTGAGATCTAAATGTGTGGCATGTTTCTAATTGTCATTGTGTGCGTCCATCCCTGAAGCCACCCCCTCTCCAAATACACAAATGGAGCATCTAGAAGAAAGGAGCTCTGTGACTTCCCGAGCTGCGGACAGACACTGCTCGTTTTGTCCTCCTCCATGCTGGAGCTGGAAGTCATTAACTGGCGTGTTTCCACCTACTCTGGACTCTGATCTGAGCTTATTGTGGCAGATTTTCCTCCGTGGATCTGTGCAGTGCGGGTTTTGCTGCTGCTCTGATGAAAGAATAGCTGTTTGGCAGCTTAAACACTACCTCTCTGCTTCCAATACGCCCTTGTGACCCTCTTAGAAGATACGGGCTTCATAAGGCAGGATCGTAGGTACTTACGGTCCCACCTGCGCGGTGGGAAGGAAGTGTGTGCCTGTTTAAATGGGAAGCTGTCTGGGATACAGGAAATCTGCTCCGGAACAGGCAGCACCGGAAGGCCCTGGCAGTATATAGGAGCCATATGTAACCTGGAGCACTATTAAGTATGTTTCTTGTCCCAAGGGACAAAATGAGGAAATGAGCCCCATTCATCTTTGCAATCAGTGAGATTTTGTCTGAGCGAGTGGGGTAGGACTCAAGATGTCGACTAACCTTCTGGCAAAAGCAAGGATTAAAATGCAAAAGTGTAATGCTGCGCCCACTCTGCCTGTAGTGAACTCAGTAAACGGGGACAAAAGGTTTTAAAAGTAGGATATCGAAAGCAAATCTGTGACTTGGTGGTCCTGGAGAGCTTTAATCGAGGGATATCTAAACTGTTTATCCTTTCCCAGGGGTAAGGAGAGCCATGAATAAACTGATGTGTGCTTTGATTGACAGTTAATGGCTGCATTCTGGTGTGTCCCTTATCTCACCATAAGAAACGGTTATTGAACAAAGCCCTGTCCAGCCTGGGTGTATAAACGTATGAAACAGTTTCCATTTGAACTTGATATGCCGATCTAAAGCATTCTGTAAATATATAGGTACATACCACTAGTGATAGCATGTGGTTCAAAAAGGAAAAAATACCGCATCATTCTGGCTATTGTAACAGTCACCGAGGGTAGGTATGGTTTCCCTGAGGATAGCTGCTATTTCATTTTACTGCAAGGACATTTGTATAAAGGATTTTATGGCACTTTAAGCTGCCTGATCCTCGTGCACAATACAACCTCTGTTGAATTTTTTCCCTTCTTTCCCTTTCCTCTTTCCCCTGTTCCCTCTCCCTGTGACAGTTGTTTGTTCTAGAGTTTGAGCTCCTGAGAGAGGTTTTGCTACCTTCTTCACCAGCCTTAGGCACTGTTCATTTACAGGGTCAAGGCTGACCCAGCTACAGTGAGGATGTGGCAGGAATATTTCCATGTTCGGAGTGGTGTTTCTGTTGTGGATGTTATGCTTCTAGCCTCTCAATATACCCATCCAAACCTCTTAGGTCAAGTCAGTAGGCAGCAGGGTGAATTCCTCCTTATGGATTTACCTCTCATGGTTGGCCATGTACAGCAGGCATGAACACCATCTCTTGTGTGCAACCACCCATCTTTACAGAACTTGTAGGACTGTATAAGGATGGTCGTGTCTATGCTGCCCTGTTACAGCTTCCTCCCCGCTGGGACCTTAAAGCTAAATGTTTTACCGTCCAAGTTGCTGAGATGACTTTCTGGGCCAAGGAAGGGCTGTAAGGGAGGCTGAGCAGGTAAAGCAGGTAGAGCAAAGACCTGGCTTTCTCAAGCAATATCTCAGCCTGCTTTAGCATCTCTCTTGAAAGTACGAGAGCTGCCCGTGCTGAAGGCAAAACAACGTGAGTTCAGCCACAAGCTCCAGAGGCAGATGCCAACCGAGACAGTATCCCATAGATAGCTCCACTGTCAACTCCTTCATGCTGAGCCGGCAGAATGCTGAGAACTCGCCGGGTGGCCAGCACCCAGCAGGCAGAGCCGTCCACACCGGTGGCAGCGCCGAGGCCCAGGTGCCAAATCCGCAGCATTATCAGCCTCGGTGGTGGCGGGCACTCCAGGCTGAGGTACTTGGCCTGGCAGTAGCAGCTCTCATAAGCAGAGGTGCTAATTGGATGTCAAGACAGCCGAAGGCCGTATGGCTTTTTCTTTGGATTTCTTCTGCTGAGCCTTGCAGATTGGTACTGGATACCTCTTAATGAGCACGCAAATGGGCAGCCCAAAACCTGAGTCTCACCTCTAGAAGCATGGGGACAGCTTAGGGCCGTTTGTTACCTTGCGCTCGGCAGAATTTGGCCAGGACACGGCATGTACTTTGTTCCCTGTGTCCCTCGGGAGCTGCCCAGGGCCCCTGGGAGCACAAGCTCCAAAGAGAAGTCGGGGCACAAGGGGGAGAGAGGGACCTGCCCGTGCTGGACCTGGCCAGCCCTGGTGAACGCGTGGGGCCCTCCAGGGAGCTGTGGACTCTGAGCTGTGTGAGCTTGTTCCCGTAAACTGACCTCATCTCTCCTTGGCTGTCCTGGTTGTGCTGTGACTAGCGTGTGCAGCTTGCAGGCAGAGGGCTGGCTTCTGAGTAAGAGCGGGGTTTTTTTGTTTGTTGGTTTTGGCTTTTTTCTTTCTCCTAGTGCAGTGCTGTCAAGCCTGGGCCAGCTAGCAGGGCTCTAACAGCCTTTCTGCAGGAGGCTGTGCGGTCTCCGTGCACTGAAGGAAAAGTGGGGTTTGGTTTGGTTTGGTTTTTAATGAAAAAAACCAAAAACTTTCCCTTTTTTTTTTTTTTTTTTCTAGATCAGTGCTCTTTGTGAGAACATTAAACTGGCTTATCTTTCCTTACCCAGCCCTTTCCACAAAACACTCTTCTATACTTGTCTCTTTCAACAACTTCTCTTGCTCGGGTGAAGCATCCCAATTACAAAATAGCTCTGGACTGCTGGGGCAGGTTTGGCAAAGCCATGCAGCCCTCCTGAGATGCACAGCTGTGCAGGGCAATGCCACCAGGTGTAAAGCTCCTCTGGAGGCTAGGCAGGAGGGGAGATCTGGCATTCTGCTCGGTTTGTACCCCAAAAGTAGGGGCCTGAACGAGGCCGCCTTTTCTGGGCTTGCTAGCAAGAGGGGACTAGCGTGGCGTGGGCTTGTCGGTACAGCCAGGCTGCGTATTATGACAGGTGGAGGAGACAGAATTGTGGGTGTGGAGAAGTGTGGGTGTAGAGAAACTACTCAGTGGAGGGGTGAGGTTGGAAGGAGTGGAGAGGGAAGAGCCAGAGGCACAGGTGTCAATTAGGATACTGGTGAGGTGGCTCCTGCCCATGTGCTGCCCTGGCATCATGCATGACCTTCCTCTAGGCAAACCCTCTCTGGTGGGGTTGTTGGAGTGAGGAGGGGTTTCCCAGAGCATCTCACCCTCTGAAACCCTCAGGAATTTATATCAGAAGGTCCTGGAGCTCTGTGGAATGACAGCCCTGGTGTCTCCAGTGTCCTGGTTCCTTCCCAGCAGCAATGGGTACAAATTTGTGCCCTGTCTCACTGCAGGCACAACCGAAGGTGTAATGGCATTCAAGTATGTGCCACCCCTGTCGCTCAGCCTCAGAGACCTCTGAGGTGACACTGGTGCTACTGGCCTTGCTGGTGCTGCCCAACTGCGCTACTGACTGCTGAACATGGCTGTGCCCAGGGAGCTCTGGCAGGGACATGTGCTGTGTCACAGGGAGTGGTGGCCCCTGTGGTGCCATAGCCATCTGGTTCTGCAGCGGGCATCTGCCCTCGCTCTCCTTGACAGCATATTTCTCCTCTTCCTCCCCAGCCCTTGGAGCCACAGGTCTTCTGGGTCTACTGGAGCTGCAAGATCCCTCGGTGATGGCAGGCAGGGCTCCTTACCTCAGGCAGCACCAAGCATCCTCGGATGAGGAACAGGTGATCCTGGCATTATCTGTCCCCTCTCACTGTGTGTAGTGCCCAGTAGAGACCAGGAAGAAATGAGAGTTGCTTCTTCCCATCTGCTTCTTTAAATATAGGTGTCGTGTAACTCAATCCCGAACCTCAAGGAGGTGTGCTGAAAATCTGGGAGTCCACAGCGAGGTCACTCATGGGTCACGAAGCAGCAAAACACGGTCTCTGCCACCACGGGCAGGGAAGGAGGTTAATGTTTCACGGTGTAGTTAGCTGAGCAGAGTAGCTCTGTCAGTGTTTCACTTGGTAGAAATTATTTATTGACAAGGAGGGTTTCCAGACCGTCCCAAGGAAAATTCTTTGGGAAACTGTTGGGATTTCTTCCAAGTTAAGAGGAGCTATTCGGATCATGACTTGAAAACTGACCCAGGGATGCACACTCCCATCAATCAGTTACATTTAGGAAAGGAAAGATTAAAAAACTCTGAGGCAGAGCCAAGCACTTAAAAGGCAGAAGTCTTTGCATCGATTCCACTGGTAAAATGCCAGGCCTTGTGATTCCCTGGACCAAGTGCAGAGAAATGAAAAATATGAATGGGCCAAATACTGAGATCCTCATTACAGAAAAGGGCCACTTGAGAGTACCTACGATCTGACCTCTTGTCAGGGAGATACAATAACTGAGGGAGCTCTCATTGCAGCCCTCAGCCACAGCCTTGTGCTCAGCATCCTCAGCAGCCTTCTTTTTCCTCATCTGCCAGCTTTCTTTTTGTTTCCATTCCAATTTAAAAAAAAAAAAAAAAAAAAGGAGACGAAACTACCTGTTCTATTTTTAATCCTATTTGTCTGTAGATAAACTGCATGTTAGATGATTCATAGATCTTTATCACTTCATAAAGTTTAGACTATAAAAAACCTACCCCTCTCTTTTTTTAATGATAAACAAGTATGTAAGCTTTGCTGCTGTTACTCGAAATCTAAGTTAGACATGGCACTTCGGAGAGCATTTGTTAGTTCCTCAAGGGGGGCATGTGGCCTTTGCAGAGGCGGAGGGGAGTCTGTCCACTTGTGTGGCCTTCAGGAAGCACAACGGCCCCGTTTCATCTAGAAAGACCAAGCTATGGAGCCCATCTGGTTAAGGAAAAGTTGGGCATGGGCACAGCAGTCTGCGTGTGGTGGTGGTAACTTTAAACCCTAGTGCTGTGAATTAAATTAGAATTTGCATGTGATGAGGGTTTGGGGGTTTTGGTACCAGCATGACTCTTCACACTGACGCCCCTGTTCCCAGGGCAAGTACAGTGGCCAGCCTTGCAGTGAATTCTTCTGAGTTGCTCTGTGGCTGTGATGGGGGCTTGATGCTTGGTTATAAGAGGAAGAATGAATGGTGTGACACCTCCTGAGCCAGGAGTTTGGTTACTGCTCTTGAAATGAGACTCGCCAACGGAGCTAACTGTCCCTGACCCATCTTTGAATTTTGTACTCAGTCCTTCTCTAATTGGCACGTCTTCCCCAAGGTGAATGGAGGTGACCCCTAAATCCACAGGAGAGGAATTTCAGCACAACAGTGCACTCAAGGGTACTTGAGAAATTAGTGGTAGCTTCCTTGGGCAGGATTTCCTTGTTAGTATTGTATTTTAGACACAAAAAGAATTGGGTGAATTTGCCTTTTTTTTTTCCTTTTTAACTAAGAGCGTAGGCTGGAATGGTGTGGCATTTGGGCAGACATTGAACAAAGCCTGAAAAAGCCTTGACCTCAAAGGTACTTGTCAACAGAGGCCGGAGCCTCTTCTGAACCAAGACCGTGGATTTGGATTAAACTAGCAACTTCTTCTGTCACTGGAAGAAGAACAAATCTGAGCCTGGGCTTCTGGACCTCCTCAAACTTTGCACATTGATCTGGTTGCCACCAAGCCCAGCTGGAAATTGATGGTTGCCCATAAAGACGGTATAAAAGCTGTTGCAGCGTGGTATTTTATGGAAGCTATTAAATCTGTCAGCTGACCAAATCTGTACTTGAAAATGTTTATCTTCTATCACACATTCACCTTCAATTAACAATTCAGTAGTTGCGAAGACTTTTTAACCTTTGTCCACAGTCTTTCTTCTAATTTAAAATTATACATTAGCCTTCTCTCCTTGTTAATGTGTACTACTATGCTTCATGCAGTTGCTTTTTAAAATGCAGGCTAAAAGGAAGGAGGGAATAGTAGTGAGACCTCTTGGGCTTGCTAACCTTTTCAGGCTACTGAAGATCAACGGGAAAACTGGAGGCTGCTCTGCAGATTATTTTAGCAATTATACATGAATGCTTTGAAATCTGGACAACTGCTTGCACAAGGAGGATTTTGGTTCTGAAATAGTATGTGTGTATATAGTGTGGAGGAGGATGTACAAGGAGGAAGGGAGCGAGTTTGACTTATCTTAAATCACATTTGGTACTACTCATATAGAGAGCAGCAAATATTTTGCATTCCAGTGGACCAGACCCAACCCCTTCACTTAGAAAGAGAGGTTTGCTACTTTAGGAACTCTTCTGCTTCTTCCAGCATTTTTCCTCAACTCTTCTGTGGCCAGTGACACAACTCAGCATCCAAGCTAGTTGAAGACTGAGCCCTCTGATTGCTGAGATACTAGTGAGGGTGCAGCTTTGAAGACCATTTTGCAAATGGTCTTCAGCCTCACAGTAATCTGATGATTCTTGTTGAGGCTGGAGCTCTCACTAGAAGCTGACACAGAAGCTCATGGAACCGGAAGATGTCTTCTCCCTCCACATGTGACTGGGAACATGTGAGTCCCAGCTGGGAGTGGTAGGTGGCTAATTCCAGCCTCATGTATCTCTCCCACCCATGAAGGCAGTAGTGGTGGTGGAGCTGGAAGGAGGGCTGTGCTGGGGACTAAAGCCAGTGTGGCAGGTCTGTTCTTCCAGCACGCCCAAAATCCAAGGAGGAGGAGCCCCACCTCTCCAGCGTTACTGTAATTACTAATCCAAAGGGGGGTACCTTCCTGCAGACCCTTGTCATCTACTCCTGTGAACAGTCTAGATCAATACTCCCCATTCCTCCAACGTGCCCAGGGGTCCAATTTTACATTATGTACAAACCTTTGTAGCAAGTTATGAAGACCGGTTTTAAACGGTCACTCTACTAGGACACTGACAATGGCTATGGAGAAGATCTGATGAGTGGTGTTTTCTGCAATGTATTAATAACACAAATCCTGTTGTACAGGGTGCAGCAAATAAAACCTCCATATCAGTCAGCTAAAAATAATGTCAACATTAACTCAGGCTGTTCGCAGACTTGATCTTGAAGGATTAGGCTAATGAAATGAAGGGGTGGAGGGGAATGTCCTTGCTTGAATACGAAAAAATAGAAATTTTTTGATTAAGAGTTTACCTTGGTAAAGGTAAGAGAGAACTCTCATCAGCTGAGAACTGATGTTACTGCGTGAGTTTGGCATCTCTTAATGGTTGTACTTTGTGTACCTTCTATTTTCATGCCGAGCACTAAGCTGAACGCTCCTCTGTGGATTTGTTCTGTTACAAACTATTAGTTATTTAGCCTCGTGGCCACTTCTGGAGTCTGTGTCTGTATTTCTGGTTAAATGGTTGCTTATTACCTTTATAGAGTTATATAGCCAACGAGGCGATGCTCAGCCAGGGGTGTCATAGTAACACGCTCTCTGCTAACAAGGAGGAGTTGCACAGAATTAAAAAGAAAAACCCAACCCCCCAAAAACTAGCATGTGAGAGGTGTGTTTATACTGAATTGTTGGATAAAGTTGTGCAATCCTACGTGCAACCAAGCGTGGTCAGGCTGCCTCTCCTGCCAGGGATGCCACCCACCTCTGTCTGGGTTATGCCTGCATCAGCTGTTTCCTCCAGCTCTCCACCTTGCGCTGAGCCCGCTGTTGCTGGGTGTTGCTGCTCTACCTCCTGAAGCTCCTCCGGGCTCCCTGGGGCTGAGGCTCTGCTCCTCGCAACACCTCCTCCTGCAAGCAGCCTCTTCTGCTCCTCCTCAGCTGCCCCAGGTCTCCCGAGCCTGCCCGTGCCAGAGACCCCGATGGGCCAAGATGACGGAACAAGCCTGGAGGTAAGTAAGCCCTCATTAAAGAAATGGTTTTTATCAACGTGTCTGTAGAGAAATGGCAAAGTACAGCAGCGATTCAGCAGTTCGTTGCGAGGAGCTGCCAGGCGAGGATCCCGCAGGCAGCCCTTTGCAGGAAGCGTAGAATCTCACCAGAAATATATTGAAACCCAAGAAACACCACGTACAGACCTACAGCACTGGTTGCTGGATCAACTTATTCATTAGGTTATGGCTTATTCTGAGAGTGGAAACAGAATTTAACTTTCAGTAGTAAACCCAGGATAATTTCTCGACTTCTTCGGGGACCAGTTTGCCCACTTTTATTCATGAGCTAATGAAAACAAACCTTCCCACTCCATAGCTCCTAATGCTCTTTCTGTATTGGTGGCCTATTTTTCTGCTTAAGGACAGGGAGGGACTGTTGAGTCACACACAATCTCGTGCCCTCCTCCTCCTCTCATTTAAATATTAATATGATGAATTATTGCTAGAGTAACAGCTGTGCACTACTCATATCACAGCAACATAACCTTCCCCGCCTCATCGGAGCACAGCTATTCCTGACTCGCGTTTTCTGGTCGACCTTCTCGCTTCTTCTGGATGACTTTTTAAAAATTACTTTGTTAGTTCTGGTGTGGTGTCATTAGGATAATTGTTTGTTCTGGTCTTTCTGCTTAAATATTAATGATACTGAGGAAGTCAAAAGATAGCTTCAGTAATGGTAAGTTAAATGTCTGTGTGTATTCTCCTACGAGATCTGTTTGTTTAGAGAGAAAGAATTATAAAGGATTAAGATCAATCTTTCTAACTAACACTTAAAAACATCTTTCTCTCTCTGAGAATTGCCAAAATAATAATATATTGTCTTTTATATAAATAAAAGCATTATATATTAGTCAGCTAGTGTCTCTAGATAATTGAGAGGAATAACTAACATTGCACCTAGAAGTACTAATGCATTGCATCTCTGTAGATAAAGTATGACAAGAGAGACTGCTAATAAAATCATGAGACAACTCTATATAGACTGCTGAAAATAAATATTTGGCATCAAACAAAGAAGGGGAGGGAATAGGAAGGAAAGATAAAACAGCCTGAGTTAGCTCAATCCGATTGGAAATACCAAGGTAAAGCATTCCCAGGCAGATTTGGGAATGTTAGTCGATGTTAAGTTTTGTGGGTAAAGGTCCTTCTCTGCTGAGCACCTTTTGCACGGTTCCTGTGTTTGTGCGGGGAGGGGTGTGTGGTTTACAAACCCACAGGTTTTTTTCTCCTTGAAAATGTCACTTCTTGGAGTACTTTCACGCTGCAGAAGGGGCAGCTGGGTTTGTTGGTTTCTGGACCACTGTTGTGGAGAACTTAATGCCAGCAGGAGTGTGTAGAAATCAGGTTTACTGGGTTTGCTCAATTGCTGATTGCTTCATTGGATGAAACTTAACTCACTGCTCTTGTTACTTAGGGAGAAAAAAATCTGAAATGCTCTGACAAAGATTTTAAAATGAAATGTCCACATTTTGATTTAAAATTTTTCATTTTAAAATTTTGTTGCAGTAAATCAGTGTTCTTAAAGTCAAACAAAATGCTTTCCATTTGAATAAAATATTGTTTTATTGCTTTGTTGGGGTTTTTTAAATAGCTCATAAATATGATGGGGAACCTGAAAAAATTAATCCCAATTTATAAGTGATGCCCTTCTTTTCCCGCTCCTGAAGAAATCAGTAGAAACTTTTTTCCCAATCAGCCTTACCAGTGATGAGAGAAAGGGAGGCAGGAGGCTTCTACTGCCGGAGAACTCTTCCCATTCAAAATCAGGGTCTAACCCCATGCCTGGTTTGGGGTTGGGGAGAAGAAAGTGAAAAGAGAGTACTGCAAAATGTCTTTCTAAGTCATTGACTGCTCTGACGTAATGCCAAGAGGAGTGCTGTTAGTCCTTGAATCATTTTTCCACTCTGCTTTTTTCTGAACAAGTACTTAGTGGAAACAAAGAGCCCGATCCTGACTGTTTGCAATTCCCACTGTAGTCAACAAGAGTAAACTCAGGGGCTGAGACACGCTCGGTACCACCTGTATACATATACATACGTGTTGGGGGTTCTCCCCTCTGTATTCTCTTCCTCTTAAAGTTTGTGGGAGTTGGAATTATTTTTTTTTCTCCGTTTACCATTCACATCAGGGACTTTTTAATTCTCATGCAGGTTACTGTATGGCAAATTATTTGGCAAAAATGCTGCTTTTATAAAAAGCCTTGATAAGCTCATAGCATATCCTCCAGATAAAATCTCATTTCAAACAGTCCCTTCAGATGATTATCTGCAGTGATTGCAAATGAACCTTGTAGCAATCTCATAACAACTGTCCTCGTGGACGGAAGAGAAACCTGCTGTCAGAACTACAAATAATTTACGTAACCCAATTTAAAGCTCTAACAAAATGTTCCCTTGTTAAGAGGATTGTTATACTTAACGTGTGAGATGAAAATACTTTCTGAAGGTCAGGAATGCACAGAAGATAGATTAGATCTCTCGAAAAGACAAAAAATAGGGTTTTACCAGAAGTTTTTCCTCCATCAGACGTTCAACTTGGCATTCTCGGAAGCTTATATAAGCACAGCTTTATTCCTGCAAGTGCTGTGTTTGCTCTGCAGAGGGAGAGGAGCCTCAGAGCTTCAGCTCTGCACATGGAAAAATATAACTGAAGGTAGACTGGGGACTCGGGCTATTTTTGTGCCACTGCCGGCAGCATAAATAAAAGTTTGTTTTAAAGAACACGAGAGCAGATTCGGGGATGTCCTTCCTAGATTCTGCCTGCCGCAGCTGCCGGCGTTATGCTGAAGGACCCCGGGCAGTTTGTGTACCTGCTGCAGGTGAGAGAGCCACCCCGCAGCGGTGGGTGGCCAGGGGCCAGCGTGGGGCCAGCCCCGTGGGAGTGGGTGGGCTCGCTGATGCGCTGTGGCATTAACCCGGGCGAGCAGGAGTGGTGGGACTCAGCTGTCCCTTTTTGGTGTCTTCTGCTCGTGACCATAGCTCAGTAAAGGTCCTGGGAACCAACCTGCCTGCTGCTGAATGCCGGAGGGGTGGGATAGACTCAGATAAGGCCGGAGACGGGGGCTCCAAGAAGTGTGTCTAAGCCGGGCAGGGCATCGGGGCACTGAGTCGTGCACTCCCAATGTTCAGTGACCTGGTTGCTTACGCTCAGTTGGGAGCGAACGCTGTCTTCGTACAACTGTCAAAACAGAGCCACAAAACCTGAATTTGACATGTTGGAAAAACAGCTTTGTGAGATCCAGCTTTTCATAATAGGGTCTGGGGGATGGGGCAGGTCTTGAAGTTCTTTTCACATAGGGTATTGTGGAAATAAAAAAAGAAATTACAGCCTCTGTAACCACCAGAAAGTCAGGCCAATGTTGCCTGCCACCATCGCTCCCCATCCCCTGCACAGTCACACGTGGTTTCTGTCCGTCCCTCCAACCAGCCAAAAACTGAGACTGTGGAGAAGCTGACGACAGAGATTATTTAAACATTTATCTCCTCTCCTCCTTCACTGTTGTGTTCCCCTAATTCCTGGGGTCCCTCCCTGTAACCCCGGGTGTCCCCTCTGCCTGCCTTGACGGTGGCTGCCCTGCAGCCCCGCAAACGGCACCAGTACTGAGAGCGCAGACACGCAGGGGCGGCAGCAGGGTTTGCGTGGCAGGAGAGGTTCTGCGTTGACTGCGCACCGGAGCAAAATAATAGGAAGAAACTTTGTCCTGGTGAGTGGGGTGTTTTCTTACACCCTCCTCCTCCTGCTTTCTGCTGCCGAGGGCCTTTTCCCAAAATACCTTTGCAAAGGGGAAGAGAAGCTTGAATAGGGCCCCCCACATCCCAGCGGCGAGTGCCCAGTGCCCCTGTGGGGCTTCCCTGTGCCCCCCAGCAACATCTCACCCACTGGGAGGACACTGACAGAGCCATATCCTTCTCAGAAACTCTCTCGTCCACTTTTTTTTTTTTCCCCCCCTCCCTAACGTGTTCCTGTGTAGGAAAGCCCTTGTACCACCACCTTCCCTGACCCAGCTAGCAGCTTCCGAGCCCCAGGGGTGTCGGAGAAGACTGCCTGGAGAGGCACTGCAGCCCACAGTAGCTTTCTGGGTACCTTCTGCTGGGGGAGGAGAAGGTGGGAATGTGCCTGTCCCTTTGTGGAAAGTCTCTTGACATCTATGAACTGGAGACCTCAGGTTTTGCAGACTGGATAGGTGTGGTAGCAGATAAATTCCCACACAGTCTGTCAGTCCTGGGTGTGCTCCACCCCAGTCAACTTCTGAATGGAAATTTTCCTGTGACTGCCTCCACGGGCTGCTGCCGGCTGTGTTGGGTTTGGGCACCTTAATTGAATACAAATGGACTGTTCCTCCCATGCGCTGCTTTTAGTGGGTCCTGTTGGCTCCAGTTAAGAAGTTGGAGGTAGCTACCTCCAGCAGGTGCAGAAGAAACAAGGACTGAATAGGTAGGAAATTTCTAAGGAGTAGGTTAGGAGAAAAAGCTTGTGAAAATGAGACTTGAATTGTAAAGGAGAAAAGAAAATAGAAACTGGGAAACGGGAGGAGATGTAGAGAAGCTGGATGAGCAGCTGAGAGGGAGAGGAGAGGCTGGTGCGGAGGGTGTGCAAACGCAGCTACTCAGGGGCTTCTGGCACTGGGGAAAATCCGAACTGCCTGGACAAAGCACAGAATAACTTGCAAAAACTGAGAACTCAGAGCTTCGGGGATCCGCACTTGGTGCAAGAAGTACCAATCACTTTGAAAAGCGGGTTGAAAAGTTGAACAGTGGAATAAAGTACCAATCCCTTGCAGAATTCAGTTCTAGCAATCTTAAATTGTGCATTAAGGGCTACTGTGACCTTGATCTTTGTGACTCAGTTCAGGGAAGTGGCAATGGTAATATCCTGACAGATATTCTTGCAGACTGTAGAAATTAATTTAATGGGTATTTGCAGAGCCCTTAAACCCTGGTGGTTCTGTCCTTAGACCAGGGCAATATGTGATGAATAACACATAGGGCAATACCCTGATTTTATTTTTGCTTGGTATCCAATTACTGGTAATCAGGTGAGCACTATCTGTCTTGTGCAATGAATGAAGCAGAGCACTGAGCACTTGTGAGGAGAAAAAGGAGTATCTGCTCATGCAGTAAAGCTGTATCAGAGCAGATAGAGCTTGTTCTGATTACTGTGATTGTCATGTCACATGGAGTTCCCTTCAAAGGTCAGAGAAGTTTGCTAGCTGACATTAAGGCCCATATTCCCATGTTCTCCTGCTATCTGAAACATTAGAGCAATCAGGAAGATAAATCTTCTTGTAACTCTGTGTGAAAAGGTTCAAAAGTTTCCATTACTACCCTGCTGTTTCACCTGATTTCGGCAGTCACCGCAGGTTCTTGGTTGAAGTTTTCCTACTTGACAATAACCTGTTCAAGCCATGCCACTGATTTACCATCGCCTAGCAATGATTACGTGTGTATTGTTTACTAACAAATATCATTGGCCCTAGGATGATAAACACGGGGTACAGGGTAGTACTTTGATCGCAAATTGTACATGTAGTCCTTGAATCATTTTTACCACGAGCAAATGAATTGCCTGAATTATTTAAACAGGGACATTATCACAAACCATAATAATCTCACTTTACTGTGTACTTCTAGGAAGTATTTAGATAGTCCATGCAGCTGTGGAAATACCAGATCGGGTAGTGTGTCAGGAAAAAATAGACCTCAAAACCTGTGCTGGGTGGCGGGGAAAACCGCCACCTTGGTTTTGGTGAATATTGTCTTGTGAAGTCTTTGCGAAAGAGTCTCTAACAGACAGGCTTGAGAGCGTTAAGTCCTCTGGAGTTGCCCATGGAGCAGGATGGTTTGGGCAGTGGTAATGAGACTCCTAGTCCAGCCCTGGCAGGATGGTTCAACTTTGAAAGCAAGGGCTGAGACTCCTTGATTTCTGGGATATACCTTTCCCAAGACAGTCTGTAGCTAGGGAGGCTGTCTGTCCCGGAAGTTCACAACGAGGAAAAGCTGAGAGGTTTGGGAGCTGCAATCTCACCCCTCTGGGCCGCCATTTCAAGAGACAGACTACCAGGAAGAGTTTGCCCACTGTTGTCTGGTGGCTGGAGCTGGATTCTTCATTGCTTTGGGTGGCCAAGCGCAATCTCCCACAGCATAGCCTGACCTTGTCACAAATAGTCTCCCACTACTGAACATAACTGAATGGATTTGTGCGCCTAACTTCTGCCATAATGGATGCAAGGGAACAGAAGAAGGTCTTCCAGCTGTTTTGTGGTGCTGTGAGCCACTGGGGACATCAGATTACAGATAGGAACCACGTGGCAGCTCTTGCTGGCATGCAGGGCAATGTTGGAGTAGGTTGCAGAGCACACGTGAACTCTACGATCATGTTGGAGTCTGTTGAATTGCAGCAATCATGAGAACTAAGTATTGCAATTAGAGCTGCTCCAAAGGTTGAAACTCCTCTTCTTTGAATCATCTCGATTGCTTTTGTTTTGGGAGTGTCCAGATTAAACAATAAGAAGAAATTTGAGATAATGGTTAGCAACTTTTTGTGTTTACTAAAATAAGTTTATCAGGAATTTATTTTATGTTAACTGAGGCTTAAACAGTTCTCCAGTGTTTCATAACAGGCAAAGAATGAGAGATGAATACCTTTCCCCTGTCATGAAATACAGCTTTAGATGTATGTGGTATCTCTTAAGTTTTCATTTAACAGGTTTTGACTGAACGCAATTGAAAACTGTTTAGAGATATGCTGGAGATAAGAGAATGCTGACGCACTAAAAAGCAGAAGCTTTCTCTACCTCTTTATCTTTCTTAATTCCAGCTCACTTGCAAAGTAAATCTCGCTATTCAGATCACGAAAGAACCTCTAGTCATAACTATACAGTGAAATGCTTATCTATATGAGATGATGACTTTCTGGTTTTAGGACTGCTTCTCAGTGATCCCTCAGCGCTGGGGTATCCTGTGGAGGTATTTCTGAGAAGCAGTCTGCGTGAGCCTGTACAAGAAGAGCGTGTCTCTGTGGAGGAGGCTATCCGGTGGTGCAGTAAGGAGGCATGTGAGGCACATTTCCCCGTAGGTCAAGAAGCAAAAAAAGATATACAAGACCTCTTTCCAAGTGCAGAAAAGAATGAAGTCTCATGCACTGGAGCTGTCATTGAGCTCTGCAAAGGCTGACAGCCTTGTCCACCTTCGCCTGTACCCTTCTCTCCTGCACACACGCAGTGTGTGAACATCCACTAACACGTGGATTTGCTTTTACATCTGCAATGTGTACACGGATAGATGAATTCCATTTCTGTTTGCGTAGCCTTTAACTGAGAAAGTTTGGGATAGCCCAGTTTCAGCACTGTCGTACCTCTAACAGAGGTAATAAATTTTACGTTTCCAAAATAACAAAGATTCTGTCAGATTTGATATCTTTAATGGAAAAAAAATAATAAAGGTCTTCTTTAGACTTACAGAAATTTAGATAATGGATAAAATCAGTTACTCAGTACAAAAGCTCAAAAAATGTGTCATGTATTATTTACTCCTTTCATAGGTAGGAGTGCTTCTGGGCTCTTCTGTCTGTCGTGGGAACAGATAGCTTACAAACGATGGGCAGAAACCATCCACTCCTGAGAGTCGGATGCCTCTGAGGTACGGTTGCCAGAGGGATCAAATATACAATTCTCTGTTAAAGTAAAATCTCAGCAGAAGTCTCAGGCTAGCCTCCCCGGTGCTGGGAGTGTGGAAGAAAGGGCTGTGGGTGGTTATGGTGATGCCCTTGTGCAGAGGAGTGGTGTGCTTACATGCTCACGCACTTCTAGTGCCCCATGCAGAAGGCAGATCAGTCCACAACTGCTTCGACACCAGCTCCTTGAGCCCCACATGATGCTTAACTGCAACGTGGGAACATAGAGGACTTCAATGCATCACTCTCTGGACTGAATGACTCAAACAGCACATCCGCTGGGGAGGTACACTATCTATTTCTCACTAATACTTGTAGTCTTCCGTGTGTAGCACGCTGTTCAGGCACCAGCCGTGTGAAAGTATGGTAAGGAGTGGGCTGAGAGGAGTTTGCTGCTGTTTGGAAGAGGAGCCAACTTGGTAGTGAGGGAGAAGGCTGGACTTACTGCGTTGAAGTTAAATCTGTTGAGAGTTTTGCCACGGACTTAAGAGAGCTGAGAGTTTGCCCGTGTTCCAAATAAAGCATTTATTTGGGGTTAAATTACAGTGCTTTATCTTCACGGAAGCTGATAGAAACAAAATGAGACAGTGAGTTGATGCTCCATTCTGTATTACTATTGCAAAGAGGAACAGATAGTTCTTGGGATCAGATGAATAGACACAGATTAACCTCTAAGCAGCTATTATTGGAGTCCATTTAAAGCAGTTTGACTTGGAAGAGCTTTTGCTGAAGCTGATGGGAAATGCCAGGGTAAGAAGATGATGCCAGTGTTTGGCACCAGTCAGAGTCTGGAGAATCTCCAGTGCGTGTGTTGGAATTTATAGCGTGGTAGGAGGGGAAAGCTCCTCCTCGAGAGTAAAAGACAAAGCGAGTTTAGACAGTTCTGGTCAGTTTTTCCTCTTCAAAGGAAAATGTAATTTTCCTGTTTTTCATTGTAGTGTAGTTGCAAGCAAAGAGACTTCTTGCTTGAGCTGTAATAAGACAGAGATCTTGTGTTTCATAAGCCTCATACCCTCTGTAGTAAATGATGCTTCTGTGCATTTTCCCCCCCCATGTGTAGCAGTCAATGGTGTGAGTCCCTCTTTCCTGAGCACTTCAGACAGTTGCCCTCTGTGGAGTGGCCTGAGATCTTGCATCATTTCCTGTCATCTGTCCAAAGCTATTTATAAAATGTCTGCTGATTCTGGCACACAGGCAAAACCCAGTTTTCATGAGAAAACAAATAGTTTGGAAATGTATTCCTTCCCAGCAAGCGCCTGTTGAGAAAACCTAAAACGTCCTAGAAAATCTTAGTGAAAGCTAAGCTATAATGGGGTGGGGGAATATGGGGAATTGAATAGTCCCATATATTTGTAGTGGAAATCTTTAAAAATAGATGGTGCAACATGTACTGAGAAAAAGTTACAGCGTGTAAGGGAGAGGAGGTCACTCCAAAATTGATTGGTTAGCAAAATAAAAACTTTGGGTTTTGATGTCTGAATATATAACAAAAGTGATTTGAGATAGCTTTTGCAATGCCGAATATTTGCCATATAATTTGATGGTAGATGTTCTAAAGAAAATTTCTACTTTTATGTTATTTCTTAGGTTTTCCATCTCTCTAGCTTCAGGAGACTGTCTGGGGTAGGGGTCTGGCAGGGACAGTAAGACGCATTAAGAGAGGCAGTGTGCTTCCCTGTCAATCTGCTCCTTATGATAAGTGATATTTTGGGAATCCTGAAAAAGCATGTTGGCCACAGACGAAACGCAGCCCGAGCAACAGCACTCACATCGGCTTCCCACCGGCCTGCCTTGACCCTGCTGGCACCGTGCTTCTTGCCTCTTGATCTTTAGCCACCCAGTGTGCCGCTTGCTTGTGAAACAGCTGCATCCACCAGCTTTGGGCGTGTTGGAGACCACTGTGTGCAGGGCAAAGTGAATGGAGGATGGCCTCTGCCTGAGCAGTCGCAAAGATACGATTTCGTAGCGTGTGTCACAATCCAGCTTGTTTCATCTTGTTTTCACAAACCACCATAAGTAACACAGTGCCACCGGTGGCCTCGGCTGGACTGGACTCCATGTCCCACTCACAAAGGCACAAATCTAAGTAGCAGTAGAGGTCTGAGACTCTTCCACTGTGAACAATTAGCATTGCTTTTCCAACCCCCAAGTTACTTGAGGCAGCAGAGGATCACCATCTTGATGGCTGACAAAGATTCACCGCTGGCCATGCACCAGTTTATTGCAAAATAATATCTGAAAGTGTTTGAAATGCCTCAAATCACTGCACCCCGCTTCTCCCCTTGTAAGCTTGCCGATAGCGTTTGTTGCTATTCGATATGTAAAAGTTGCGTAGCCTCAGGCTGCTAAGGCAGCGTATCAGCTGATGCCCGTGTATTTGTATTGAGCTTTGCCCCACATAAATGTATTTCAAGAGGATTCTGGTGTTGGTGAAAATGTTAGCGAATGTTAGTCTGATTCTTTTTTTTTCTCTGTAAATGACAAGCACTGCAGCACCAGCTGTATTTACAATTGCACAGCAGAGGCTTTATCTCTGTAATGCAATAGCAATCAAAATGCTGCATGTGGGAAGGTTCACTGTTCTGTAGGAATGAACAAGAACAGTTCTACTCTTGCAGAACTCTATGTATTGCATAGTTCTGCAATTAAATGCAATGGTTCTACAAAAACGCGTAATTGTTCTACATAAATCCATCACCAGGCCTTTATAACTTCTGCTCAAGAGCTGATGTATATTCCAGTACGGATCCAAAACCAACTGCATTTTTTGCTGAGAGCACCCCGCCCTGCTTCCAGGGCATCGCTCCACATTGGAATACTCAACGTATTACAGATAGTTAAATAATATCCGAACAGTAATGTGCTGCCTTACAACTCTAGCAGCACCACAGCCGATGCAATAACCAGCACAGAGATGCTTTAGGCAATTGTCTGGTGCTACTTCAGTGGGCAGTTGTGTTCTCCTAACTGCTTCACCTGAGGTTTTGGAGGTGGGGATGGGAGCGGTGCCCTCCTGCAGGTCTGAACGGGGGAGAACTGCCGCAGACAGAATTCTGTTGGGCCTGAAGTACTGAGAAAAAAACATTTGGTGCTTCTTGTTTCCACTTCGTCCTGTGCTTTGCCTTGTCACAACAGCCCCGTTCCTCTTTCTGTAGAATGTTTTTCAGCCGTAGATTCACCCACTGACTGGATCTACAGCCTGGCTCCAGCACACCTTGCGTGTCCCGCGCTGGGAAGTTAGAAGCAACTCGGGTCACTTGGAGCACCCGAGTGTGAAAATGTTGGTACTAGTCATGCTTTAAAAGGTGATTAAACCTAACACATACTGCCTTAATTGCCTACCTTGGTAAATTTTTCTACACGTTGGCTATTCTGTGCATGAAATAGCTACCTCTGTGCAAGGTTAACTAAAGAGGAATTAATGAAAGGCGGAGAAATCTGGGAGAGCTCCAGCCCTACAAGTGAATTTCACGTGCAGAGGGGCTGATGCTTTCAGTGCTGACCCAGCTACAAGGCAAGTTTTCTAAGCCTTCCTCTTCTCCCAGTATCGCCATGGTTTTGACAATTCCTGCCTTAGGCAGCTGCTCTGTCCCTGTGCTAAGTGTTGGTTAAGGAATTGCCTGACTTAATAAAAATGTGTGATATTAAGCAGGGAGCCTGCATGCAGCTAGCTGTCCCGAAGTGTCCTAGATTGCTGATGATCTACCAAGGGGGAAGAATGACTTGTTCTGTTTTAAGTGTTTAATGACTTTTTTTTTTCCTGCAGACTCACAGAATTTCCAAAGTATGTCACAGAACCCATTTATTTCTAACCTCAAAGTTGAACGTTTTCTGTGACTTTCTTTTTCCACCTTCATTTGCCCTTTGTACTTTGCTGCCTTTGGTTTGAATTGGTCTCTGTTAATGGTCTGTTCTTTTCCAGTCTTTCTATTGTTTCACACAGGGACGAAGATCTTACTGTTTGCCTTTTTCCTTTCTTCTAAATCTTCTAATATTCTCATAGCTTCTTTCCTGATCAGAACATAGATGGTCCAAAGCCTGCTCTAGCAAAGTCAGTTCCACCAAGTGAGTGCAAATGAGGCGATAGCGTGCTGTCTGTGCCCAGGTAGCTTTGGCTACCGCCAAATAGACTTTAACTAAAAAAGGATTTGGATGCCAAAATTTGGTAAAAGTTTTTAAGATGGCAGCTTCTGTGTGGTTGCCCGCTTATAACGCTGGCTTGAACTATACTTTAAGATTTCTTGGGAAAACTTTGAAGTCTGCAAACCCAGAGAGCATTTGTTAGGAAAAAAAGTGGTTGTGTTAAAGAGAACAAATAACAAACCCTACATCCAGTATGGAAAGGTGTAGTCTGACCTTTTTCAGGAAACAGAGGTGCCCAAGAAGTGAAGCTACCTGAGCGGTTGAATTGTCAGTAAAACTCAAATTTATCTGGACTGTTTGTGCCGAATGTCAGCACTATGAAACCGTAAGCTGGGAGAGCAAGTGATTTGTGGAGGCTTTGCTTAACACCTGCTGAGAACTGGGCGAATTGGAGAAGGCAGCAGTTAAAGGAGACCCAAACAAACTATTAAAAACTCTTGGGAGCTGTGTCAGGAAAACCAAATCGTACTTCAGGGCCCAGATCACCCTGCAGAACACAGGTAAGGAGGAACAGGCCAAGGAGGCAGCAGAAACTGAGTGTTTCTTGAACCTCTCCCCATCCCCTTTTAATAAGTGGGATTTTTCTCTGTAAACTCCTCCCTATCCTCATGCAAAATGAATCCTAGACTTTTGTAAGAAGCATGGTCAGTCCTTAGAAACGTATCCTAGGATGTATTTCCCTTCCTCTGGAAGGATGTGTAAGTCATGGCAGGAGCGGTCCGGCAGGTGCCCCGGGTACCGTCTGCTCTCAAGAGTCTTTGCCAGTGTGCCTTAGCAAATTTGGCTGCCCGGGGGACTGATCCTGCAGGACAGGCCAAGGACCAGGTACCACCTTAGATATCTTAATCTTCACTGGGGGTGGAGGCTGCTTGATGTGAAGTACATCTTCTGTATGGTTCAGCCTCTTCTGAAAATACCTGGAATCATTACAGAGAGCTGCATAATGCCTGAAAACAAAGATTTCCCGCAGAAAAGCCCAGTGAAGCAATGAAACTGAGACAAAAGCCTGGAGCTGCCAAGTCACCTTGGGCAACCTTTTCAAACCGTCTCCAAATCTTTCTTCCCTTGCCAATCATACTGGGTGTGGACACTTAAAAATACTTCATTCCCTTTTATGCCACAAGTAACTATTCACACGCAGGACTGAAATACTACATTGGAATTTACTGTTTGATCTTTTTGAACTTGGATATAATAAACAAATCATTGTTTAGTTGTAATTATTTTTTAATTGCGGGGCTTTATGACCGTCGAAGTCCAGTTCTTTTCTTATTTCCATTTTACTGACAGTTAATATCTGCAAATGTTTTAGAATGGGTTGGTATCATATAGCATATCACCTACATGCTATGTAATTGCATTCTCGTGGGGAATGGGAAACAATTTGACAGTCATTTATAGCCTAATCAATAGGATATTAAAAATCTGAGAACAGATTAGCAATTTGCCGGATTAGATAGCTATAAATTGCCACGTGACATACAATTAAATTCTGAGCAACTCTCTCTCACGTGCATAGTAATTCTATAAATAGTGAGGCTGAAGACAAGCGACATTCCTGCACCATGCTCTTCCTTGTTGCACGATTTTCCTCTAGATTGAAGTGTCTCATTCACTAGATCCTACCACAGACTATGCTCTTAGAATAGCAGAAAAAAATAGGGAGGAAAAAAAAAGAACTAGATCCTACCACAGACTATGCTCTTAGAATAGCAGAAAAAAATAGGGAGGAAAAAAAAAGAAGAAAAAGAAAAAAAAAAAGAAAGTAGCTCTTGATTTATTAATTAGGAATCCAGAAAAATGGTGGTACACCTGGACTATGTGAGATTTATGAATAAGCGTGTGCTACCCAGGCGAGGAAGCTTGCCACTTACTGCAAGCCTGCTCCGTGTTTGCTAAACTCCTTTTCAAACAGTCTGGGCTGCTGCAGCGCAAACTCCATGGATGTGCAACTTCTCCAGCTGACTGAAAAGGCAATGTGGCTATTGGCAACTCGTCCCGATGGACACAGTATGACGATGGGCTTTCCAGGTGCTGTTGCAGGGCTTTAATACAAAGTTTTTCTTACTGCAGTACCCTAGCATCAGCTTGCTCTTTTGTCTCTCATAATGAAAATACTTTGCATGGGTGGAAGGTTTCTTTAATTAACTAAATAGCTCTGGATTTAGATATAAAACTACTGCTGCTCCTGCCTTTTTTGAGTCCCAAATCTCTTCCTTTAATGCAAGTAAATACTCCTCTGTGGCTTGGCTCTGGTTGCCGTCCTAACATCACCTCTTCCAAATATGCACTCCTGCAGGTTTTTTTATAGACTGTATTTAAATCCAGGCCTTCTGGAGCAGCCAGCGCTGTCACCTTCCAACTCTGTTTTGCTGGGTGGGCAGAAGAACTGCAACTTTATGGCTTCTCTCCACTGTTGGCAGCACGGTTAGCTGCATAGGTACCTGAGCAAATACTGTAAAGTGTCAGTTTAGTTACTGACTTCCGTCTGTGCGCTTCCGTACAGTGCGGTATTAGCAGGTCACCTCTTCTGCCAGTGTGGGCAATGGCAGAGTTAGCATCTGACTGAATTAAAACAGTTAACGCTTGGCTTCGTCACTGAAGGGGTTTTAAAAGCTATCTAAATAACTTTAGAGAAGCTGGGTAGGGAGCTCCTCAGATGTTGATGTATGACTTGTTTACTAAAAAAATAGTTATGTGATTTAGAAGTGCAAAGGTCAATTGGATGCTTCTGTCCAGATGGCAGCAGAACGGGGCGTCGAGCCCTATGCGATGTGAGTAACTTCTATCCCAGTACTAACTATAAATAACCCCTGTTTAATCAGTAAAAATGAGTACTGATTGCTTTATCTTCTTTTGACTCATCCTGCACTGAAAAGGCACATGAGGAACGCAGGGAAACTGCACGCTGTGGTGAGAGTTGTACAAAAACTGTTAGCGGAAGCATAAGGCTCTTCTGTTAGCTACAGGCCCGGTGTTTTCATGCCTCTCTCTCCCCACTAAGATTGCTGTGTAAAAGCCTCATGGGGGAAATAATTAACATTTTAACTATTTTGCTTTGTTTTGTTGTATTAGCTGTGATTTTCAGGGAAAAGTAGACTTTTATTGTCTCTGCCTATGTCTGTTAAGGGAGATCCAATAGCGCTAGAGAAATCCTTTCTGGTGTCTACACCAACGGCAAGTAGTTTATAGATCCACGTGGGGGAAACATTCAGGCCCCCCATGACAGTAAGACTGTAGAACATCTAAGCCAAAATGTCCGCTTTGGAGAAGGAAAGCCTGCCTCCGCCGTTCCTGCCTGCTGCCTTCCAACCCTGTTTGTGTTTCTCTACCATGAAGGACGTTTAAAGCCAGGACGGTTGAACTGGGCCCACACAACCGCTTCCCCGCCTGTTGTTTTTGGGACCCCTGCATGCTAACAGCTGCAGGAGCGGTCCTTGCCCGGTGGTGACTGCCACCGGGCCTCCTCGTCCTGCTCCTCCTCTCCCCTCGCTCCCGCCGGCTGTCGCAGGGTCCGTAACCCGGGCATGGGGACACGGCCCGGCCCTCCTCCTGCAGAAAACCCACGTTCCCGCTCCCTTCTCCACCTGCGGGGTTTCTTTCCCTGCGCCGTGTTGCGGCTGAGGGCAACGCTGAAGGCACCGAGCCCTAGGCCTTGCCGAGCGAGGCACCTCACCGCCGGGGCTCGGGTCAAACGCAGGTTTCAAAAGCAGAAGCCTGACTCGAGGGAAGCTGTCAGGAGGCGGCGGCGATCAAACAGGAGGAGGAAGAAGCAGCAAGCGCAGCTGAAGCTTTGAGCATTAATGCCGTACTCGAGGGCCACCGTCAGTGCCGCAGGCCTCGAGTCCGGTTCGCCCGGGTGGCAGGGTGCAGCCCCTCCACACAGCTCCGCCAGGCCCACTTCTTGGCAGCGTTTGACTTTGAGACTCTGCCGAACCCCTCCGGCGAACCGGGAGCCGCCGTGTCCGGTGAGGACAGGCCGAGCTGTGAGGTGACCGCTCGGCCACAGGGGGCCCGCCGCGGGTCCGCCCCGGCGCACCCCGCTGAGGGAAGGGGGTCGGCTGCTCCTCCGCGCTCCAGGGCGCGGGCCCGTCGACGAGAGGGCCCCGCAGCGCGGGCAGGCCTCGGGGGCGGCCCTGCCTCCCTCCCGCACGGAGACTCGGGGGGCGCCGGCGGCCGCTGTCCCGGCGGGGCGGCGGTGACCCTCCTCCCCGCCCGCCCCCTCCCCTGAGGAC
>VUYV01000008.1:10230271-10276895 GCA_008711295.1 Anarhynchus alexandrinus | reverse complement strand
AGCGTGTCCTTTACCGGGACGGTGGCGGCGGGCCCGCCCGCGCCGGAGTCTGAGGAAGTTTTGCTGCTGAATTCGGTGCCGGGGGAAGGGAGGGGGGGGAGGTTGCGGTGGGTCGGTGCCGGTCTCCGGCCCGGGAATGGTCAGCGCTCGGCCCTGCCGGCAGGGCGGCCGCAGCCAGCCCCGCACCTCGGGCACCTTCTGTGGGAAAAGCGACTCCACGCTTCTCCGGAGTCGCTCGGAACGGCCCCCCGAGGAGCGGCTGCTCGAGTTTTGGGGGAGCCGGTCCCCGTGGTCGGGCGGGCGGGATGTGCAGGCTTGGCTCCGGCGTGGTGAACATCCCTTTTCTTTTTTTTATTTGTTATTTTCTTTCTCTTTTTCTGGCTAATTCAGTACCATTTTGGCTCGGCCTGGCGATGGCTAAGTTAATTGTGCCCTGGAAAAAGAAACGGTGGTTGGTGCGTTGTCATATGGCCGGTGCAAACGTTGACAAAAGCAGTGTTCCCAACAAGCTTGGTTTTATATACATATGAATATATATATGTGTGTGTGTGTTTAAAAACAACACTGTGTTAGCATGTGTTTATAAGCCTGTTACAAATTCCGGAAAGCAGTGGCTGAAAATAGAGGTAGCTCTTGATTTGGCAATCAGGTTCAGAAAACGCGTGTTTTAGAGCTAAAATGGGAACTTTTCATTTCAGCTTCTCGCTCAGGCTCAGCCCTTGCTTGTGTGGTCGTTATCTTTATTCACTCTTGACTGGTTAAGTGTTCAGTGGAACAGGCGACGTAGCAGATCTGCCGAGGTGCCGAAGGCTGTGGTTAGCTGGTGGTAGGCTTCTTCAGTGGTGAGTTTTCATTGAATTATCCCAAGGGAGGACCGAACCGCTTTTGTTTATGGTACAGGAAAAACCCGGTGGATTTTCGTGTGCTTTTACGGATCCTTCAGAAGATTTATAAACTAATAGTAACGTTAGCTGACTGCCAGCGCAGAGTTCCCTAAACAGAGTGGGGAGCAAGTAGGAGGCTTTAGAAAAGCGGCAGTTTCGTGAGTTGGACGATGACTCACTCTGCCTACTGACTGCAACGTGGCTGATCTAAAAAAAATACTTCTGTGCCCCGTATTTTTATAGTCAAAGGGATAGTACTTAGCAGGTTGTATAATATGTCATTAGTCATTCTTGGTCTTTCTCCTGTGAGTAACGATTTGATCATTATGTGGTCTGCATAATCAAATTAACTGGTATCTTTCCTTCTTATTTGTATTTCTGAAAAAGTAAACGCCTCATACTTGACTGTGTACATCCTGTTTCCTGAAAACTGTGATAAATCCACGTGCAGAAGTTGAGCACAAATTGAAGGGGCTGCTTGCATAATGCATGAAGCTGGTGGTGTGTGGTGATGTCTGCCAGCACTAGGAATAATTTCAAAGACGACAGCCCTTCTGTGGGTCACTTCTGTTGCCCTCGCCCGAGAACTGATCCGTTTTAAAAGCATAGTTGTAAACCACTTAGGAAACTAGTATCTTTGTGTTTCCCTCTTTAAACTTTGTGGGAGGAAGGAATAAAAGTACCACTTAAAAAAAACCTGGTAGTCTTGGAAAGGTGACAGTTAGCCTAAATGAAAACATCAGTGCCTGTGTGAATAGACTATTCAGCACAAATTGGGGTGATACACACCCCTTTTTTTATACTACAGTCCATCATGTGTTTTAAGTGGTTAGAGCATGTTATGCAACTGAAGAGGAATTTGTCTTTTTTGTTTATTTAGTGTGCATTTTCAAGACAGTCCATTGGACTGGTGGTTATGACTTTCATTGAAACTGAAAATGTATAAACTTAAGATGTTGGTATCACTCTTTGTAAGTATTAGTGTTTTAAAAACCCCATTTCATTATTTTCCAAAGTTGAAAAAGACTATAAAATGAAATGAAAAAAATGTGTTACTTTGAGCTCATTTTGGCTTGAGAAAAGCCTCGCTTTCATCTAGTTGATTGCCCTTTAACTAATTATCTTAGTCAGAGCGAAAGAAAGTTTGGGGTTAACTTTTAGTTACTTTCCATCCCTCCTATGTGCTTTTGGTCCACAGGACTACTTAATTGTCTGTTTGCTGTTGACTTGTGGATGGGGAAACAAGTTCGGCCGCCCCCCTGGCACCAGCGATGCTCAGGGGGCTGCGGCCCTGGCAGAGGGGCCGGCTGACGGGCGATGGCAGCGATGGGGCTGCAGCATGGCAGCAAAGGGCTGCGCTAGGTGAGAGGTTGAACTGGCATAGTGAGAGAAGTACGTCTTTAATATGACAGTAGGTAATGCGTGGACATAGAAGCGGTTTTTTTTAGACAAGGATATATGAACCTGCTACAGCATTGTCATCTGTTAGGTTTCCAAAGTAGAATTTTCAGGGGAGGCAAACGAAAGATCACTCTCAATTACTGAATTTTAATTTCACTTGTTTTAATAGCGGGGCATTTTTGCTAGGACAATCTCTAATTGTCCTCATTGTACACATGTGAGGTACTGTGTCTGTTTGGTGATAGGCTGCTTCCTAGGACTAGATCCTGTTTTGGATGATAGCTGGGCACTGCTTTTTGTGGCTTTGGGATTAAGTCATTTGCTCATAGTTACACAGGAAATTTGTAGCAGGATCAGGTCAAATTGAAGGCTGCGATGGGTTGCTTATGTTGTCACTATTTGCTTTCTTAGCTAAATCACTCTGATTTTGAAAATCATTACGTACCTTCTGAAAACGTTGCGATTAGTGATCACCTAGTGGAAGGGTATACTATAAACTGATGATTAAAAATGCATCATTTTAGGGATACAGAATGAAAATTTTAGGGCTTTTACTTCAGTGAGCAAGTGGGCCATAACTCCCTTTCTCCTTGAAGCAGTAATGTCAGTACTGCTGCCGCCTTCATTTAGTCGTGGTGGTAAGGGGTAAGATCTGAGTTGTTTAATGGAACCAGCTAAAAGAGAGGTTCCAGATGTGTCACCCAGCTGGTGCAAACCGATTTGGTATGGCTGCATATTGAAGACATCAGCAATCTGAAACAATAGGCCTAATTATGGGGAAGAATACAACTGGGTTTAGATGGTCCCAAGGATATAAAATACAGCTTATTGCAGCGTGTTTGAACAGAGGCCTTGGACCTTGGGTTAACATGAAACTTAAAGTGTGAGGATAAGCTACAAAAATGAATTTCCATTGCAGCTTTTTGGGGGGGGCGGGGAATGAAAGGAAAATGGTCTGGGGTGATGTAAACTTTTTTACAGGCAGCAGCTCAGAACGTGTGAGCCTGAAAGTGGTGCATGTGAATGTGTTTAGGTTTTGAAAAAGTTAAAAACCAAGAGGCTAGACTTCTGGGTTTTGTAATTGTGAACAAATAGTTGGATAGTTACTGGTGCTATCCTAATTAACTCTAGGAGAAATTTTATATTTGTTCTTTAATTAAATTCATGGGTGTTATAAGAAGGGTCCTCACGCTGATGTCTTAATACGGATATAAATTCAAGATAGTTTTGGGAAAAGTAACTGTTACTTCATTACGTTTGTACTAAGGTTATAATAACCCTTGTAAAACACTGTCTAAAACTAGGACTCTTGGCAGTATGTGAAGAAAGGAATCTCAAGGCAATAGTTATACATGTCGAGTAAAGAAAGCTCTGAAGATCACCCTTCTGGCAGGGTACTATACCACATCAGTGGTGGCCAGCTCAACGCTGTTCAGTTTGGAAGTACTACACTCGGTGATCTTTACTTAAAAAGAAAAACCCGGCAGAGGATAGTAGCGTGCGTTCCCTTCTCCTTGCCTGTGTTCGTCACCTGGCTGTACGAATACCTGGAGAGAGCTGGTGTATGGCAGGAGGGAGCGAGCCGGGGCACTGGGGCTCTGCGTCCTGGTGGCAGTCAGCCTTGAGCCTGAGGAATGGTAATATTTAAATGTGTTGGCAAACAGAAACAAGAGTGTTTCAGTATACCTTTCTTTATTTTTTTTTTTGTGTATGCAATTCTGATTATTTTAGTGAATTGAGGTTGTTATTTTAGAATATGTTAATAATTTGTCAGCTGCTCTTGCTGCCCTGTTAGGAGTGGGGAGACTTGTTTTGCTTGGTCCCCAGTGTCCCACTGAAGTGCTAGAACAGTTTTAAGGGAAAACGGTCCTACAATTAATTCTGAAGTGTCAAGATAGTTTGGAGACCTTTACATGTATTTAGAGAGCTTGGTGAAGAGCTGAAATGTGTTAATCTAAGATCAAACAGAAGACATTTAGTGGTTTGATGTGACCTATAGTTGTTGGGGAAGAACGTACAAGTAACTTGTAATGGAATTGCCCAAACCTTACCACACTGTGCAAGGTACACCCTTGACTCTTCTCTTTGTGGCATCTTTGAGCTTTTAAAAGAAATGAGGATGTTGTGCAAAAATGCAACATGTGGTCTTTATGACTGCATTCTGCTGCTGCAGACAGGGAAGCTTACTGAGAAAATTACCACTTTCCTTTTCATAAATAGTAGTTGCGTTCATTAGACTTTTAAAAAATAAATTATGTCTGAAAGTGCCCATATGTATGGGGAAGCAGTTATAGAATATATCAGTTACTGTGTAAAATGTACTCACTGTTAGTTTTTCCTCTGTAATCTGGGTTGGATAAGTGCAGAAGTAATTGATAAAGTCATAATATTTGTCATGTAGGCATGATTCCTGTAGCAACGAATCTATAGAGGCAAAATTATGATTTGAGATGTTAGTAAACTTTATCCGATATCACGAGGATTTAAGCTTTATAAGTGGCATTGGATGTGGCTGTATATTCTGGAAAGTCAATAAATACCGGGAGTGCACAAACCTTACCTTTTTCGTGTGAACGGTACCCAGTTATCTCTTATTATGGTGAAATACTTAAAACCCTGGTTTTGTCTTTGAGTAAAAGAATTATTCCAAAATTTGGTGACTGAGGTGCAGGATATGATTGTTTCTGGCTTGTATCTTAACAACTGCATTGGACAACTATCAACTTTTCTGTGATATTCCCTTCTTTATTGAGATTCAGTAGGATTTTTCATTGTGTGCCTTTTATTCTCAATAGGTTTTATCTAAAACTTTCACAATATGTGTTTAGAAATAGTGGTTGGTGATTATTGTCAGTTTTCCTCCATGAGTATGAAAAACATACGTCATTTTTAGTTAGTTTAGCTTTTGTGATGGTTTCTTAATTTGTAATTGGATGCTAAATACGTTGTATATTTAGGACAACTTAAGGACTTGGGGAGGAGAAAGGCTTCTGTATGTGCTGGAATACTGATGTATTTTTCTCTCCTTTTCAGGTTGTCACGGAGTAAAATGGATGGTAGCTTTGATTGTGATTGTGGTGAGCTGGAGCCACCTGATCATTAACAGAAGGCATCTTTTGTAAATCAAGAGCTGCCAGTTTCCCGTTTAACTAGACTGTAAACAAAGGAGAGGAAAAAGGAGGAAGAAGGAAAACAAAATAGTGCTTACCAGCACCATAGAATGACGCTGCTCAGGACCAGTCCAACACTGAATGTATCTGCACTGTGAGGAGGAGGATGTTAATAGAAGCCTATTATGTGCATATTTATTCACATTTTTGTTAAATGTTAACCAGTTTAGCACAGTAGAGCTGAGTGCATAGTATGTCATTTCATTCCGTTTGAGTTTCTTGTGAGTATTTTCTTTAATGTCTGCAGAAATGCTGCACCTTTCTTGAACTATGAATGCTGCAATCTTTCTATCTTATGCTCGGTTTGAGTTCTAGAGCTTACGGGCTCTAAATTCAAGGGGACACAACAGGCCTGGCTGGCTCATAATGAAATGAGAGTGTCAAGAAACCATCTTGCAGTCGAAGCCAAGTGTTTCTTCTCCCTTTCCGTAAGACCTTTCCTTCAGATACCAGTGGAAGTGTCTCCGCGTGTTTACAGAAGCTTAGTAGTTTGAGGAAAAAGAAACTTAAAGAATTTAAAAATGGCAGAAAAATTTGAAAGTCTCATGAACATTCATGGTTTTGATCTGGGCTCTCGGTATATGGACTTAAAACCACTGGGCTGTGGTGGAAATGGCTTAGTTTTTTCTGCTGTCGATAATGACTGTGACAAAAGAGTGGCTGTCAAGAAAATTGTCCTTACAGATCCCCAGAGTGTTAAACATGCTCTACGTGAGATCAAAATTATTAGAAGACTTGACCACGATAACATTGTCAAAGTATTTGAAATTCTTGGTCCTAGCGGAAGCCAGTTAACAGATGATGTGGGCTCCCTTACAGAATTGAACTGTGTTTACATTGTCCAGGAATACATGGAGACAGATCTGGCTAATCTGCTAGAGCAAGGCCCTTTACTAGAAGATCATGCCAGACTTTTCATGTACCAGCTGCTACGTGGGCTCAAGTATATTCACTCTGCAAATGTTCTGCATAGAGATCTCAAACCAGCTAATCTTTTCATTAATACTGAAGACTTGGTGCTGAAGATTGGTGACTTCGGTCTTGCACGAATCATGGATCCTCATTATTCCCACAAGGTATGTGAAAAGTGGGAATGTTCAAGTGACACACTGACAACCATGACTTCTTAAAATAGCATCTTTCTCCCTTTCACAGAGGTAGATAGTCTGTGGAAGGCCTTATTAGCAAGTGGGATATCGTATTAGGAATCATGCAGTACAACTGGAACGCTTGCAAGTAGAGTAAAACAGATCTCTGGATGACGTATTTTGTCTCAGATAGGACTACTGCAAGCATAAAATAAAACTTTTTTCACTAGATGTGTTCAGAAAAGCAGATCTTTAACAGTGAATACAGAACCTGAGATCAAGAGCAACGTTTAGAGGCATAACTATAGAAGCCTTAGATAAGTTTGGAAGTGGTGCATTCATAGTGTGCAACTGTGGCTTCCTGGGATTGTTTTAGAGATACTGTCTTCCTGGTTTAGATGATGTTTCACAAGAGTTCATTATTATCTCTGCATTTATTTGGCATCTGGGAATAAGAAAGTTTTGCTGCAGTACCTCATTTGACTGATAAATAGTCTCTTCTATATTGTTGGTGTTCACTCATAAAGATACTGCTGTTCCCTTTTAAAAGGTAGAAATGCTTGGTAGGGGGCATGTGGTACTATCCTTATGATCTTAAGACCAAAAAAATCTAGTGCATTAAAAAATAAGAAACCAGTAATTAAAAAATCGTACCTGTAAAAACCTAAGTAAGCTTTTTTCTTTTTTTTTTAAATTAATTTCATTAGGGCCATCTTTCTGAAGGATTGGTTACTAAATGGTACAGATCGCCCCGTCTTTTGCTTTCTCCTAACAACTACACTAAAGCCATTGACATGTGGGCTGCAGGTTGCATCTTTGCTGAAATGCTGACTGGGAAAACCCTCTTTGCAGGTGAGTAGGCTAAAAATGTGTGTGTGTATTCCTAAAAGGAGTGGTACTGCTTAATTATCTCCCTAACGAAATGTTGATTCTCATGGCTAGTATCAATAGTCATTGACTATCAGGATATGCTATATTATTATGCAGTTATATAAGCAAACTGTAAATTGATGTACTTGTAAATCAGAGTATGTTTTAATTTTTGTTACTCGTACTGGTGTGTATTTAGATAAATATCACAGTTTAATTTAGTACTGGCATATATGGTAAATCTGTCTGTAATTAGGTTAAGCTAAATTCATTGAAGGCCTAAGAAGTGTTCAAAATACATGTATTTTAGTGAATTGATGTGTTTTAGTGAATTGACATATCCAGGGAATATTTGAGGATTATGAATGCCCTGAGTATCATATTCATAAAGTTGTTTTTTTTTAATGTGGTCAACCTAATCACTTCTTGGTTCTTTATATCTTAAATTATGAAAGAGTAGCCCTTTTTTCCCTATTCCCATTTTTCTTGTTATCTACAGACTGACCTGACCTTTGTTTCAGTGGTATAGGGAGGACTCTTAAGATCTGAAATTTAGTGTGGCATAGCAAGGAAGTGTGTAACATCCAAATGTTTCTGGTAAGATAGGAAGCAATGCTCTGGTGTCACTGCGTGCATCTACATCAGTGCTTTGGTTAGGATCAGGAGCAAATTTGTGTAGCAGATCTCTTGATGGCCATCCTGTACCACATTGCTGACTTAGCTCAGTGCACAACCTAGAGTCTTTTTCGATAAAATGAAACGGCCATTTGCACTGTAGGAGATCACCCGATGTGCTCCACCTGCTGATAGGCATTCAGTCCGTGGGAGCAGATGAGCTAGTCTCGAGTAAACCCCTGAAATGCTTATTTTGTGTGCACCCTGGGGCCTCAGCAGCAGCTGTCTCATTCAGGCTCGCTCCTGGATTTGCTCCTGTTGGTCTAAATTACTGGGGTGATACAGATAAAACCTCTAAGAACAGAGCTTGCATTTCAACATTCACGTTCCTTTAGATACACGTGGACTAAAAAGCACACCTCTGCAGTAATTCTTAGCTTTGTACATCAAGGTAATGAAATTGAGAGCGTTTTCCCAGTAAGTACTATTAATGGAGTACTGTCACCTTGAAGTCATTATTTTATAGAAATAGATGATTAATATGCGAAGAGGCTTTTCTTAACTTGCAGTGAGTTGCTAACTCTTTGAGTTACTAACTATTGGACTAATGTCCCCAGTGTATTAATTGCTCAGCTGGTAAGATATTAATTGGGCTTTCACTGCATCAAGCACTTCTACTGGAAAATAGTAAAATAGTGGGAGAAAATCTGTGGATTTCAGCATAGATTGATTACAACTGCTAGCATTTTGGCTTTTTTTTTTGAGTAGCATTGGTATTTGACAAAAGTTTTTATTGGTCTAATATCTGTGTAGGGAGTTAGATGATTATTAATAATAATAATATTTTAAACTCAGTCTTAGTAACCAAAATCCTAAGTTTATAGGCTCATTTATGTGCCCTAATTGCATTGTGTAGATACCTGGAAAAGTATTTTTAGATATGGATGTGTCCCTCTGATAATTTAGCACTGGCATAGTTTTCTGATCTAAAGAGTGGACTTCATGAATTTGGAAAGGGAAAATGGAGATATGACAGTTAGACTGTCCTGAAACTGCATAAAATTCTTCTGTGAAGTTGTTTGGATGGCTTGATTTGATTAACTTGCAACTTCCTGTCTACTTCTGAACCATCCCTTGGGAATCTTGGTGTCTGGAAAGCTGATGGGAATGGGAAGGAAAAATGCAGATTAAAATTGCAGAATACCTGAGATGAGGGAGGGAAGGGAGGTTGAGGTAGAGAAATTCAATAGCTGTTCCAAACAACTTACGTAATTCTTTCTTCTAAATGAATATTTTAAAATGCTCGTTTCACTTATAGTGGAAAGAAAGCTGATTAATTTGTAGGATGGAAATAATGATACAGTAGAATCTGTTTTCCAGCAAATTACAGTGTAACATCTGATATCTTATATCAAGCAATTTGTAGTAGTCTGAAGTAGGAGGGCAAAACGGCTTTTTCCATCCAGCAAATAAGTTAACAGGAAGCCGTACTGATTCACTTGGGGAATGTAGGTCTTGGAATTTTCTGTAGTGACTTTGCCTCAGCTTTTCTTTAAGTCCTCTGGCAGATGTGTGGTAGGATGTCCAGTGCAGACTGCCGTGCAAACTGCTGAAGTGTACTGATAGTGTGTAGATTATGAGATGATACAATCTCTTTCTGGCCCCATTTATTTTTGTGTTTAATGTCACATGCATCAGTATCGTTGATGATTGCCTAGAGCTGCTTGGTGAAACACTGGCATGAAAATAATCCTATATAGTTTCATCTGCTAGTTGAATCTCTGGGGTGCTACATGCTTCTTGGAGCTAAGCAACAAATTGAGGTAGACAAAGTTGGAGTACCCAGAAATACAGCTTAACACTGGTACTGAATATAGATGCCATTCAAAATTCACCTGCTGTATGGGCCCTTATAGTTCTTTACACAGGGAAACTTCAGGTAGTGCTAAAAGTGCACTATAATTTCAATCATAATACAGTATTTCTTTTGTTTGGTTGTTTTGTGGGCTTTTTTTTTTGTTAAACAAGATTACACTGCTTAACTGGCAGGTGATTTTTGTCTTGCACCTGACAGTAATACAGGGTTTCAGAGTAGAATATTAATACAAATGGTTGTGGCCTGTAAGATCTCTTGCTGAGCTAAACCACTACTGTTTTCATTAATAAGGGACATATAATTCAAAGTGAGGTCAAGTATTGAATTCATTAGGTGGATCAGTTGAAAGGGGAGGATTGCAGTATATAGTATATAACAAAAAGATAGTGTTGCTGTAGAGTACCTCATCCGTGGTGAAAAGATCCTTGCAAAAGCTTAAGGTTAGGTTGCTTTATCTGTGTGTAGCAGCTCTTTAGTTCTTCATATGCTACAGTGTTTTTGAGAGCTCTTCAGATTTATTATCATTCTAATTTAGAACTTCAGCCTTTCCTCTGTTGTAAAAGATAAGTTGTCTACTGAAAATAGCTGCTCAGAGCACAAAATTTTGACGTGCCTTTCACATGCAGGAATCAGAAGTGTTTGAAGTTGAAATGGCTTGTATTTTCTCTTGGTGCTCAGGTGCACATGAACTTGAACAGATGCAGTTGATTCTAGAATCAATTCCTGTTGTACATGAGGAGGACCGTCAGGAGCTTCTCAATGTAATTCCAGTTTACATTAGAAACGATATGACTGAGCCACACAAACCTTTAACTCAGTTGCTTCCAGGCATCAGTCCTGAAGGTAAGTAATTAATTCAGAAAAAAATGCTTCCTGTATTTCAAAATCATAAAATAGTGAACAACAATGTGTGTGATTGTTAAAAGCAAATTCCAGTTACAGGCATCTGTGCATTCTCTGAAGAAGCATTGTCTTCTGCTGTAATAAGAAACAATTTGCTTGATAGCTACTTGGTCGTTTTTGGAGTAGAATTGTGAGTCTCTGGTGGAGCTGTTTGCACTGGAAGACTGGTTGAATCGCTCTATTTTGAGACAGTGGCCTTCTAACTATAAGGAGACATTGGAATGCAGTCAGTATAAAACAACTGTCTTTTGGATCTTTTTAAAAGGAAGTCCCCGAACCGAACTGACAGCAGTGTCTCCTGACAGCTGTTGGTGGATACTGATCCAGCTTGAAGCATTCTATCTCTTAGTATTTTTTCCTGCTTTAAGTTAAATTGTTGTTGATTTTAGATTTGACCTCTACTCTTCTAGCTTTCCTATGGCTACCAGGATGCATGTTTGACACTGCAGTGTCAGTAGCTGATACTTTGCAGGTGGCTACTTTTAAGCAAATGCACACCTCTAGAGCAAAGCACTGTACTGTAATCTTAAATTCTAGGTGTCCGAAATGCTGTTTTTCTACTATTTAATGATAACTTTTCCTCTGCAGCGCTGGACTTTCTGGAGCAAATTTTGACGTTTAGTCCCATGGATCGATTGACAGCAGAAGAAGCTTTGTCCCATCCTTATATGAGCATTTATTCCTTTCCAACGGATGAGCCTATTTCAAGTCATCCTTTTCACATTGAAGATGAGGTTGATGATATTCTGCTGATGGATGAAAGTCACAGCCATATTTATAATTGGGAAAGGTAAATTTATTACTTACTGGGGCATGTAACATAACTGAATGGTCGTGTGCTTGAAGTAATGCTGCTTCATGGGCATAATTTCCTTTTCTGTTTCTTCTTCTTAAGTTGACCCGAGAATAAACTTTTCCCTTATAGGCAGTGCATTGTTGTTGGGTTTATAATTCATTAGACTGACTTGAATATGCTGATGCATTCCTGAGATGCACTCAGGACTCTAGAATCTAGTTAATCTCTCCATTACCTCTTTCCCCAAAATGTTTCTCTAAAAAATAAACTCTAAATGAAGAGAGGTTTTCTTAAGTATGATTTTTCTTGTCCAATGCTTAGCTCGTATAATAGTGAGGGGGTTTACGGTAGTCATTTAAAGTCAGTTAAAGACACTTTAAGGAAGAGTTCTGTAAATGGAGTGAGCTATTGTACATAATTCTGGACTTAAATCTTTCAGATGTACATATAAGGATTACTTTATGCCAGATTAAATTAAAAACCTGGAAGAGGTACCCGATTGGCTTGAGGAAAAACTTAATCTGTGTTGAACTGTCATTATTCTGTAAGGGAATTTCTAAACTTAACTGTCTCTGTCTTGGGAGCTGGAAGACTGTGTTTTAGCTTCTAACACTTAGGAAATTGTTTTACAGATACCATGAAAGTCAGTTTTCAGACCATGACTGGCCTATTCATAATAACTATGAAGCTGATGAAGTTCAGCGTGATCCAAGGGCTCTTTCTGATGTTACTGATGAGGAAGAAGTGCAAGTAGATCCTCGCAAATATTTGGATGGAGATCGTGAAAAGTATCTGGAGGATCCTGCCTTTGACACCCACTTCTCTACTGAGCCTTGCTGGCAGTATTCAGATCACCATGAAAACAAGTATTGTGATCTGGAATGTAGTCACACTTGCAATTACAAAATGAGGTCATCTTCATACCTAGATAATTTAGTTTGGCGAGACAGTGAAGTTAACCATTACTACGAGCCCAAGCTTATTATAGATCTGTCGAACTGGAAGGAACAGAGCAAAGAAAAGTCTGATAAGAAAGGCAAGTCTAAATGTGAAAAGAATGGGTTGGTGAAAGCTCAGATAGCACTTGAGGAAGCATCACAGCAACTTGTTGAAAAAGAAAGGGAGAAGAATCAAGGATTTGACTTTGATTCATTTATAGCAGAAACCATTCAGCTTAGTTTACAACACGAGTCTACTGATGTTGATAAATTAAATGACTTGAATAGCTCAGTGTCTCAAATAGAGTTGAAAGGATTAATATCAAAGTCAGTAAGCAGAGAGAAGCAGGAGAAAGGAATGGCTAATTTGGCACAGTTGGAAGCTCTGTACCAAACTTCTTGGGACAGTCAGTTTGTAAGTAGCGGGGAGGAGTGCTTCCTCATAGACCAGTTTTGTTGCGAAGTAAGGAAAGATGAACAAGTTGAAAAAGAAAATACTTACACCAGTTACTTGGACAAATTTTTTAGTAAGAAAGAAGATGCTGAAATGCTAGAACCTGAGCCAGTAGAAGAGGGGAAGCTTGGGGAGAAGGAGAGAGAAGAGAGCTTTCTCAGTAACAGTGGAGAACTCCTCTTCAACAAGCAGCTTGAGGCTATAGGTATTCCTCAGTTTCACAGCCCTGTTGGTTCGCCACTGAAATCGATACAGGCCACGTTAACGCCTTCTGCTATGAAATCATCTCCCCAAATTCCCCACAAAACGTACAGCAGCATTCTGAAACATCTAAATTAAAACACTCAGCAGACATTTCTTTTATATTCATGAGATGTGTTTGTCTTTTTTTATTACTAGTGTAAGTAATTTTTTTACTTGATTCAGACGGTGTAATTTTGGTATGGATTTCATTAGTTTTCTGTTTACCATTGTTTTTACAATCCAGAATTACTTTCTATACATGAGTTACTTTTGTTTTTTAACTGGCATGTCGTTTGCACACAAAATTAAAGAATAGAGCAAAATAATGCAAAATGCAGGAGGTAACAAAAAATGCACTAAACCAAGAAAAAAAAAAAAAACAAAAACAAACATTCTCTCAGTAAAACAGTGTCCATGTTTTGCAGAAAAAGAACCTTGCCTTGAAATTTACACAGTGAGACTGTACATAATTGCATGAAAATATCTATTTTTCCCAAGACATTTTTTTCATTCATGCGTATTTTAGAGTTTTTCATACTGTACACATTTCTTAGACACATGATACCAGCAGCAACTGAAATGAATGCAGAATTTGGTACGCATGTGTTATCTACCTCAAGGTAACAGCAGTATGTGGCAAAACATTAACCACCCATAGTGCTTCTCATTATGCACTTCTATTTAGCCAGCATTATTGTAGTAGCTATTCTTATTGAAAATCATTCAATATTTATAAATGTTCTGGTATGCATTCTTTATAGTGAAGTGTTAATATGCAGCACTTTTATTTATTTTAGCAAATAAGTATATTTCTGTAATTATAGAAAGTCAACTTAATTTTTGAGTTACTTTTCAGATAAAAGTTTTCGTTTAGCACTATGGTTTTATTGCCTACATAGCTGGATATATATTAACATCGGCTTATTCTGAGGCTATCCAATACATTTTTTTATTTTCATTTTTTTAGTTTTCATTTCAAGTAAAGCACTCACTGTGTATAGGAATTTGTAATTGGAGGTGCTTGATCTCTACAAAAGAAATTAGGAATTGCTTTATTATCAAACGCTCCTAGAAGTCTTAATTGTGTTCATTTTTAAAAAAATTTTGTAACGTTAGTTGTGTGCATGGAAATAATTAAGGTACAACATTACTGTAGGTTAAAGTTCTATATGGTGAGACATTTTGTTTTTACTGTATGTTTTTACTGAATGATTCCTGTCCCGCTCCCACCCCCCCTCAAAAGCAAGCATGAATAAAATTAGGTTAAATATAGCATGTAGCATCTCGGTCTTCTGAAAATTTGTTTTACCTTCTGATTTTTTGAAATACTGGATGTATCATTGGCTCCCCTGTTTAAAACGGAAAAACAAATAAAAACATGGCCAGCAAAAATGCCTGTTTGTTTTCCTGATGCTTTGTACGATGACGGATAAAGAGCCGCTACGGTAGTGCAGCGCTGTGAAGGCAGACCTGCTTGCCTGCGCTCCTATGCGCGGTGGAAGCAGGAGGAAGGCATCAAGGAAGCAGGAGAAGCTGTCCTGCGGTCTGCCCTGGCTCCAGCGCACTGGAAGGAGACTCCAGGAGTATACTTCTGTCCTGGTGCCTGCAGCCTGTATCGACGAAAATCTTGGGTAAGGGTATGGCTCTGAAAGCGTGAGTGTACGCTACTGTCAGTAACTGTTTTTGATGAAAATACAGTTGACTTCCAGAGAATGAGCATAACTGTTTTATCAGTGTTTTAGGAGGAATAGTGTTATAGTAGAAAAGCTGCTGCAAGTGTGTGTACTGTGTCGTAGGCAACCTGGAGCAAAGGTGATCATGTGGGTCTCGGCCAAGAGCCTGTCTGGAGCGCCTTCCCAAGGCAATTTCGGCAGCAGGGCCCAGGTAACTCCTATGGGATGTTTCAAAATGTGCAGATCGGGTCTCTGTTGCAGCAAGCCCTAAGAACAGTGTGTATTTCTCTTCCCGTTCCTCCCGTCAGAGCCATTCCTGAGGGAGCTAATTAGCCGTACAATAAAGCTACATCTTTGGCAAACTCCTACAACTTTTTCCATGACACTGTCTTAGTTCCTCCAAATTTTTCCATCCCTGCTCCTCTGGCAGGTGGCACAGCTGAAACTCACCTAAAAAGCATGGCAGAAAATGGTCCTTGCGGGAGGTGGGGCCATGTGTACGTCCTTGGGCATGGTATGGGAATGCTTAGGTAGCCACGTCGTTGGGCATGGATGGGGCTGTAGGGAGAGGGAAAGGGCTGGTTGCCCTCTCTCCTGGGCGCAGAACTGATTTGAAGTGGTGTGGTAGGTTTGGGATTTTTTTCGGAGATTGGATGAAAGCAGTGGGTGGGAAGTGCTTAGAAACAGGAAACAAAATTCAGCTTCAAAACATCGTGTGCAAATGAAGTCTTTATTTTTTTTTTCCTGTAAGAACACCTATCAAACTCAATGGTACTTAAGAACCCTGTAATGGTAGAAAGGGAACATTTTATGCTCAAAAAGGGAGAGTCAAGTGTGGAGCCTAAATCCAGTGCAGTGCTTCACTGCCTTTGCCTTCTCTTTGTGCCGGGGGACCAACGCTGTACCGGCACTGCCGCCTGCTTCGGTGAGAACCCCGCTCTCCTGCGGGGCTCCCTCCACACATCACGGCAGGGTACAGCTGGGCGGTCTGGCTTGTTAAGTAGAAGTAATTCCCTATGTGGAGATGACTAAAGAAAGTAAAAGCAATTTGTAAGGACCGTGCAAAGTGAAATCTGCTGGAAAGTGAAGATGCTCTGAGTGGGGTTCTCCCTTGGCAAAGCACAGGCTCGCACGGGGTGTTCCCAGCGGGGGGGAAGTGGTTTCTGTCCGCACTCATCAGCCGTGCCCATCTCTGCAAGGAAAAAAACAATTCAAATAGGACAGTTACATGTGTAGCCCTTTGGCTGTGACCTAGTAACTGAATTGTCTTTAAAAACAAATTATGGAAGAGGCTTAAATTATTAAGCCAGATAAAGGGACCACTGCTTCATGCCAAGGTGCTTGCCAAGTGAAATGCAACACCCTTATTTAACAACAAAGCAAATAAGAAACGAGAGTGTTAAACATCTTCTAAAATTACCTTTTCTTCTCTATGTGGTCTTCGGTTAAAAGGCAGCATTTTGAAGTGTATCTAACTTCAGCTAGAAGAGGTGACGTTTACCCTTGCCAAGTAGACCAGGACAGAGGTACCGGTACTGTCACCATGTGAGATCTGGTAACTGCAAACCGGCACGATGCTGAACAGTTTCTTCTGATCAGGAGTTCTCAGTCATGGTCAGTTAACTTTCTTACAATTGGATTTAATTTTAATTAATCAAGGGTTACTATATGTAATCACAGCTATTTCCATGGGACTGCCCGCGCTGCTGTTGGTGGTGTGGTCGCAGCTGGAGCAGCGCGCCTTAGCACAGCTCCTTTGCCTGGAGCACAGCTGGTCTGCTGGGGCTGTCAGCTGGACACCAGTTCCGCAAACCAGCGGGGAACTGGGGCAGCTGGGCAGTCCCTGCTGCCGCGCGGGCTCTGCCCCGCTCGGCAGGACAGCCTACATCTGCAGCACCCGGTCCTCTGCCTGCAGATAAACGCCTGTGCCTTGATTGACTTTGTTTTCCTGTCGCCTTTGCTGTTGCTTTTTCTTAGGAGCGTGCCTGGTACGCGCATTTAAATCCTTCCTCAGTTCTCACTTTGGTCTGGCTTATTGCCTGGAGGCGTTAGTTTACCAACAGGTTTTTAATGCCTTTTTTTACAGGGTGGGGAGGCTTCTTCCTGCAGAGTTTTTCTTCCGTATGGGACTAATGTTGCTCTGGAGCTATTTTTTTGCTATTTTTTTCTGTCCCCTTTTAAACTCTGCGATAGTCAGGGGTAGCGAGTTTTGCCAAGTGTGGACTTTCATCCCCCACCCTACCGGGGCGTATACTGCAAAACACAGCGAATTGTGCTCGGGGTCCTCAGGACGTCAGTGACATGCTGTGGCACGGATTATTTCTGGGTATCGATAGAGGGGAAAAGCATCCTTGAACTAAATCTGCTCTCACGAGTCGTCTTTATTTATACTCGCATCGCTTTTCTGTTGCTGAGATTTGGAAGTGCTTGTCAAGCCTTCAGTTAGGTTTTACAAGTAATTAAACAGCGCACCGTCCTCGTGCTTCCGAAGATGCAATCCTGAGCAACAGCAGCCCTGAACCAATTTGTTCCCCGTTCCTTGAATTATTTCGGGGCTTACAAAATCCTGCAAATTCTTGTTTGTTGTTCTGCCGCCGTTTGCGTCAGACTTGAGCTGAACAACCTGGGAAGTAATGCCGCGGGGTATTTAGTAACAAGCAAATAATCCAGATCACCGCTGGCACCAGCGCTCGCGGGCTCCCGTTCCCGGGTCTCTATATTTAAAATGGTTATCTGCTTACTCCGAGCGCTATTTGAGAACTCCTTAAAATATTGACTGTTGAAAAGTTCAATGACTTCTTTTGACTGAGAATTAGCATCGCTGATAAGGTGATTTGCATGCACCGGGCCATGTGTGGAGGGAGCTCTGCCCTGGTGGCCCGTGTGGACGTGGTGATAGCCAGGTACGGCCGCGCTCTGCAAATAGCTGTGTCAATAGCTGCAGCGGTCACGTAACATCACTGGCTTCTCTCTGGAATTTGGCTATTGCATCCTGACTGCAAAACAGCCCTTCTGGAGTGAACTCTGATAATAAAATTCCTCTTGTAATCTACGCGCCGGTCTGCTGCAGCCAAAATTACTTTTAACCTTTATGTCACCCAGCCCGGATGTTCTTTATGTGTGGTGTGGAATAGGAAAATGTGATTGTTGCAGTTGGGGGGTGGGACGGGGAGCTTACGACTCATCCGGCTTCGGAGCCGGCGATACCATTGCCTTTCACAACCCGCTCACCCTCCCTGGCTTTGGGTCCCGTGTTGGTGAAATAAAGGGGTGGAGGGCTCCGAGTGAGCGCACGGCTATAGGGGGAGGGACGCGGGGAAGGACTTCTCCTGCCTTGGGGGGGGGCTTGGGTTAATCTACGCTTGCTGATAATGTGCTCCACCAGTGTTTCTGGGGTCATTACTAAATTGGTGGCTGATGGTTTGCTGGCTTTTTTTTTCAGTTTTAACATTTGTTTCCTAATTGGTAGGAGGCTGATCTATTTTGTCCTAATTTGGTACAGTTCCCCATTGCTTGTGTTTTTGCTTACACTTTTGATTTTTCCAAATTTCTTGTAACTTCTGCTTTAGGCTTATTATATTCTTCTAGTAATCGTTCGTGGCTGAGTACAGTCCAAGACGTGTGGGAGATGTGCCTGCTTGGTTAACGATTGCTGGCTGCTCTCCGAATAGATGCGAGGCCTAATAAAGCCCAGGCTCTCCTTTACACACGAGTGTTGCCGTGTTCCTCAAGCCATGCCCTGAGGTTCTGGGGCTGTGCAGCCTGGAAGCTTCTTTGCCGCACTAATCCCACCGTGCCTGATGGTAGGTAAGTATAAACCCAGTCGTTTTTCTGCATCGTCATCATCTCCACAGCATCTTCCCAAGAAGGTGTCTCCACACCACAAGCGTAGCCAGGGCAGAGTTTCTGCTTTATCCTGCGGCTGATCCTTGGACGCGCTTCTGGTTTGTGGCTCAGGCTTCAGCTATGGATGCTCCAAACCCAGACTTTTGCAATAAAAGGACATTTTCTCATTTTCATTCTTGGGGATGTTGTCCAGACTGGATTAGAGCTTAAACCTTCAGTGCTAAAGGCTGCAGCGAAACAACATTTCCATTTAATGTCTGTCTTGAATTTTATTATTTTTAATCATTTAAGGCCATAGACCTGAATGACAGATTTATTGTGACTTCTGTGTTTGTTTGGATATAGATTTAACCAGTACAGTTCTTGAAATAGCTGGATAACTAGCAGAGACGTTTTTAAAGCCTATGATTAAGAAAGCAGGTGGATTTGGTTTTTATTTTGTGTTACGTCTGCCTCAGCTTTTTTCTGCTAATACCACCAGAGTCTGTCAGCAAATTTGGTGTTGACACATACCAAAAGATTAAGTTACTTCTACATATTAAATTAGCTTTTGGACCCTTACATATGATATTTCACTGATTTTTCCATGATTCTTTATTTTCCTCTTCCTTGCTTTATGCAGAGAGACCCTCAGCTGTTGGAATCTCTCAATTTTACATCCCACCTAGCCCTCCGAAGCCGCGAGGTGCCTGTCTACGCAGTGCAGGGCGGACGGGAATGTCCCTTGGGTATTGGTGGCACTTACAGCCGTATTTCTATTGACCTTGCTAACTGCATCACCTAGAGTACCACGTCGACTTCCAGCCAGACAAGGTACAAAACCTCACCGCGACTGGCCTAGGGACCCGCGCAGGGCGAGGAGATTCATCATCCAGGGCAGAAGAAATCCCGGAGTAACGCAAACCCTAAAAGCCCGAGCAGAGCCGTGGCAAGCTGGGCAAGCCACCGAGCAGCTCCCAGTTCGCAGCTGCCAAAAATCCACCGCTGGCGAGGAAGAACATGGGAAAGTCTGGCTGTCCATACCTGTATGGCTCTTGGATAGTTTAGTCGGTACCTTGCATCGTTCCTCTTGTCCTGATAAAAGCTTAATGGTGTCAGCAGGGAAGCAGGTTTTTGGGTTCTTCACCGCATCACGGAGCAAAATATGGAAGCACAGAGTTGCTTGAGGCATTTAGTGGCTGGGCGAACTCCAAAGGACTTGGTGTGAAGCGGGCGGTTGGCTGTGGTGGGGGTTTGGGTACCAGTGCCGGCAGCGCGGAGGAGCCAGGCGCAACCGCGGGAGAGTCCGGCTCATCCTCCGAAGTGCTGGCGCAGCCCGGGGAGGAGATTTCCACCCCGCCTGCCAGGAATGACAGTCCGCGTTGGCACGGGCAGGAGGGAAAATATGATGGGGAACGGGAAGATTAAAATAACCCCCGGTGAAAACAGGATGTTGGGAAGGTGGTCAGGGAGCGGGGCTGCGGGGCTCTCGCACAGGGGCTATTTGGGGGAAAACACCCGGTTCTCACGTGTTTGCAGGCGCACACCAAACCCCCCAGGCAGAGGCAGCAGTTTCGTGTTCCCCAAAATATGACTGATAACGACTATTTACACAAATGTGCTCGCTCACCTTCTCTCAACACCTGCCTGCTCTCTTTTTCATCGGATGAAGGTCATAAACCGTTCCCTACAACACATCAGCCTGGCACCGTATTTATTTAACTGATATGACCTCACGGGCGCTGCCAAGCAGCGAAACGAAGCTCTATTTCACCGCTCGGCCGTCACCAGGGAGCCGTATTTCTCTCTCCGAGCTGCGATCCACGGCTTCCTCCCAGCCTGAGGCAAAATAACAACCGAGTGGTGTGTTTCTCTCCCTTAACCGGCTCTTCCTTTCAGGCGCCGGCAGCAGCGGTTACCGGTGTGGATTTATGACCGGGACGACGGGTCCCTGCAGAGGGGGGAGTTCTCCCCGTTCCCATCACCGGTTCACGAACCGTCGCAGGGTTTGGTACAGGTGGCGATGGGGCCGCTGACGGGTGCTCGGGCAGCTCATCGCATCCCTCACGCACCCGTCGCTGAGGCGTTCCTGCTCCGGAGAGCTTGGGTGGCAGAGGCCGGTTTCAGCCTGGGAGAAGGTGGTGGGCGCACGAGAGGGCTTCACACCGCGAAGTCCCAGGCTCCAGCGCACGTCGACTGCGCTCAGAAGCACGCATGAACTCAGCCTTAATCCCATAATTTATGGGTTCATTGAGCTAATGCACACTAAAATCTCTGAGGCTAAACCAAACTGGTTTCTTCTCCAAGATAAAATAAAAATTGCTATTTTCCGTGGATCCAAACTTCTATCCGCTTATTTACCTTCTGCCGTCAAATTAAATCTGCGCTGTGCATTGCAAGTTGCTGCTGTTTGTCAATGCAACGCGGAATCAGAGGGATGCAAAACGAGGTGAGGACCGTGTCACCAGGGCTGACCAGCTGGGCTGGTTAACACCGAGCAATTCTCAGCCATCTGCTCTCCTCCCACTTAGGCACCACAGGCAGGCAGGCACGGTCGCACCGGGCTCCCCCCACGCTCTGCCTGGCACCGTGCAGGTCCCGCAGCAGTGGGGCTGGACCCCACTGGGTTTCCCTTGGTGCTACTTTTCATAGAATCATAGAATCATAGAATTGTCTAGGTTGGAAGAGACCCTTGGGCTCATCGAGTCCAACCATCTACCCTACTCTACAAAGTTCTCCCCTACACCATATCCCCCAACACCACATCTAAACGGCTCTTAAACACATCCAGGGATGGTGACTCAACCACCTCCCTGGGCAGCCTATTCCAATGCCCGACCACTCTTTCTGGGAAAAATTCTTTCCTAGTGTTCAGTCTAAATCTACCCTGTTGGAGCTTGAAGCCATTCCCTCTTGTTCTGTCATTAATTACCTGTGAGAAGAGACCAGCACCAACCTCTCTACAGTGTCCTTTCAAATAGTTGTAGAGAGTGAGTGAGTTTCTCATCAGCATTGTGGATGATTTGGGTCCTCAGGGTGCCAATGTGGCGAGTATTTCCTATAACCTCCGTTTCTCTTCTTCCCTGTTCAAAAAATGAGACAGATTTGCCTTCCAGGTCCATAAAAGCGTTGAAATGCTGTGCTCGTCCATGAACGTCACAGATGTTCACTGCATCACTTGACTTTTTTGACAGGTGAGAAATAATAGAAGGTGATGGACTGCTCAAAGTGAAATAATTAGCGGGAGCTAGCGGCCTGCCTGCCCCGGGAGCTCAGGCAGTTCCCCGGCGCAGGGCGATGCCCAGCTCCATTAACAATCAGCCCCAGTACAATTTTTGTCCAAGCAGAGATGAAAAGATATTATTTTTTAAGCTGAGCTTCTTCACTGTTGCAGGTTTTGACACGAATTTTGGCCTCTGCGGGCAGTGTCACAGGAGAGCTGGCTTCAAACCGGCGGAGCCGGAGCTGGGGAGACCCCAGCACACATGGAGAGGGGGGGAACACCCCTGTGGCAGCCCAGAAAACAGTTCCAATTCGTGTGAGTTTTAAATATTTGGCTGTAGAAATCTCCCCAGGCACCGCTTTAATCCAATTTACGGCGTCTGGCTCGAGCGAAGTATGAGAAGAATTTGCTCCAGCCATGTGAGCGGGGCTGCGCGGCGGTGGGGCACGGGGCAGGCAGGGCCCACGTGGTGGGAGCGTGGTGGCCCAGCAGCCAGGCGGGCTCGGGCAGCCCGGGGCTGCGACAGCACCCCGCACAGGGGCCCGGGGTTGGCGGGGGGACAACAGTCGGTTGTAGACCGCCTCGGTCCTTCCCCACCTTCTCCTTAAAACGCTCGGGAAGGTGGTGTGAAAACCAAGCTGGAGACCTCACTGCTCATGCCCACGAGCGATTTGCTGGCGGGGAGCGTTGCTCCCAGGTGTCAGGGCACCCCGCTGCCACCGCGCTGCCCCGCACCGCCCCGGCACCAGCGCCCGGCTCAGCTCTTGCACCTTTGGGAATGAGATCCGTTCCAAATGGTTTAAGCCGCCTTCGTTTCCCAGGGGAGGAAAGAGAGCCCGGGAAGGCTTTGCAGCAGGCTCAGGTGTTAACGGCTTTCCTCCTGCACCCCTAGGAAACGCGTGTGGTGTCTTTCCCACTTCAAAGCAGGGAAAAGGGAAGATGGAGCGGTTAAGCCTTGCCCCGATGGAGCAAAGTGGTGGCTGGGGTGGGACAAACTGGGCTCCTCGGAGATGCTGGAGTTTGAGTCACCTCGCAAGAAGCTTTAAGGTGAGGAGAAAAAGTCATTTACAGCTCTAGCTCTTACTTTGTCCCTGAAATCTGTGCAATGTCCTGGCCATTTATAGAAACTAATGAACCGTGTCATCTGAATATGGAGCAGCTGCAGGGAGAATTGGAGCAGCGGTGGTGATTAGAGGTAGCGTCCAGAGGAGAAAGCGGTGGGATTGCTCAGCGCTGTGCTCCTGTGGGACAGCAAAGTTTGCTGGTGCCAGGGAGCGGTGCCGTTTGGAGACAGGGCTCTGGCCACGCCACCTCAGAAAGGCTAGAGAGGGTGCTGGGCTGTGCTGGGGTTTGCTGGCCAGCCTTTGCAGCGGCAAAGAGTGGGGCTCGCTGGGGCACATGCCACGAGGCTGCACGGTGCCCCCGGCACATGCCGTGCCCCGCCGTGGGGGCGATGCTGGAGAGCGTGGCAGTGACCACATCTCTGCTGGGGCTCTCAGCTGCTCAGCATCCTCCAGGAGTCCTGCGGGAAACCCCACCGGCCCCTTTTCCCCCAGGCTCTTACCGTCGGGGTTTGTGGATCCCCTCGCCCAGCCGAAGTGCACGCGGCGTGCCAGGGAGCGCGAGCCCAGGAGGCACGGCTGGCTGTCCCAACCCAGCCTCTCGCTGCTGCCACGGCAGTGCTTACTGAGACCGCTTGCCTTTGTTCTTATGGCATTTCTGAGCCTCTGCCCGGGCCCTGGTGTGCACAGCCACTGCTCCCACCCTTCTCCTTGGCCAACCCCTTGCTTTCAGAGACAGTCTGGAAGGGGAAAAAGAGACATAAGGTTTGGCCCAGACCGAGCGGAAGGGAGGGAAGGTCAGGTAAGCCTGTTACTGCTGGAGTTGTGCCGTTTCCCAGGGTTGCATTCATGACTTGGGCCAGCAGAGAGGTCTCAGGGATGGCATCATCACCGCCAGGTGGGATCTTCCACCTCTCTGTTTTCGGAGTTTTTCCCACCGGGAAACCGAGGTGGGACCAGCATCCAACCGCTGCTTGAGGACTTGTTTGCCACGGCAGCGCTGGCAGTGGCCAGGGCAGTCCCGTGCCTGCGCGGGCAGAGACTGCCTTCCCCCGAGAGCCGCGTTGTAATGCTGTGACAAAGCTGTAACGCACAGACCCCGCGTGCATCCATGGCCCGACAGCGCAGTGTGGTGCAGCCTTATCCCAACCCTGCAGTAAAGCAGTTTGCTCTGGCATATAGTGGGAAGCAAACCTCTCCGTGGCCGTGAGCTGGCCCTAGGGCTGCATTCTGCAGCCCAAGTGGTTCGGCTGCCTCCGGTGTAGTTGTACGTGTATTTTTCTGGACAAGAGAAGGCTCCGGGGAGATCTTATTGCGGCCTTCCAGTCCCTAAAGGGGGCCTACAGGAGAGCTGGGGAAGGACTTTTTACTAGGGCATGTAGTGACAGGACGAGGGGGAATGGCTTGAAACTGGAAGAGGGCAGGTTTAGATTGAACATTAGGAAGAAGTTTTTCACTTTGAGGGTGGTGAGGCACTGGAAGAGGTTGCCCTGAGAGGTTGTTGAGGCCCCATCCCTGGAGGTGTTCAAGGCCAGGCTGGACGTGGCCTTGGGCAACCTGGTCTAGTGGGAAGTGTCCCTGCCTATGGCAGGGGGGTTGGAACTCGATGATCTTCAAGGTCCTTTCCAACCTAAACCATTCTATGATTCTATGATTTTATGGCCATCGTCAATGTCTTTCCTGCCTTTCCCTCAGGGGATGGCTTGAGGAATAATTAATTCATTAGAAAATATTGTTGTACGAATGCCGAGGTAAGTCATTTCATCTTGCTAAAGAGTCAGTTCCAGTTAATGCTTTTTTCCAATTTCTGAGAATGATGCTGCTGTCACTTGGGTGATGTCAGCAGTGTTCCCGCCCGCTGTAACAGCCCGGACTTAGGAAGTTGGCTGGGCAGCGCCGAGCTGCTGGCTCTGCTACATTGGCAACACAGCCAGAGCATTACAAATTCAAATTTCCAAACATGAGAGGGAGAGGAAAAGTTCCCCCCCGCAAAGTATTCCGCTGTTGTCGGGGCAGTGTGGAGCGACGGCACAAAGGAGCTCAAGATCAGCTTTCGGCTGCGTGTGAGGGCTCTGATTATAAAGGCAGCCTGAACGCACCACGCATTAACCAACACCCCCCCCCGCCCAAACCTTAAGCCAAAGGATTTAAACAAGCTCTTATGTAACACGGTTTTAGTGTTTCCAGTAGAAATAGGTGTTCTAAATATAAATGGTTTGCAGATAAAATAGGCTTATATAAAATGCTTTTACATTTATATAACCCTATATTGGCATTGCACCCGACACCTCCATCAGCCCCGAGCCCGGTGCGGGGGGGATCCTGTGCGGTGCCGGCAGTGTCCGGGTCAGAACACGGACTCAGGACTGCTCTGGCACCCGCGGTCACAGGCCAACTCCTGTCCTGTCCCCATCCTGCCAGCGAGTGCCCCTCCAACGTGCCTGGGTTGGTGCTTCCCGTGATTAACTCCCTGCCAGGGGATTCCCTCGGAGCATTGATCGCAGGAGCCTCCTGTGGTGTTCCCATTACTGTCAGCACCCAAAGTGGTGGGGACACCCCCAGGGTCTACCAGCGGCACCGTGGTGGTGGTGATCATCCAGGCTCAGCAGCTGGAGGCTGAGCCACCATTGCTGGAGGTACTTAAAAGACGTGTAGATATGGTGCTGAGGGACATGGTTTCATGGTGGGCTTGGCAGTGCTGGGTTAGTGGTGGGACTTGATGATCTGAGAGGTCTCTCCCAACCTAAACAGTTCTATGATTCTATGGACACTGCAGATACTGTCCTGTGGGGTCAGCTGCTCTGGTCCTTTGGGCGAAGAAAGTTGTTTTGAACATTGAAAACTGGAATCCCCTTCTGTCCCCATGTGCATGCAGGGATGTGTGTGCATATTTGTGTGTATATATATATATGTATATATAAATGTATACATATATGTATGTATATATAATTTGTATGTATTTATATACATGCAAATTATGTATTTATATACACATATGCCATAGTAAAAGAGCTGACTGCCTCCAGCTCAGGGTTTGCAGCATGGCCTCAGGCTGCGGGCTCTTCCCGATCCGTGGCCACAAGCCCGGTCAGTAGCCGGGCGCCGCTTGCCGTCACAGCGAGGCCCTCTGAACGCTTCAGGCTCTTAAGCTCAATATCTCCTTCGCCGCAGAGCGTGCCATCAAAGGGTGAGCCCTCGTTTGCGACGCCTCTTCCCCATGGCCAGCTTCATCAAGATTGTGGTTGATCAAAGCCGCTGTGCTTCTGGGTGCTGCATCAGGAGCCGTGACAGCGGCCGCTAATAAGGCTAGCGACAATTAGCTCGGAAATAGTGTTTTCTGAGCAGAAAACAACGGTTGCTACGTTACGACCTTTATGTATGGGAAAGATATTTAGTCAGATCTTGCACAACAGCCTCCAGTGCATCACACCAAGCGTTTGCTTTTAGGGGAAGGATGGATTACTAAGTATTTTTAGCCACTGACACGCGTAGAACACGTGCACAGAATTATACATAAATATCTAGAGATATGCATAGATATGCATATCTTGTTTATGCACACACACACATATTTTCATATACATGAGAGACAAGAAAGCATTTTTCAGCTACAGTGTATTTTTACAGCAGACCAATATGATTTGTATCTCTTCGCCATTAATATTTCCAGTCAAATAACACCTTATTTATGCCCATACTGGAGAAGCTCATTTGACAACGTGGGAAGATGCTTTTTATTGTGAAGCCAGAACTGTCAGCAGCCTCTATTATTGCTGGTGGGACTGTCAGTTCTCCAAGTAACATGACTTCATTTTTAATCCAGGTCTGTTGGGTGACACTTGATCCATCCTGCTTTTGTCAGTCACGGAAGGCAAACCTGCCGCAAAGAAATATTACGCGTGACCTTCAAAAGTGACTGTCGCCCTCTCTGTCTCGGTTTGTGCTCTATTTTTCATAGAAGCCTGTTTCTGTGGTGCATTACGGGGGGAAATGAGCCATTCATCTTCGTCTCTGCTGCCCCCGCTTCTGCTGGGGGAGTCACTCCCTGCGGGCGCGCGGAGAGCGCCGGGTCAAACAGCACTTGGGCATCTTCTGGAACTGGACCTGCAGCGATTCGTCAGCCGCTTCCCTTTTGGAAATCAGTAGCCGTCTGTGGCACAAGTGCTTCTGACCCCTGCAAGTTGTTAGATAAAATCATGCACAGATAAAAAGAAAAGAAAACAAGAAAATACGCCTACAAAACTTTATGCCTCCCAGCACCGAGAGCAGCGCTGCAGCCCTGCGCGGGGGCTGCGCCTGAGCCCCAGGTCCACCTTCAGCTGCGGCAATGCGCCTGGCGGGGGGGGCAGCGGCTTTTTAAATTTAAATTAATGGCTGGCACAAGTGCATGTGAGGGTTTGGGGAGCTTAACTAGGAGGTGTCTACGTAAGATATGGTTGTGTGAAGAACAGCGTAGCAGTGTGAGCTCCTGAGATTGCCTTAGCTCTCCTGTACCCCCAGAGTGAAACCTCTCCTTGTCGGCACGGCTGCCTGGGCGCAGCGCAGAAATACCGACACTCTCCGTGGCACTTTGCTCTGGGAGCTCGGCAAATGGTCTCCTTCCTCCCGCTTCCCCCCACGTTAGCAGACAGACAGGTTGGATGCTGCTGGACCAGTCAAAGGCTGTCGTGAAAACAGCGGTGAACACATGGAGTGTGTTTCTTTATGAGGGAGGAAAGAAGGGAGCACAGCATAAGCCACTGCTGTGATAATGGACCTGGAGCCACCTTCAAGTTATCATAGACTCATAGAACAGTTTGGGTTGGAAGGGCCCTTTAAAGGCCACCTAGTCCAACCCCCTGCAATGAGCAGGGACATCTTCAACTAGATCAGGCTGCTCAGAGCCCCATCCAACCTGACCTGGAATGTTTTCAGGGATGGAGCATCTATCACCTCTCTGAGCAACCTGGGCCAGTGTCTCACCAACCTGATTGTAAAATATTTCTTCCTTCTACCTAGTCTACATCTCCCCTCTTTCAGTTTAAAACCATTACCCCTTGTCCTATCACAACAGGCCCTGCTAACAGGTCTGTCCCCATCTTTCCTGTAGGCCCCCTTTAAGTATCAAAAGGCCGCTATAAGGTCTCCACGCAGTCCCAGTATACAATACCTCTATATCAGTATTGAAAAATTCCCAGTGCAACCAAGGTAGAGAGTTATAATGGGAGAAATAAACGCACTCCTGTGTACGCCTAGGGCCACAGAGAAACCTTCTCTTTCCCCCAAACGCCAGATAATATGCCAAGGACAAGTCAGGAGCAAAACTCAGTTTGCTCTTCGTACAGGGAAGCACAATGGAAAGTGATTCCCAGCACCTTGGTTCAACATAAACCTGCGTTTGCGCTGATTTCCCACTTTACAGCCTTGACTGTTTAGTGCCCAGTATACAGCAGCACATAGCTGGTCTCTCTTCCAGAGGCAGCTGTCACTTTTCTCTGGGACTTTTAAAATAAGGTAAAAGGCAGCCTGAAGTGTCGTGCTTGCAAATCTGTAGCGAGTTCGTTCCCTACTGGGATTTGCGCTAACAATTTATTAAGGAAACTAAATTTCAGTTGTAGTGATTGGCCCACAAAAACTGTCACTAAAAACCCACCCCTTGCCTTCATACTGTTTTGACATATTTCTGAGAAGATGGTTATTAATGTGCCGCTTTGTTTTTCCAGTTAGTATGAAAGAATAAATACTAAGAAAACTGCTGGAAGAACTTCGCTTGGTTTTCCTGGTTCGAAGCTGGGTGAGAGGGCACTTCGCACGATGCTGTATGTAAGACTGTGAGCCACACTCATTAAAACTTAATCCAAGTTAAGCAGCAGCTCCTGGCAGCAGTCCTTGGCAAGCCACGGTCCTTCTAGGTCAGACATTGTGTATACGTACATATATATACATATATGTGTATGTATATATAGAGCTATAAATAAATAAATAAATATATAGCTTTTTCAGTACTTGCAGCCAGGTAGGAAACACAAAGCTGGTGACTTTAATGTCTAAAATGTTTAATGTCTAAAACTGCCGATGGAAAAAAGAAGTAATTTTACTGGCAAAAATATTGAGGTGAGTATTTTCGCAGGTACAAGCCCAGCAGCTGCTTGGTGGCCAGGTAGCCAGTGGCCGGGAGAGGACTCGGTGTTGGTTTGGAGGGTGCTGCTGAATTTACGCTGATGGAAAGCTGACAGCAACATTTCTGAGCTAGATAGACATCTCTGTTGTGAAGGCAGCTGAAAACAGAGCTGACCCTTGTTAAGGGAGTAAATCCTATCTGTTTTTGCAAGAGGCACAACATGCATACTTCTGTTAAAGTAACAGCATCAAGCACCAAGAACAACCACTGGAAATTTGGCAACATCTGCTTTTCAGGGCTGAAAACAGGTCAGCCCACTCAGGCAATGTGGGACACTTTTAAGAGATGGAGGACAGGCGATGAGATGGAGCTACACCCTCGTGCTTTGCATGTGGCATGGCGAGAGGCCGGCCACCACGCTCCCGTGCTCGGCAGGACTGGGTTAGGGTTAAGGTTAGGGTTAGGGTTAGGGTTAGGGTTAGGGTTAGGCTGCCATCCGGGTGCTGCCCACGAGGGATCATAGAATCATAGAATCATAGAATGGTTTAGGTTGGAAAGGACCTTGAAGATCGTCGAGTCCCAACCCCCCTGCCATAGGCAGGGACACCTCCCACCAGACCAGGCTGCCCAAGGCCACGTCCAGCCTGACCTTGAACACCTCCAGGGATGGGGCCTCAACAACCTCTCTGGGCAACCTCTGCCAGTGCCTTACCACCCTCAGAGTGAAAAATTTCTTCCTAATGTTCAATCTAAACCTGCCCTCTTCCAGTTTGAAGCCATTCCCCCTCGTCCTATCACTCCATGCCCTAGTAAAAAGTCCTTCCCCAGCTCTCCTGTAGGCCCCCTTTAGGGACTGGAAGGCCGCAATAAGATCTCCCTGGAGCCTTCTCTTCTCCAGGCTGAACAGCCCCAACTCTTTCAGCCTCTCCTCAGAGGAGAGGTGCTCCAGCCCTCGCATCATCCTCATGGCCCTCCTCTGGACCCGCTCCAGCAGGTCCATGTCCTTCTTATGTTGGGGACTCCAGAGCTGGATGCAGTACTCCAGGTGGGGTCTCACGAGAGTGGAGTAGAGGGGCAGAATCCCCTCCTTTGACCTGCTGGCCACACTTCTTTTGATGCAGCCCAGGATGCGGTTGGCCTTCTGGGCTGCGATCGCACATTGCTGGCTCATGTTGAGCTTCTCGTTGATCAGCACACCCAGGTCCTTCTCCTCAGGGCTGCTCTCCAGCCATTCCCCACTGAGCCTGTATTTGTGCTTGGGATTGCCCCGACCCAGATGTAGGACCTTGCACTTGGATGCAGGAGATGGTGCCGTGATTTGCAGCCGAGATGGTCTCTTGCTCACCAAACGGCACCGCTTGCCCTTGACCAGCTCAGCCTGTGCTTCCATCAGCTCCCAACAGAGCACCTGCGCCGCAGGACTCCAGCCGTACCCGCTGATTCGAATCTGCTGAGCAGCAGCAATTTAAACAGCTGAAAACCGAAAACAACAACAACCTCAGCTCGTGCTTGGCTCTGGCTGTTTTGGTAGCTTTTCCTGAACAATCAGACTCCTCACTGACTTCCAGGAGCATCAGGACCAGCAGGGATCAAAAGGTTCGGCCCTTTACCAGCTTTGCCCTGGGGGCAGCTGGGGCCGGACCTCTACCCGCAGCAGGAGTCAGCGTTACAGACTGGACTGTGTTCATGGGCCTCCTTCGCTACGTAACCTGGTCTTTGAGGCTATACCTGAGGAATTTAGATTTAAATTAATCCTTTGGCACCGTCAGGTTCAGGACTTCCACCCTGAAGACTAATGAGTTGCATTAAGATTAGATAGATTGAGGTAGATTTAGATTAGATATTAGGGAAAAATTCTTTACTGTGAGAGTGGTGAGGCACTGGAACAAATTACCCAGAGCAGTTTTGGCTGCCCCATCCCTGGAGGTGTTCAAGACCAGGCTGGTCGGGGCTTGGAGCAACCTGGTCTGGTGGGAGGTGTCCCTGCCCATGGCAGGGGGGTTGGAACTAGATGATCTTTAAGATGATCCAACTGTAACCCTTCTATGATTCTATGATTAAAATTAAATACCATGAAGGAGAATACCAATGTCTTCGCTCCTCGGTGCTTGTTCAGATCTTCTGAAATTGCTACGCAGTGCCAGGGTTCACTCTGCTGGGGCTCGAGGGTCTCGCTGCCGCTGGACAGCCCCATGGAGCTGGACCCACGCTGAGCAAGAGGGAGGACCAGATGGCCTCAGGAGGCATCTTCCACACCAAGCTTCACTGTGGTTCTGATACTGAAAGCCATCTCATGGAAATAACAACAAACTGTAAAGAAAACTACACACAATAGATGGGGCTTCTGTGTTGCTTCTGTGTTCTGTTGGGGTTTTTTTGTTTATAACATGGTCACAAAGTGCACTTTCTTCTGTACTTACCAAGAACAAAAGTGACAGAGAAAACGAACGAGAGAAGAGTAACTTTCTAGCAAAGTCTCTGGCACTAATGAAGACTGACTTGCAGGGCTTTTACTTGGACTCTCTCGCCTCTCTGACTGAAGCTCCCGGGAGCTGCAAGCCCGGCCACGCTCTCCACAGCCTGTGAAACCTCACGGTCACTTTTGAAACAGCAGCGGCATGAAAATGGCTTTAAAAAGAAACGAAGGCACAAACCTACGCGATGCTCAGGCATCGCACCGCTGAACCGAAACCCTCAGTCTGCATCGGCCTCTTGAACTTTGGGAAGATTGTCTCGGGATTTGGGCACAGATTTGCGCCTGAACTTTGTGCCTCTCAGCCATCTCAAACACGCAGTTTAAACTCTGCAGTAATCTCTGATCTTTCAGGGTTAATGATCAGATGCAACTTTGAAGCCACTGAACTTGTGAACCAGGATGTGTTGGGAAAGGCTGAGGCATGCAAAGATTAGCCGGTTCTCAGGAGGTGAGTGTTAGCTGACGTGACGGGGAGGGTTGGCCTTTGGCAGGGATTTGGCTAATGGGGGGTGATGCCGTGGCTCCGCACACCCGCGCAGCCCCTTGTGCTTCGAGGAGCTCAAGCAGCTTTTCCCACTTTGGTCTCACTACGCTTCTACAGTGCTGTGAAATCAGCAGTGGGCATAAATCCACGGCTGCTGGGTTGTGTTATTCGGGGTTGGGGTTTTTTTTCAGTTTGAATGAGATCAAACCCAATCGTTTATCACAATTTTTCTGCAAAGTGATGCTGCAGCTGCCCACCCAAACCAACCTAAACCGTCACCTTGTGAACCATTCGTGTGAATCTTTCCAAAGCCACACTTGACCTGGCATCGTGTCCATCCTGATACCTTCCCAACAGATCTAGATTTCATCATGGAGCGACCTAAACAAGAAGGATAGTATCTTTAGAGTTGAGAACGCACTTGTATAAATTGAGATTGTAGTATTAAACACCTGTATCTTCTTCCTGTCCTCTAGAGCGCAAGGTGTCCTACCACCGCGACGCGAGCGTACCTCTTTGGGCCAGGCGCTCCTGGGGATGGACGTTCTCCTCCCAGAGCGGCCCAAATGAAGGGCACCTATTCAAGCGGGGCCGTGGATGCCCTGGCACTTGTGTATTCCTCCCACAGCTCAGAAGCTGTGGAAACGCGGCGTTTGGCCCCGCTGCTGGGGGAGAGGAGGGGAAGATGATGCTCTCGGCACCGGCGCTGCTGTTCCCCCTCCGCCCGCGCTGCCGCCACCGCTGTGACAGTCGACAGTGACACCCCCCGGGCAGGAGAGGAACGGCACAGCCCTGCCGGCACAGCCCCCGCCTACAGCCACAGTCACGGAATAGTTCGGGTTGGAATATTACACATTTTAGTTATATATAAAAGTATATACACATACATGCATATGTAAATTGAATACATATATACAGTATATACATACAAACATGTGTGTGTGTGTGTATATATACACGTATGTGTGTCTACACACACATATATGTGTATATGCATGCATATATATATTTTATAAACATATAGACACGTTTATGTGTGTATATATACACACCTATGTGTATGTGTGTGTATTTATATAAATTATGTGTGTATGCATATATAACTTGGTTGGGTTTTTTCCATACATCTCATGGTATTTCTTTCCCCTCCTGCGGCACAGCAGCCTGTGGAAGCCGGCTCCTCCCTCCGACAGCAGCAGCGCACCCCTGCAGCCACCGCGGGGTGCCGGTGCCCCGCCACCGCCCGGGCCGCCGCGGGGACGGCCGCGGCCGGGGGAGGGACGGAGATGTGGAGGGAGGGAGGGAGGGAGGAAGGGAGGAAGGAAGGGGAGGAGGGAGGGAGAGAGGAAGGGGTGGAGAGAGGCAGGGATGGAGGGAGGAAGGGATGGAGGGAGGCAGGGATGCAGGAAGGCGGGGACAGAGGGAGGGAGGCAGGGATGGAGGGATGGAGGGAGGCAGAGATGGAGGGACGGAGGGCTGGAGGGAGGCAGTGACTGTGGGAGCGAGGCAGGAATGGAGGGATGGAGGGAGGTAGGGATGGAGGGCTGGAGGGAGGCAGGGATGGAGAGGCAGACGGTGGCTGCAGCCCGCAGGAAGACATAGGGCTGGGGACCCCGATCCTGAGGGGGCCAGTTCGCACCCACGCCCAGGCATCTCCGCCAAGAGCGGAGGAGTTCAAAGCCCTGTAATGCAGACACTCAGCTGCTGCTTCGGCTGGCTCTGCAGTGCCAAACAAAATACTCTCCTCATTTAGTTATTCTCTGGTGTCGCCTAGAAGTGAGCTGACATAGGTGACAGGTGGGAATGGAAATATGAGCCTCGATGATTAGCCCAGTGTTCATTCAGAAACACTAATTGTGTCGGGGCCGTGTTGGTTTGTTCCTGCCCTGTGTGGTGTGTGTATCCACAAGCCTCATCAAGAGGGTCAGACACCCCAGCCACTGCAAACCCGGCAGCAGGGTGAAGCCTGGCTTTGCCAAGACCGGCACCCCAAAAAGCCTCCTGCTGCGGCGCACACACCCGAGAGGGATCCGTCCTGCAGGACAAGACAAAAATGCCAGCCCGTCACGCCTGCACGGATAGTGCCAAAGGCACCCAGGCAAAGTACTAAAAGGTCTTCGGAAAATTAAGTCCCTGCAAGTAGAAAAGAAGATCTTTGAACCAGCAAAAAGGAAAAGGTGCAAAACTAAGAATTTGAGAAGGGGTGGGACCACCCCAGCCTCTGCCCAGCACCGTGACCTGGCCTGGAGTCAAGCTGGAAAAATCCACCTGGAGGCCTCCTGCTACAGCAAGGCAAGCCTTTAAAGTTCAGCTTCCCTTCACCCATCATGATAAAACACATACTTTTAAGTACAAAGTGCAGCAGAACATCAAGACTAGCCATTAGCAACTGCATTTCCTACAGCCAGCCTCCAACAATATCAGGTTTCTGCTGTTATCTCCTGTCTGGAAAGTCTAAAAACTCCCCTGTGAAGTGTCTTATCTATTTCAGAAGCAAAAGATCCCTATACCCGATGTAAAATACTTGTGTCACACAGTCAGCCTTTAGCACTTCAAAAAAATTCAGGTCATCTGCACAATATTGAACTTTTGTGGAGTAAGGAGAGGGGAAATTTTTTTCCTTACGTTTGACTTTTGGCATTGCCAAAGCACTTTCATGTCCTGATTTTCAGAGTCACTTGATTACTGATGCAAGATGCACCATATGATCCCACCGTATGACCCGACCTTTGAAAGCGGGGAGCTGTGGCCCTCGGGGCTGCGATTCGTTACGGCGTCTTGCAAAAAGCCCTGATTTCTTGTGCATGTTACCTGGGCTTTCCTCTCCCCGGCCCCGTCCTGCCACCCATCCACCCGCAGAGCCCCCGCTGGCAGCTCACCCAGGAGGGCTGTGGGCACTGGAAGGGGCTGAGCTCCGGCTTGGCTCACTTAGAGTTTGGTAAGCTCCAGTGAAAGAAATCTGCAGTGCTCCCCAAGATTTTGCAGATGGTATCCTCCACCTTGGCCATACCACAGCCCAGAAGCACAGAAAGGTGGTCTGTCGTGGCTGGTAAACCGTTTGGTGCCTCCAACTGGTGTCTCACACAGGTTAAATAGCCTCCGGGATTTGTATTAGAATCATAGAATCATTATGGTTAGAAGGGACCTTTACGCTTATCGAGTCCAACCATTAACTCAGCACTGCCAAGTCCACCACTAAACCGTGTCCCTCAGCGCCACATCTTTTAAATACCCCCAGGGATGGCGACTTCCCTGGGCAGCCTGTTCCAATGCTTGACAACCCTTTCGGTGAAGAAATTTTTCCTAATATCCAATCCTGGTGCAACTTGAGGACATTTCCATTATTAATTATGAAACACATTATTTTAAACGGCAGCTTCGCTCCTGGGAAATACCCAGAGCTTCCCAGACTGCCCGGACTCGCTCGTTCATCCGCACCATCATCCCATCACGGAGCCAAGGGCTGGGGCAGAAGGAGCTGTGGGGGCAGAGGGAGCTATCGGGGGGGAAACACAGGCAGCGGCAGCGGGGAGATAGCTAGCCCTGCTCGCCTCGCCCCGGCGGGACGGGGTGACCCCGAGAGAGGCGCTGCTCGCCCGATGGGACAGGGATGGGAGAGGGATGGGATGGGCTTCACAAGCAGCTCAGTGCCTCTGCTCAGCAGGGCTTTGGTGGCAGCCCGGAGCCTGTGCTCGGGAGCAGCCCGGCACAGGCTCCCTGACACTTTGCTGCAGGGCTTTTGCATGCGGAAAGGCCACATCAGCCCTCAGCAAAAAAAGCCGTGCGGTGGCCAGTAGCTAAGGCAGCGAGTACCCTGGCTGCAGTGGCTGCCAACCGCTTTCGCAGGCCAAGGAGTCTGCAGTGAAAAAAAGGAAAAAAAAAGAAAAAAAAAAAAAGAAATCCCAAAGCAGCACACTGAAATGTCTCTGAGCTATATCCCCGCGCCCCGCAGGAGCGCTCGGCAGACCGGACATGCTGGAGATGTTGTGCAGAGCCGGGCTGGTTTCGCTCTGATCGCATGAGGATGAGGTTGGTTTTTGCAATTCGTGATAACAGCATTTTGCAAGCACGATGGAAACGTGTGGTAAACCCCAGGCGAACTGGGGCAGCCCGTGCACACAAACCCTGCGACACGGGGCTCCGGCAGAGTCATGCTAAGGGCTTTAACTCCGCCGTGCCTGTCCCCTCTGCTCCTGCGGCGCAAGGCGAGCCCTGCCACCGGTCCCCAGCCATCGGCCACCGCCCGGGGCTGCCTTGCATCCTTCGGGGCCGGCGCCTGTGTTTTGGCCGTGCTGCCATTCGCGGAGGTGACCTGCGGTGCGGGTGGCCCCGGTCCTGCAGGGACAGCAGGCAAAACCCCGCAGCCGGGCCAGCGGGGACAAGGAGCGCCGGAGGAGCACAGCAAGGCACGGGGCATGCTTGCTAGCCAGGGAAGAGCATTGCCAGTGGCTGCCCGAAGGCTTGCAGCGGGTGAGCAAAACAGTAGGAAAAACCCAATTTGCTTTCAGAGAGTGCCCTTACTGCCTGTGAACCGGTTCTTTTAATAAAATCCTTACAGCAGGGTAGCGAACTGCTCATTTCTCCCATTAGCTTGCTTTGCACAGAACCCGACATTTACGTATCCTTCGCATCCACTTTCTTCGCTCCTCAAATACACGTACTGGGATTAATTGACAACATCCGCACTGGCATGGGGAGCGGCCGTGTGTCCTGCCCTCGCTCCAGCTGCTGAGGGACTCATCTGAAAGACAAGTAAGATGCCAGTATTTTGAAAGAGTATCACAGAATCATACAACGTTTGGAGTCGGAAAGGACCTTCAAGGATCATCGAGTCCCAACCCCTCTGCCATGGGCAGGGACACCTCCCACCAGACCAGGTTGCTCAAAGCCCCATCCAGCCTGGCCTTGAACACCTCCGGGGATGGGGCATCCACAGCTTCTCTGGGCAACCTGTGCCAGTGTCTCACCACCCTCACAGTAAAGAATTTCTTCCTAATATCTAACCTAAATCTACCCTCTTCCTGTTTGAAGCCATTACCCCTCGTCCTATTGCTACATGCCCTTGTAAAAAGTCCCTCTCCATCTTGGTTGGAAGCCCCCTTCCTGCAATAAAAGACTCCCCAGAGACTGCAATAAAAGTCTCCCCAGAGCCTTCTCTTCTCCAGGCTGAACAGTAAAACAGGATAACGCCAGAGGCAAGTCACCATGACCCGGAGCCCAGGCACATGCTGATTAATTCAGTTCCCCTCCCTTAAATGGTTTATTTCTGCTAATCAAGAAAGGTTGACAGAAAACTGAACTGGTCACGGTAACTTGCTGTGGTGCTGATACAGGATGCTTACACAGCGGTACACCTCCTACTTGATATCGTATTTTGACTGAGAACCAGAATAATGTAAGGGGTTAACACAGCACATAACAGCTGTGGCACAGTCTGGCCAACTCGTAGGTCTGAAAACGAATTCTAAGTCCTGAAGCAGCATCACATGGAAGATTTGTCAGAGAAGAATTTTCTTCTTCCCTCTTCAAAATTTCACATTTTTAATCCATGACCTGGATGAAACCACCATAATTAACACAGATTGCAGGTGCCAGCTCCAGAGCTGGGCCCGCTGGACACACAGTAAATGTTTTGCTAAGGACAATATAAAAATCACAGCTAACGCTCAGACAGACTCAGGGACGGGTCATGGTGGCTGGACCACCCCTGGGGGGGCATGATAGACCCTCATGGAACTAACAGGGCTCATCCAATTTATGAGCAAAGACCCCTGCATGGGAACACCCCCAGTAGGGCCTAGTATGAGTGCTTCTGGGATGGCGTGTCCCGTTCTGGTGTCCACAACCTCACCCCAGCAGACAGCTTCAACGACAGCTTCAGCACAGGAGCTTCTGCGCTGCTGGAGGTGAGACATACAGCAAAACCCTTTTCTGGCAAGACCAGCTAAGACCAGCCAGGCACACAGACACTGAACTGAATTTTAAAGCAAATACTACGTCTGGGGGATCTTTTTTACAACTGCACATACTTTTCAAAGTCCATGGTGTGATTACTAGAGGCTGCTCTGGCAAGTGAGAAGCCACAAACCATGCAGAGCAAAAAGTACCCTGAAACCACCACCGAATCCATGAGAAAGCCTTTCCCCGAAGGGTATCCACAGGCCCACAACAGGCACACCAAAAATACCCTTTGGTGGGAGATGGTTAAACCGTGCTGGCCAGGCAGGCGGACACCTGAGACATGGGCTGCTGTAGCCTGCTGCTCTCATGCAGTATTTTTTCCCCAGTTATTAGCTAAATCAGCTTTGAGAATTTCCTCCTCAAAACAGCTCCAGTTATCCAGAGGAGCAAGGAGGCAAGAAACTTCAGTCGCAACCTAAGCAAGACATTGGCAGAGTCCTTACCTTCTCATTGTGACAAATACGGGTGACCAAGGCTGGCCAAGAACCTTGAGCTATTCCTCAGTCTCAACCCTCAGAAATAAATGCTCTTGGACTTCTTTTTTGTTTGGTTGTTATCTCCTTGAGGAGTCTCTAGGACACTTTGGAGGCTTCAGATAAGATTATGGCCAATTACGAAGGGAAGAAAGAGTTCATCTCTCAGTATCTTTTTGGACAAACAATCTGAGGCAAACAAAGTTTGGCAACCTCTCTGGGCTTGCAGGGTTTAGGATCCCAGTAACTCATTCTGATGCTGTAAACCCGAAACACAGCCCAGCCAGTTTTCCAGCGTGGCAGTTATTGCTCCGACCCCTCGCTCCTGCTGGTCAAACCCACCCAGCCCACCTTTTTATTGCAACCTGCCCATGAAACGCTGTAGGGATGATGTGGTTTCTTCACCTTTTGTCCCACTTTTTGGAGCTGAGAGTGGCCCTCAGCTGCCTCGCACCCCAGCTCAGTCAGTGCCGGGAGTACCCTGGGCAGCTTTGTGTCCCCAGCACAAACCCGGCGTGTCTCCTCTGTGACCCTCACACTTTGCGAAACCCCGATGCAGCTGTTCACCAGCAGATTGGTGAATGGGTCCAGATCCCTGTCCGAGAAGAAATATCTCCTATGGAGGAGCGGCTGTTCCTGGCATCCCCCTTTGTTTGCATTACTGTCGTTACAGCCCACGCCACACACCTGGCGCCACCAAAGCTCTGCTAGACTGGAAGAAAAATGAAAAGAAGGTAAAATTCCTGTGCCCACACAGCAAGATCTTTTTATAGCCAAGGGGATGAGGTTTTTTACTCTCTTCCTATTTTCCATTTAGGGAGTAAACAGGAAAACCAACCTGGTCTGGTAGCTAATTTGGGAGCACACAGTGTCTCTCCGTGTGCCTCCCAGTGATGCTTCCCGCCCTCTCCTGCCATGGTCCAACACTCCGTGTCCCCAAAGCGTCCCTTGGAGGGAGCCGATGGCCCTTGGCCACTGCTGGATGGGGACGGAGACCCCGCTGGGACTGTCACCCGGAGCCAGCATTGGGCACATGGGGCTGGTCAGCATCTGTGCTCATCTCCTCAGCATGTTCAAAACTTCTCTTCGGGTCCCACCACAGACGGGCTGGGATCCAGCCCCTCCAAGCGAGCTGCAGATGGCCTTACACCTCCCTGCGTGTGGCTGAACGGGTTTGTGCGCACTGGCATCCACACAGCCCAAACTCAACCTCTACCTGCAGACCTTCACTTGCGTTCGTGTTTGTGCTGCCATACCACGGCTAACACAAAGAGGAACCCAGGCTCCCCTGGGAACTGGTGTATGGCACCACCATCCATCATCCTTCGTTGCCCTGCTTGGCCACGCGGGTGGGCGACAAGCTACACACACACGCACGCACGTGGGTATCACTACCAACTCTGAAATTCCTCCCCCAAACCCGTCCAACGGGAACGAAGCTGAAGAAACCCCCACCCCACCATGGTGGTGTTTCCCTCTCCCACCTCGCTCCCCATCCCCAGTGAAAGTGGTGCATTTAACCCCGTGTCGCTGCCTGTGCCTCCACGCTCACCACCCCGGGGGGTGATGGACGCTTGTCCCCAGGAGAGTGACCGCCATCACCAAGCAATTGCTCTTACAGCAAAGCATCGCCTCCTCCGTGACACTGCCCAAGGGAGAACATGTCTTTGCCTTTAGCCATGGTCAACTGCAAGACAGAAAAAAAAAAAAAAAGTAGTAGAGCTGGCAACAAGTGGAACCCAAAGTGCAGCAAGATGTAGCAGGTCTCTGACCCGCTCAGCGAGACAGCCAGCGTCAAAGCAGTGAGCCCAGCAGAAGGAGCCTTGGTGGCAGCACGATGACTTTAGTCACAGTCACAAGGCTAAAACAGCCAGGAGGGGGAAGTTTTCTCAAATACCAGATAGGAAAGTTGCGTAACCACCACCCAGAGCCTTCAAACAGGGCCTGATTTCCCCCTCCTAAAATTAGGATGACTTCCCCATGCAGTTTCCAGCTACATCTGTGGCACAGAGCGAAGCGGGGAGGGGGGGGTGCGGTCCCCGTCCAAGGGGTGGGCTGGGATGGGAGGGGGGGGCTGTGGGAGGAGAGCGCCCACCCCATGGCGATGTCTTGGCAGACTCCAGGGAGTCCCACATGCTGGCGGGGGTGGAGAAGCATTTCAAAAACCATCGCCTGCAAGGCTAATCACGGCAAACAGCTTTGAAGCTCCTTTACTGAGAGATCCCAGCCTGGTAAGCAACGGGCTGGAGCCGGGGGATGCGCTCTGCCGCGACGCCTCCTGACGGGAGCCGGGGCAAGGCGCTGTGCCGAGGAGAGTTCCGAAGGACTCTCCTCTTGGGCACGCAGGAAAGCTTCAGGAGGCTTTGTCAACAAGACTTCAGTATGGGTTTAGGCTCGGTTCTTTTTGATGCCCTTCCGAAGCGGACGCAGCGGCGGGTGTGGGAGCTCGCTGCGTACAAACGGGTACGTGCCCGGTGCAAGGACATCCGTGAGAGCGGCGCTGGTACCCCACGGCAGCGGGAAGCGGGCTGGATGCTGGAGTTAAAGGCCTCCTCGGTCAGAGTTGCTCATTCCCAGGCACCATTCGTGTGTGCATGAATCACCGGCCCTCCCTTCGGATCATTAATCACTGCAAAATCAATAAAGGCCACATACGTTTTTCATGTATCAGCCATTAGTCTGACCTTGTGTCTATCTCTGTAGAGGGTACGAAATAAAAGCATTTCAGATCAAAGCAATCAGCACTAAATTCACCCAGCACCAGCACCCGGTGGAGCCCGCTGATTTACAGCCGCTGAGCTCATACCGAGGGTGTTTCGGCTCCCGAGAGCCCTGGGCAGTTACAAAGCCCTCGTTGTCCTCTAGGGACACGAGCAGGCGGGAGGGGGCTGCTCCAAAAGGATGTTCTTTGGGATTTGTTTATTTCCTTAAAAACAGGGTCGTTTATTTCCTTAAAAACACTTTCTCGTCCAGGAGCAAGTGTCTGCGCCGCACTCAGGGATGAGCAGATGCGTCCCCTTCCCCGGGCACCTGCATGGGGTGATGGCACCCAGAGCTGCGTGTGAGCCTGTCCCCCTCCCGCAGCACCTCCCTCCAGCCGAGCCTTCTGCGCTCTGCTGCTGCAGAACAAACACCTTGCACGGCAAAACCTGCTGGAGACACACCGTCACCGTCAGGGAGACCAGAAGGACCCGAGTCATTCACCAGGGATGGGACACGGTAAACTGAGCCCTCTGCGAGCCTTGGACCACGGGCTGAAGCTGCCTCCAGCCTGTGTTCCAGCCACCAGAACCAGACTGCCTACATTTTTTCTGCATGCATTTATTTCTTTTGGGACCAAGATGCCAACAGCCTCCAGGCAGTGCTGCTGATGAATTACCATCACTATTGATCACTCCTGCATCCGGCTTTCTGGGTCAGGCCCGCTCTAATTTTGTTAGGGGCAGGCAAAGGGCCAGCAAACCGGGAAACACCAGCGCTCAGAGATGCCCCTGGGGCCCAGAGACAGGTCAGCCAGGTCCAGAAAACCCAAACTCCTTCCAAACGCCCACCAGCCCGAGGTAGGTATGCCACCCTCCTGCATGGACCACTGATGACTGCACACCAAGCCCTCGTTAGCTCATCACAGTGCCCGTAACGATCTCTGGCTAATGCTACTGCAGAGGCCACAGAAATACTTGCCTAAGGAAAGAGGATAGTTTGCTTTTTGGAATAAAAAACTGATCTTTGCACTAAGTGGGGAGATAGGAGGGTGGGTTAGGACACTGCAAAGTAAAGCTCAGTAGCAGGAGACACACAGCTTGGACCTAAACAGTTTCAAAACTTCTCAAAACCCGAAATCAGAAATAACTCCGCTTACTAGAGGCAGCGCTTTGTTATGGCTTGCTTTGGTTCTCACTTAAAATGATCTCCTGTCTACGCTTCCCCAGTTTGGAGCCTAGGGACCGTATCGGGTCCCAGCTATCCAAAGCCTCTCTCAGGAATGCCGTGGTCCTGGCAAAGGTGCAGGGGCCTCGCTGGACAGATTTCATCCCCTTCTCACTGCCAGTCCACCATTCAGCCATCCTCCCCGAAACATCGAAGTCTACCTTCCTACAGTAGTCAAAATGCCATTCCCCGCACCGAAGGCGCCCAGCAGGCACCGTCCCTTCGTCCCCTCCCTATTAACCGCGGTGTCTTTTCGCTGTGCCTCTCCATCCCACCTCCCTGCTTGACACCAGTGCATGTTTTTACTGGCAACACCTCCGCGCTCAGCCCTCTCTCGGCACCGAAATAGCTGTGGCCAGGCTGCGGCCGGCCTCGCTGCTCTTGCGGGCGGTGCTTTCTTAACTGGGTTTGCCTCCCTCCAGCGTGACATCCACCCCTTTATGTTTCCCCTCGCAGTTACTCATTTCCAAGGGAGCTACGGCCGAGTGTTACGCCCCGGCTCACGCCGACGCGCCGTGTGTCATGCACAGCCACAGTCCCTTTGGCTTTACCCGGAGCATCTCCCCTTCCACTGCCCACCCCGGGGCCAGGGGTGCGGGTCGGGTCCGGCCGCCCTGCAAACCCCCCGCTCCCTCCCCTCACAGGCAGAGCCGGGACACCAGCAGGCTTTAGCTGGGAAGGTACGAGGCTTACACACCTCCCTCCCAAAAGGCCACGGAGTTTCTGAACTCCCTGAGGACCTGGGGCTCAGCCTCCGCGGACCGGCCGGCTCCGCACGCATCGACAGCCCCAGGACGGAGAGCTCTGCAGCTGACACCAACAGCCTCCTGAAATATTACGGGGCCTTTTAGTTTTGAAGGAAACCACAAGTGCCTTTCTGCCTTAACCTCTCCTCACCAGCTCAGCTGTAGTTGCAGACACGGTCCTCGCCCTCCCATGCCCCCCAGCCCCCACCTGGGCGCGTGGGGACCCCCCGAGGGACCCACCAGTGCACGGTGGCACAGCACGGCACCGCAGGACACCAGTCCCAGCACACACTCGCTTAGCAGTGCCAGAGGTGAAGTACTTGGTAACTGGGGAGTGGTGCCTGACCGGTCACCCCGCACACGGCTGTGGAGGACATCCCAGCCTTGGCCCTTCCCATGAACACGGGTGCCGGTGGGCACCGTGCCCAGGGGCATCCCATTGGCAGTAGGGTTTGGGAAAGTACGGCCGTGACCTGCTGCATTTTCCAGCTCTGTCTAGTTGCTCCTGGCACTGGACAGACAGACAGACAGACGCACACACATCTCAGCCCGCCTTTCCCAGAGTCATCCTGCTGTACGTGCACGGCAGGTTTGCTGCATGGATGCAAACCGTGGGCAGCCACCTCCGTATTCAAATTTGGCAGTCAATGGCACACACCTCTCCGGCTTGGAAAACAAACAGCCCTGCCCCGTTGCTCTGCCTTGGTCGCTCTTCGGTGAGAACTCCTCTCACGCCAAAGCCTCCAGCAGCCTGAACGCGCGTTTCCCAACAGCCCCCGTGTCAGCACCACCATGGGTTTCTGGGGTTTTTTTTGGTGCTTGATAGGCATCATCTCACAGAAGTAAACATACCCAAGCTGCACTAGCAAAATTCCCCAAAGATTATAGGGGGATTTTATTCGAGGGTTTTATTCTTGCAGCTGGGCTTACTATAAACCTTTGGACTAGAGCGCGTATCAAATAACTCCACCTGCTTAGCTGATTACATTGGGATATCGTTATTTAAAAAAAGTGTTACTTTGACATTTATAATCAAACGTGCAAGTTTAATGCTGAAGGATGGCACGGGGCCAGCCCAGGGCAGCCACCGGGGGAGGACAGGCTCCCCCTGCCCCGTGCCGGCGCAGGTCACCCTGGGACAGGCAGCTCCTGCCCATCTCTGCCTGCAGAGGGGAGCGCTCCTGCTGGAGGGGAGGATGCCCACGGGATCGCCCTGCCTGTGCCGATGCTCTCCGTCGCGACGCGCTGTCTCCTGCCCTGTCCCGGCAGCAAACACAGCGCATAGAGCAACGCTGACCAAAAGAGTCAAGGGGTTGGGGTTTGGGTTTTTTTTTTCCCCTTACACTGCTTTTCACTCTTTTCCTCTGCCTTTGAAAATTCCAGATGAGAAAAATAAATATTGGAAGGTTATCCTTTGTATCTCATGATCAGATCACAAGCCAGCATGTGACTCGGGAGGGAAAAACAAGTCTTTCCAGCAGATGTCAACGCAGCGAGTGAGCTCCACTGACTGCTGTACCTTGATGTCTGCTGCCAAAGTCAATTCTTGGTGCATCCTTGAGGTAAAGAACCTCATGATTCATCAGGATCTTATTCTAATTAAAGAAAACTCAGATGACTTTCATTTTGGCTTTGCCTGTTTAGCAACTCTGAATGTACTGTGTATGTAAAGGTAAATAGCAGCCCTCAGCCGCTGTTTTGTAAACAGGCTCCAGCTCAGGAAGGGCAAAGGCAGGTTTGGAGCCACCCTGTAAATCGTGTGCTCGGGGGGGACTGAGCAAAAACCTCCCACTAAGCAAAGGGACTGATAAAAACAGGAGCCCAGGCAGCCACCCCGCTGGCCAATAGCCCATGAAATGGTTTATAATGTACTCCAAAGACGGGAGTGGGCATCGGTGAGAGGGGCCACACCGCCCCAGGGGGGCAGGGAGGCATCTCTCCGTAGGGAAGAGGGGCCGGCGGTAAATAAACCTGCTGCCTTCCCCCGTAAAGCACGTCAGGGTTTGTCCCTTCCTGGAGGGCCAGTGCCAGGGTGCTGCCCCTGCCCGGGCACACACGGGTGCCGGGAGGTCCATCCCCACCTGAGCACCGGGGTCTGCCCACCGCCCCGGCACAGCTCCGTGAGCCGGAGGTACCGCGTCCCGCTGCAGTGGCTCCGCTGCCGGTCCTGTCACATGATGGGTCAGCGGTTCGTGGGAAGTCACAGGCTGAAAGCTTGAAACAAAACAAAAAAAAAAACCAAAACCAAGTTACTTTAGCCAGCTCCTTCCCCACAGGAAATAAAAATTGGAGCTGAGCTTTAGCAATTTGGGTTTGACCAGACTTATCTCGCCTGGGGCCCGGGGTGGGTTTGTCTCGCCTCCCTCCTGATGAAAGCCACGAAACGCGGCAGGGAAAGGACTCGGGGCAGAGAAGGGAGAAAACACCATTGCATGTGCCCATGGGGGGGGAGGGGGGCAAAGGGGGGGCTGCTGTAGCTCTCCTGGAGCCCCACACTGGACGACTCTGCGTGGAGACAAAAGCCTCTCCCAGACCTTCCCGTCCCCACGAGGCCGACGGGAAACGCCGCCGCAGCAAATATTCCCACGGCCGCTGCCCTCGTGCCCCGAGCCGATCCCGGTGCACAGCGCGGCACGGAGAGGCTTTTGCCCTTCCTTCGCCCAGGCTCCATCCACAATCGGGGAGCTATTTTTAACCCGGCTTTTTCTTTTCCCCTGCTTGAATGGCTTTCCCGTCGCGCACGGAAGCGCAGGCAGCACGGACGTCGTCTCTCATTGTGACGGGAAAGGTTATCGGGTACAAAACAAAAGTGAAATCATCTGCTGGCATTCCCGGGACCAAAATAGCCGCCTGCTCTCCAGCGCTGACGTTATCGCAGGGGAAGGAAGGCTCCGGATACAGGCAGCAGTCCCGCTCCGGGGCTCACGTACCGACCCTACAGCAAGCCAACACCCGGCCTTGCTGCGAGCGAGAGCGAAATGGGGCATTCTTGCTGGGAAAGATTAAAGATAACTTCGCGGGTGAGGTCCTAATGTCATCACGCCCAAGCAGCCACGGCGCCTCGCACGAGCATCGCTCCAGCGACAGCCCAGCGGAAAAGCTCGGCTCTCCCATGTTAATGTGCGGCACTAGAGCCCTCCTGGGGATGGCTGGGGGGCCGTGGCAGATAAATGGTCATAGAATCATAGAATGGTTTAGGTTGGAAAGGACCTTGAAGATCATCGAGTCCCAACCTCCCTGCCATAGGCAGGGACACCTCCCACCAGGCCAGGCTGCCCAAGGCCACGTCCAGCCTGGCCTTGAACACCTCCAGGGATGGGGCCTCAACAACCTCTCTGGGCAACCTGGGCCAGTTCCTCACCACCCTCAAAGTGAAAAACTTCTTCCTAATGTTCAATCTAAACCTGCCCTCTTCCAGTTTGAAGCCATTCCCCCTC
>VUYV01000008.1:10212947-10230158 GCA_008711295.1 Anarhynchus alexandrinus | reverse complement strand
TAGAGGGGCAGAATCCCCTCCCTTGCCCTGCTGGCCACACTTCTTTTGATGCAGCCCAGGATGCGGTTGGCCTTCTGGGCTGCGATCGCACATTGCCGGCTCATGTTGAGCTTCTCGTTGATCAGCACACCCAGGTCCTTCTCCTCCGGGCTGCTCTCCAGCCATTCCCTGCTGAGCCTGTATTTGTGCTTGGGATTGCCCCGACCCAGATGTAGGACCTTGCACTTGGTCCTACCGGGGGGACCTGGGAGTAGGGGCTGCGGTGCCCTGCCCGCCTGACTGCCCTCCAGCAGCGCAGCGCAAAGGCAAAGCTTGGCTGCCCACTCACCAAAAGCATCTTTGCTATGGGACTTATCTGGGGAGGGGGTTGGTAGTGCTTTTTCCTCTGGTGCAAAGAGATTAAATCCAAGAAATGGCATGGCCACAAAGCCAGGAGCATCCATCAGGCCTGTCCCGACAGAGGCATTTGTCAACTGGAATTTGTCACAAAACCCCAGTTTGCTGAAAGCAGAGCTTGCCACCAGCCCGCGTGCTCTGGAGGGCTCCGGCACGGGGCTGAGCCGGCAGCGTGTCGCTGTACGACCGAAGCACTGCCCCGACCCGCTCCCCTCGTTGCCTCGTGTCTCTTTGCAGCCACTCCCGTCAGGCCCTCTGCGAGAAATGCCAGGGAAGCACCCAGCTCCGGGGGATCCCCGCTGCCGGCTGCTTCCCAGGGACCTCCCACACCTCCTGCTATGGGAAATGCAACCACTGGAAAGTCCATGTTTCGATTTCTCTTCTCAAGGCAGGACCGTGCAGGCGCAGAGCGGAGCCTGGGGGGATCCCCATGGGAACCATTTCCAGTAGCACCCCGAGGAGAGGAGCCAGAGGAAGGGATCACAGGGAGACTCCAGCACCCCAGACCTGCTGCCGCTCGCAGTCCTGCTCGCCATCTGCCACTAAGCCAAATACCTGGGTAACGCCTGGAGGGCCAGGCTGGGAGAGCTGTGGGTGCTCTGCAGATGGAGAAGGCAGGGACACCCAAGACATCCCATGGAGCCTGGTGGAGATGGAGTGGCTGGCAGCCAGCACACCGGAGCTATGGCATCGGCCAGGATGTGGCGAGAGCAGGATTTGGGGAACCCTTCTGTGATGCCCTCGGTGCTTCCCAGCCTGGAAGAGGAGCTCATGTACTGGGCATCTGGGCTGCAGAAGTCATCCTCCTGCAAAGCACAGAGACTTCATTGCTTAAGTACCTCCCTGTGAGACGACTGACGGGGGTGATGGGTGAGACGTGGCAGTGCTGAAGCTGTGAACCGAGGAACATGAAAACAAGGGGTAAATTTTTCTTCCCCCAAACACACAGTAAAACATTTACCAAAATCGTCCAAGGCATTTTCAAAATAAGCTGAGCGCTCCACTGCCTGCCAAACCCAGATTCTGTTCAGAGAAGATTTAAGGCTCTTCTTCATTTGAATTGCCGTAATGAGCTAATACTGTGAGTGCCTCCAGCTGCCAGCAGCTGGCTGGGACTTAATTGCGCCCGGGAGCTTTCCCCGGGGGCTGCGGAGCCGCCCTGCGCCCAGCCCAGCCCAGCCTGGGCGGCAGGACCGGCCCACGGGCACCACAACCGTCAGGTTGCGCACAACCAGGCCGGTTGGGAAATGGAAGCCAGCACTGTCCGTACGGACCCCGGCGGGGACGGCAGAGCTGCCAGCGCGGGCTCCGGCGCGGCTTTCCTGGCTTTGTTGACGGGTACGGCTTTATCGCTGTTAAAACACCATTTGTTGCTGTGACTTTTTCCCCCCTTCTTAAATGTCAACTTGAAAAGAAAAATTCGGGAAAGGTCACTTACCAGAGAGACTGGAACAACTCCAGTCACTTGGATAAACACGTGTAGGGTCAGCTGCTGCGAGAGGGGATTTTAAAGCAGTTATTTACCTGGTTGAACAAGCGTTGCGTTTCTGCAGGAGGGCGAGACTTTATGTACCTTGCAGTAGGCAATCAATCTCCTTCCCACCCATCCACCTGCTGCCGGGATCGTTAACCCTTTGGGACACCAAGGTGGAGAAGATGCTTCACTCAGGACACCCAATTCCCTATTCTAAGGGGCGCAAGCTCCCTTCAAAGCCCCACGCTTACCCCGAGGGAACTGGGACGCCACTGGTCTGATGCTTGGGAGGGCTGCTCTGCACCCCTGCATGGCATGGAGCTGGTCACACTTGGTCCTTCATTAACACTTGGCTGGAAGCAATGTGCCAGAGACCCCGTTGGTGAGGAGCAGCATTATACGCTCACAGACGTGTGCAGAGCGGATCCAGAGTCAGGCACGCCAGGTCCTGTTCTTACCGGCAGCGTGAGCAAAGACTTGCCGCATTCCTCAGCTTCCCCCAGATGGAAAAAAAGGATAACGGGGACATCCCATTGGCAAAAAGACGCCTGTCTAAAAGATTAGCAGAGCGGGATGGGGTTTTCACTACCCCCAGCTAAGGCGGGAACTGGGGCAGCAGTGAAGTGAGTGGTGCTTTCCCTTTCTGCCTTCCCAAGGATGCTTCAGCACCCATCAAACACCGTGCAAACCCTGGCAAAGAGCACCCGGAACAGAAACCCTTCCCCTGCCTCCTCTTACCACCCAGCCGGCGCGCCTGTTTGACTGTGCCCAACGCTCAGAGCCCTCCTGCCCCTACAAGAGGGTGGCCGTTTGCCCCTTCATTTGCAGGTAGTCGTCAAAGCTGGCAATTCCCCCTCCTGACAGCTCTAGAATGGGGCAGGAGTTGTGGGAAAAGTCTGGCAGCCCCAAGCACCGCCTGCTGTCCTTTTGGGGGAGCCCGGGCAGCTTCAGTGGGGAGGAACCACAGAGGGTTTCCTACCAGGTCTCACCAAACGCCATGGCACGCCGCTCGCTCGCCCGCCCGGCGGCAGAGCAGCGGGCATCCCCAGCAGCTCTAACTGCTCCCCTCGGCCCAAGCACTGCTCCTCTTTCGGTGCCAGCAGGGCACGGCTGGAGCCCCAACAACTACGGCTCCTTCAGAAAAATTCCCAGCTCCCCAAGGCGCGGGTGGAAGGGGCTGCTTTCGCAGAGGTCAGCAGGCACGGCGATAAGGAGCCGTCCCTACAGACACGGCCCCGTGATGCCCTTTAGCTCTACCGGCCGCCGCCGCGCTTGATCTCGGCAGGTATGTTTGTCTCTCACCTGGTACGTTTCCACCCCACCGCTGAACGTGCTGCCTGCAGCCAAGGCAAGGCTTTGACTAAAATAATAAACCTTTTCCCACTTTTCTTCCCTGTCCCAGCCTTCATCGCCATGGCTTCTCAACAAGGGAAACTTCAGAACTGCGTTAAACAAAATCCATTGATTTTTGCCCTTATTTATAGCCAGCATGCTCATTTATGACTTGCACAGAGTGCAGCAGCACCCAAACTAGCACACGGACCAGAGGTGTGCCAGACAAATCTGCTGCAAGATGGGCCTCCAAACCACCACCACCAACTCAACCTGTTTGGTTGATCAATGCCCCTAGACACTTGTGCTACCTCCGTTCCCTCAGCATCCTCTCGCTGCCCAGTGCGCATCTTGCGCCCAACGCTTCCGCAAGGGCCTGGATGAGACCATCACCCACCACCAGCTGGTAAGTCTGGAGTCATTCTGGAGGGCCGGCGCTAACCCCACAGCAGGCAGGGAATGGCTTCACTGGCAGCTACGTGGTCATCCCCTGCAGCCACGTTCACCGAGAGATTTCCCAGTGGCAGCCCCAGTGTCAGTGGGGAGCAGAGCACACCCCTGCCAGCCCCAGCTCGGTCTGCGGAGAGACCAAACCAAGGGGCACACCAAGCCAGACCCAGGTATTTTGGTGTAAGCACTCTTCCTACAGCAAAAACATGTGACATGGACAGTAGGACTGAGTGCAGCCTTGGCAAGTTTACCAACGACACCAAGCTGTGTGGAGCACTCGACACGCTGGAGGGAAGGGATGCCATCCAGAGAGACCTGGGTGGGATTGACNTGTGTTGGTTGATGAGAAGATCAACAACACCCAGCAATGTGCACTCGCAGCCCAGAAAGCCAACCATATCCTGGGCTGCATCAAAAGCAGCGTGGCCAGCAGGGCGAGGGAGGGGATTCTGCCCCTCTACTCTGCTCTGGGGAGAGCATCCAGCTCTGGGCCCCCAACATACGAAGGACATGGACCTGTTGGAGCAGGTCTAGAGGAGGCGACAAAGATGATCAGAGGCTGGAGCACCTCTGCTATGAGGACAGGCTGAGAGAGTTGGGATTGTTCAGCCTGGAGAAGAGAAGGCTCTGGGGAGATCTTATAGCCCCTTCCAGTACCTAAAGGGGCTACAGGACAGATGGGGAGGGACTTGTTATCAGGGAGTGTAGCGATAGGATGAGGGGTAATGATTTTAAACTGAAAGAGGGGGAGATATTAGATTAGATATTAGGAAGAAATTCTTTCCTGTGAGGGTGGTGAGGCACTGGCACAGGTTGCCCAGAGAAGCTGTGGATGCCCCATCCCTGGAGGTGTTCAAGGCCAGGCTGGATGGGGCTTTGAGCAACCTGGTCTGGTGGGAAATGTCCCTGCCCATGGCAAGCGGGGTTGGAACTATGAGATCTTTAAGATTCCTTCGAACACAAACCATTCTATGATTCCGTGATTCTAAAAAGGGCACTGTCTGTGAGTGAGTTTCGCTCTGCTGACAGTTGCTGTGCTCACTCCTAAATAAACGCGGAGCTCACAGCCTTATTTGGGACAACTACTCAGCTGCAGGAACCTGAAGGCTTTATGTTGACCCTGTAAGGAAACCAGCACCGCCCAGGGACCCCACATCAGCCCCATCCAAAACAACCAATGCTGCTTGAACCTAACAACCCACATTATCATGCGCAATGAACAGCTTTATGGCCTCCAGCAGCCGCGCAAAGGGTACCGCAGCCCTGCAAGGTCAAAGGCATAAGGTCTCTGCACAGTGGGAAACCACCACCGCAAGGCTTTCAGAAGTTAAGCTAGACAGAAGAATTGTCAGCAGCGGGGAAAAGGGCAGCTGTTGGTCCTGCCAGTAAAAACAAAAAAGGAGAAACCAGCCCACCACCACTTCCGATCGGATGTGACAGCTCTGTCTGAGGTCCTCAGCACACCCAGCCTGTGTCGCAAGCGTGGCAGGAGACCCAGGAGCTCCCAAGCAAGGGGAAGTGGAGAGCCCCAGCTCCAGGGGCATCACGGGGGGGTGAGCCATGCAATGCCACCACCGCTTCTGCTCGTCCCCACGGCCAGCACGATGCACCGGCTCACACAGCTCGGGAAGGAGCCCAGGTCCCGGCTACGTTTGCGCCACGGTCCCGTTAATGGTGGTGTCCCCTCCCGGCAGCCTGCCCGCCCGGAGCAGGGGGTGGGTTTCTCTAAGAAAACCAGAGACAGCTCGTTTCCTATCGATGGGGAAACGGAGAGCCTCTTGCACTGCTGTGCTGGACAGGGGGGGATGGCTTGAGGCAGCCTGTTCCCAAATGCAGCAGAGCGTTCCCACCAGGCCCCACACGCCCCTTCAAATAATTCATATTTTGTGGAATTCAGTCACTTTAAAAAAAAAAAAACAAAAACAAACTACCACCCAACAACAGAAAACCCTTCCACAGGCTTGCAGCAATATTTTGTCTGTAAATAATCTAGAGAGCAAGGTCACATTCCCAAGGGAGAGCGGGGCAGGGGAGGGTGGGCAGGGGCAGGCAGTGTGCGGAGCCGGGGGGGTGCAGCCCACCGCCCTGGGCATGGCCGGGCTGGGCTGGGGGACGGGGGGAGGGCAGAGAAATGGGGGCTGGGGGAAGGGGCAGTGCAGAAGGGGGGCCTGGAGGTAAGAGGCGAGATGATTTCACCTTCCGCAGCCGCCGGCACCGATCTCTTGTAGCCTCAGCGCTGCCGGCTCGCAGGCACATCTCTGCGCCCCGGTCCCTCATCTGCCCAACCGGGCACAAGTGACACCTCTGTCCCCCCACCCTTTGGTGGGTGCGCCAGGCCCCGCTGCCGGCAGGATGGCGTGCCGGCACAGAGCCATGTGGGGCTCTGCCGGCTGGCGGGGATGGGGACGGGGACGGTGGCCGGGTGGTGGGCACGGGCTGCCCCGCTCGCCCGGGAGCATCTCCCACCGCTGCTGCCGCGATGGAAACGCTGAGCGCTCCCAGGGAGGCAGCGGCTGTCCTGCGCGGGGTCTCCCTATGGGCATGGCACGGGATGCCCCGACCCCGGCATCCCCCGCTGCTCGCTCCGTGCCAGAAGCCCGGGCTCTTCTGGGCTGCCAACGGAGCCGGCTCTCAGCAGCACCTCCAGCGCAGCACCTTCGCCCTGCCAAAGGGCAGCTCCTCCGGGAGAAGGGAGATGCAAACCTCCCCCGGCTCTGCAGTGCCAGGAGCTCCGGGACTTCAAAGCCCTTCGCCGGCAGCGAGGGGAGCGGGAAACCACCCACAGCCCTGGATGGAGTGCCGAGCAGATGGCAGAACAAACAGCACCGGGATTTCTGTTTCACATAATCTTTGCCCTACTCGCTCCCACGTTTAACCTTTTCCTCCCACGGAGCAGACCTTCTCTTGCAAAAAGCGACTGGAACACTGGAAGGGTTTTGGAGCGGCAGGTGGTGTTCTGCTCTGAACACCACCAAGGACAACACGCAAGACACCAGAGGATTTACTTTTTTTTTTTCTTTTTAAAGATCCAGGCTAGTTTTGTGCTATTTTGTGCCCTTTTTGAAAGATTTTGAGAATATAATTTTTCTTTTTCTAGGCTGGGGAAGGGTGCTGCTGCTATGGCAGAGAGCTGCCTACACGACCGGCAGTAGGAACACTGAAGGATGCCATGTTCTTCACGCTGCGGCTGTGAGTGTGCCCTGTTGCCCCGCGCAGGAGCGGGTCTCACGCTGGGGCTGCCCACGGGGCTACTGTGGGGACACATTCTTCAGGGCATGGAAGGGTTAGGGAAGGGGGATGAGGACGTAATGGCTTCAAACTGGAAGAGTGTAGGTTCAGATTAGAGATCAAGAAGAAATTTTTCACTCTGAGGGTGGTGATGCACTGGAATGGGCTACCCAGAGACGCTGTGGAGGCCCCATCCCTGGAGGTGTCCAAGGCCAGGCTGGAGGGGGCTTTGAGCAACCTGGTCTTGGTGGGAGGTGTCCCTGCCTGTGGCAGAGGGGTTGGAACTAGATGATCTTTAAGGTCCCTTCTAACCCAAACCATTCTACCAGTCTATGAAAAAAAGAAGAAAAGAAAAAAAAAAATCAAACCCTGCACATTTTACAGACTTCTCACATGCTCAGGGTTTCTGTGGAGTTTTGGGACGGAAAAACCCTGTACTGACTGGCTGACTCTGCAGGGCCACGTTTCACCGGCAGCAGGCAGTGGCTGTGCCACATCCCCACGCTCCCGGCACAGGGGACACCGCCTCTGCCTCATTTGCGGCTGGGTGAGGAGACAGGACCCAGCCCAGGGAGGAATCCAGCCCTCCTCGGCAGAGCTGGCACCTCCTGGGTCACATCCCATGTTCTCCTTGACAATGCCACCATCCAGCTTGGGTATGAAACACCCAAGGAACCACACCACTTGCAGGCTCCCAGTATAATCATAGAATCATAGAATGGTTTAGGTTGGAAAGGACCTTGAAGATCATCGAGTCCCAACCCCCCTGCCATAGGCAGGGACACCTCCCACCAGACCAGGCTGCCCAAGGCCACGTCCAGCCTGGCCTTGAACACCTCCAGGGATGGGGCCTCAACAACCTCTCTGGGCAACCTGTGCCAGTTCCTCACCACCCTCAAAGTGAAAAACTTCTTCCTAATGTTCAATCTACACCTGCCCTCTTCCAGTTTGAAGCCATTCCCCCTCGTCCTATCACTACATGAGGTTCAACATTTCAAGCGCTCGCCGTGTGCGTGCTGGATATCAGGAAACAAGCGTTTGCCCTGTGTGTGTCCTGCCTGCACCACCGGCTCTTGGCTGCCGCTGGTCTCGTCACTACTGTTTTACGAGGTTATTTTATACCCGATGGGTGGAATTCGTTCTTGCTCATGCATCATAATCATTAGAAAGTCATCTAACCACCACCCACCCAGTATAGCACCAATACAACCACTCCTTTCGCAGCCCGGTGCTCGGCACCCAGGAGGCGGCGCGGCGGTGCTGCCGGGGCAGGACCACACTGGGTGCATCCCAGCACGGCCACGCTTCCCGCCGGCAGCCTGCTGGGACCTGCGGGGCCTCGGGAGAGGTGGGAAGGCCCAGGCTGGTGAGGGCACCGAGCGGGCACCTCCAGCCGGAGCAGCAGGAGGGTCCAGCCTGGGTGCCAGGAGGTGGGGTGCCCAGTGAGCTTCTGCCGGCAGATCCCAGAGACCGGAGTTAACACCGCCTGCCCTGCACCGACTCCTCACTGGAGCCACACAGCTCTGCCTACATTTTAGGAGCTTCCAATGGGCTCATCACAATTAACGCTTAAGAAATTAATTATAACAGTCTGGGATTCTTCTTAAGACACTAATAGCTACAAGGAAGAAGTCACCCAAGCCTATCAGCTCAGCACACTCCGGACGGTGCCTTCTCTCCAGCACTGCGATGAGGCCAAGTGCTTTTGCACTTTTGCTACTGTGCACCGCAAACGAAAAGCGCCCGCGAGAGCTCCTGCCTTCAGTGTCAGGCTGCCCGCAGCACAGCTCCGGATACCAAGCCTGGTCCTCCCCGTGGGGCAGTGCAGCACGGACAACCTCCCTGTGGTTAGACTGAGCCAGGCCATCATTCCCCACCGACCCTGTTGGGTACAAGCCACTTTTTTTTTTTTTTTAAAAAAAAAAGAGGTCATATCCAAAAGCTGTGAGCAGGGTGTGGGGTTCCTGCTGTTACTCACCATGGGCTGAGCTGTTCAGAGACAAAGAAAAGATCAGGTTGGGTCAAACACAGGAACTCCCTCGAATGAACTGTTGCCGCAGGTCAGAATCGTTAAAGGGATTAAATCCAGAGGGCACAAAACTTTCTGCATTGGGTACAGTGGCTCTCCGCAGACGGGCTTTTCTAACGCCCGGCGTCTCTTACTACAGGGCATCATGGATTTCAGTCGCTCCGATCGCTGGCGTGGTCCCCCACTGAATTACACCAGCCATTTTAATAGGTTTAATTCTTAACTAACAGAAACGCGTAACGCACGTCAGCTCTGACACAAAATGGGTGAAGATCCAGAGACCATGAGAGCGCCAGTTTGTGAGGATCGGTTACGGGCTGCAGCGCGAGAAACACAGCACAGGTTGGGCAGAAACGAACGGCCTGTTGGAAAGGAGACCTATTCGACGAGAAAAGCCGGGTCCTCTCTTCCTCGTCTCATTTGAATAAACCAAATAGACCAAGCCCAGACAGAGAAAAAAATCCAACGATATTGGAACAATATCGTTAGTTGAGCACAGAGCTGATTCTTAGACTGCCCACATTTGACTTCAAGTAAGTCAGCGGTTTGGTTTTGTATTTTTAACTCTGGTCTCATTTAAGAACTTCAGTTTGGGACAGGATGATTGTGAAAAGTTTGAAGGTAGCATTTTTAAGTGCTCCTAATAACAGCAGTGTTTAGGAAGGAATTACACCGACTCTACCGACTCTTTTTAAACCTGAAAGCAAGTCATTTCATTTCCCAGCTGCGCCTGCTCTCCCCACACCCCATCTTGTCATTGCACGGACGAGCCAGCTCCAGCCCGGTACAGAAAGCAGCCGGAGAAACAGAAGTGAAACCCAGAAGTTCGTTTTCATTATCCAAACTGAATGAACACAAGAAGTGAAATTATGCGAATAAATGCCATGCACTTGATCTTTTTTCCTTCCAATAATTCTCTGTTTTTTGTTTTTTTTTGGCTGCCCAATTAGTAAGTCATTTGTAACAGGGCTCTCCCGTCCTACCCGGGCTTGGGTACCACCCTGCAGGTCGGACCCCTGCTGCACCCCTCAGGATGGCAGCACGCGTGGGCAGGAGAGGACACAGCACCAGCACCAATTCCTTCAGCGAGACGTGCCAGACCAGATTTTTTGCATACCACAGCGGAGCAGCTCCCAAACTGCCACCTAACACCATTCTGCAACTCGCATTTTTTGAGCTCTAACAACACCTCATTTTTTCCAAGTCAAAAAGAAACCCACCGGCCGGTTCAGCACTCTTAAGAAGCCTGACGAATAGATTTCTCTTTCATTTTCTGAGAAGGCAGCTGAGCTCCTGCGACAGCGCTGAAGCCTTTGCCTGTGGTTACAGAAGGGAACCACATAGGGACCGCGTGCAGTGCCAGCAGATAACGCTAACTTAACGAGGTTAGAGAGGAACCTAATGAAGTTCAACAATGGCAAGCGTAGGGTCCTGCACCTCGGGAGGACCACATGCACCAGTACAGGTTAGGGGCTAACCTGCTGGAGAGGGACCTGGGAGTCCTGGTGGACAGCAAGTTGACCATGAGCCAGCAATGTGCCCTGGTGGCCAAGAAGGCCAATGGTATCCTGGGGTGCATTAAAAAGAGCGTGGCCAGCAGGTCGAGGGAGGTCATCCTCCCCCTCTACTCTGCCCTGGTGAGGCCACATCTGGAGTACTGTGTCCAGTTCTGGTCTCCCCAGTTCAAGAAAGACAAGGAACTACTGGAGAGAGTCCAGCGGAGGACTATGAAGATGATCAGGGCAATGGAGCATCTCTCTTATGAGGACGGGCTGAGAGACCCGGGGCTGTTTAGCTTGGAGAAGAGAAGACTGAGAGGGGATCTCATCAATGCTTATCAATATCTAAAGGGTGGGTGTCAAGAGGATGGGGCCAGACTTTTTTCAGTGGTGCCCAGCAACAGGACAAGGGGCAACGGGCACAAGCTGGAGCACAGGGAGGTCCATCTGAACATGAGGAAAAACTTCTTTACTTTGAGGGTGGCAGAGCAGTGGAACAGGCTGCCCAGAGGGGCTGTGGAGTCTCCTTCTCTGGAGATACTCAAAACCCACCTGGATGCAATCCTGTCCAACCTGCTGTAGGTGAACCTGCTCTGGCAGGGAGGTTGGACCAGATGATCTCCAGAGGTCCCTTCCAACCCCAACCATTCTTTCATTCTGTAAGGGCTCCAGTAAGACCTTTGTGAACACCACTGTAAGCTGGGAACGCCACCTTCTCCGCCGCTCAGCCCTGCAAAGGTCTCCAAACACAGAAAAGACTCCGAACCGGTATGAGCAGCTCAGCCAGCACCCGCACTTCTCCCCCTCCCCTCAAACACGAGACCCTGCCCGGCACTCGGGCGCCTCGAAGCCACCCACAATTGACGGCTTCTGCAGGCGTAGACACGTCGGGGCCCCAGCAGAACCTGCAGCAATTACTGTGTGCTAATTGTTAGAGAGGACGGAGCCTGTTGCATCCGCCACCTGCCCGGGAAGTACACCAACGCCGAAGATCTGAAAGCTGTCATGAGGATTAGACGCAGCCTTGTGCTTAAACACCACCTACTCTCCTTCTGCATTTAAAGAAAGGAACAGCAGCGTCCTGCTTCCCTTTTCTGTGGCAGAAAAGAGGATGAGCAGCAGTTTTCAATTGAAACACGGGACCTCATTGAGACAAATGGTCAGGCTGAAACTGAAAAAATAAAATAAAATCAGAAGAGTCATGCAAATGTAAGTCTAAGCTTCCCTGAAATCAACGGGGCTCCAGTGATTTAAGCCCTGGTCTTCAATCCTACATCTCCACGGTCCCCACGGCAGCAGAGCGGCTTGGGGCATGGCTCAGGCTGGGACGGGCAGGTTGCCCCCGTGCCATGCTCCGGTGGCCTGGGCTGCGCCTGCTGCTCTCGGGGTGGCGGAGCGGAGCACCCTTGGGTGCGGGCTGCCAGCGGAGACCGGAGCAGCCTGGCTCCAGGCACCAGGGACCTACGGGCAGCATCGCTGCTACGCTGCTGAGCCGCGCTGCAGTCTCCCGACTCAGCCTTACAGCTCTCCTAAATTACCCCCGGTTCTTCCAGCTCTTGGGAAACATACCCCCAGCCAAGCAAGAGCGGCAGACACGCTCCGAGCTGCGTCTCGTAAAGGGTCAGGTTTACACCAAAGGCTGATGGAACTTTATTCAAGGACGTTTCCAAACCATTTTCTTCTCTTTTCCAGAGCACGTTGTAAAAACCAGCATAACACCCTCTCTGCTATTGCTTTGTGGGACCTGCCAGACCAGGTTACGCTGGAAATCAAGATACTGATATTGTATCTTTGTCCTGCCCGATATTGAGGAGACGTTGAGATCCGCTGCAGGATGTTTCCATGCAACATTTGACCTCTGTTTAGAGCATTCCTTGCCCTGTCATTTGCCACGCTTTTCAGCGCGCGTCCCCCAAAGCATCCCCCATTTTGGAAACTACCTTCACTTCCCAGCACGAGCCAGCTCGCTCCCACCACGGCCACAGTTTCAGGCGCCCAGGAGGACTGGAGGCAGATGCCCGGGAGCATCCAGCTGCCGCAGCAGGCGCTGTCCCTGTGGGAACTGGAGGGAGGAACCGAGCGTGCCAGTCCCACACCACAGGCTCTTAATCCTTCTGCCGAGAGGAGCCAAGCCGGAGTTTAGAGAACTGGAAGTCAGAGAACAAGCGGACGTTTGTTCAGAGCGGGCGGCGCGAGGGGGAGGACCGCCAGCTCCTTCCCGCCTCCGGGGACTTACCGGTCCCTGAATGTCCCTTTTTGTCTTCTCCCCACATCTGCGGCCGGTCGGCACAACGCCGCTCTGTCCGGCGCGGGGCCGCAGCCCCTGCCGCACACCTCCCCCGCAGCCCGGTGGCCAGCAGAAGGGGAAGCAGGGTGGCCACGGCGATGCCAACCGGGCAGATCTTTCCCAAGGGGAAGTCTGCCGTGCACCGGGTGCTCTTCCCACGAAGGGGCATACGCTCTCGAAGGGCAGAGCGGTGGGGCGAGGGGCGGCCGGGGAGGGAGGCTGAGCAACAGGCATCAGAGCCACCAGTGCCGCAGAAACCTCTGACTTGGAGACAGCGAGTGTGAAACCGCCTTTTAAAAGAGTTAAGCCCAACACCCTTCAAAAATTACAGCTGCTCGGTATTACTAATCTGAAGAGGGTTGAACCCTGTCACCCGTTGCTCAGTCATTATTGTAAGTCATATCAGAAACTCCGGTTTCAGTTAAAAAGCACGCATGTGTGAAAGAGAGAGGCGGCAGCGAGTCTTGGCAGAGAAGACACAAGAGCTCTGTCGCTCCCTACAAGCAGGAACAGCTCTCGGTGGCTGTCTGTACAAACAGCCTGTCTGTACCCAGCTACGCTAGTAAACTTTGGAAAGCCTACAAAACCACCGGGTTATTTCCAGGCGCAGTGATGAAGATGGGCCTTTTGGACCGGATTTTCCCCTTAGGCTGCCTTACCCCTAGTTCTGACTGCAGGACTGCTCTGCAACGGAGACCGGTACCACACTGTTCTGGGGCCGCACAGCTCCTCCTTTCGCATCAAAGCACCAGGAAGGCGGGGACGAACTGATGCGTCCAGGTCACCGCCGAAACACTCACTGTGTCAGTACCGTCACCCATCCAATCAAATAAGCAGAAAGTTTGGGGTTTTTTTTAAAATAAAAATACTTAACATTTATTCACCTTTGAAGTCACCATAGTAAAATTGTACACGCTATGAGTAACCCAGGAACGTTATTAAAAGCTACGAGAAACATAAGGCAATTTGTACAACCACTGAAAGAAATACACAGCATGTTGAAAATAGAGTGAGACATTACTCAAACAAGACAACGCTTGATACGCACTAGAGTGACAAGAACCAGCATTAAGTTTTAAACAAAAATAAAGATGTCATGGCTACAAGTATTATACAGTGATAAATACTTCAAAAATATATTAAGATATATGGAATTTCTTGTTTTGTCACGGAAATCCAGAGAAATTCCAGCCCCCACTGGATTTCAATATACCAATTAAAGTTTAATATTTAAATTCCTTTCCTTTCAGTAAGAACCAGTACTGCAGCCATTACTGTCCTGTATCAATACTTATCTTCTTGTAGTGTAATGAAATCAGCCTAATGTTATATTAAGCCCTGATGCCTCTCGCATCACGGGCACTAATTACTCTAAATCAACCAATGAGTTGCCTTTCGGTAACAAGTGCTGTGCACCACATTTGAGGCCATAAACCACATTAAATCACAGTCAACGTTCGCCCACTTTACAGTATCAATGGAAGGCGGGTTCGAAGACTTGCCTCCACATGTAGGTAAGACGTCTCGACCAGAGGGTTTAGTAGCAAGTCCACCATAAGGTTTTCCTAGCATAACATTGAGCACTTAGAAGTTACAGTACATGAACCACGCTAAAGTTTAGGTTACACCTTCAAACAGAAAGTCCAGAGGACGTTTGGAGACGACAGGTTTCGAACATGCACAAATGGTGGTTTAGTACACATTTGTTTGTGCTGTTACTGGGTAGCGAGTGAAGCAGTTTATAGCCAAGGGTTGGTTTGGTGAGACAGTTTTCTGAGCCAGTTTAAAAATATAGACTTCTTCTTAGAGGGTCTGTTCTATAGAAAATAGAGTGAAATCTGGTATATTGTCAGTTTTGAGAGTACTTTCCCATGGCAAGATCCATTCATCAGCCTACCGCACCACCAAGAGAAAAGCCAATCCTGCTATTCCAAACCCCGCTGCGGCCATGATCGCATTGCTTATGGTACTGCTCTGGTCAGCCGGCTGGGAGTCGTGTCTGCCGAAGAAGCGACAGAAGCCGTCCTGGAAAAGCAAGAGAAAAAGACATTTGAGTTGGTTGGCTCACAATTAAGCGCGTTTCTTTTAACCAGTCTCTGAGCACAGTTTGGTTCACGCTCCCAGCACGGCGTTTGTCAGCTGCAGAAGTCTCTATTTTAATCAGGAAAGTCTAAGCCTGCTGCTCCGGGCACACAAAATGCTTTCCGAGAGCCTTTGCACAAGGCAACTGAAGGCAGTAGCTACGAGCGTTTGTACGCTTCGCCCAACAGACAATCGCAAACTTCCTATCGAGATGCTCAGCCTGTCATTACGTTATTTTCGCCCTTTTAGGCAAGTTTCTGGTGGGAGCTGCCAGCATTGTTCCCCCTCATTCAAATTTGAGAAAGCATCCGAAACACAGGATGTGGAAATTTCCACTTGAAAGACAGGAGTCCGAAGCCGGTCCCGTCTCGGTGGACACCGGGCTGATTACACACGCTCTTGGAAGGACCAAGTGGACACTGCTCAGGGCTGACCTATGACAGAGCAGAGCTGGCAGCTGCTCTCCCAGATCGTTATTTGTGATAATCAGAAGTGGCAGCAATACAACTCCAGATGGTCGTGTTTGAACTCTGCTCCGCAGATGTCTATGTAAACAAGTTATACTCTTAATTTCTTCCGGAACTTTGTTCTTTACACTTTAATTTGCGCGAACAGGCAACGCGATTTTGCCAAGTGACAGCGTACGTTGTAGCCAAGCGCCATGCTGCTCTCAGCAGTCAGATGGACCAGTGACCACTGGAAAACCAAGTTCATTTCGGTCTCTGGAAAAGTCAACGAAACCAGTGGCTGCTTCCCCCTCCCTGCCTTCTATTTTTAGGGCTTACTTGTACTCGCATCAAATATTCCACTAGGACTGAAAATAGGAAATGTGCAGTTCTGCGGGATAGCTGACATGTTGTGCAGAGAGGCAGGCAGAGCTGCACGGATGCCTTAAAAGCTGTACTTTCAGCGTGCATCTCAGGGGGCAGGAAAGCACCAGCAGCTATCGCTTTACACCACGACGTACATTAACGCTGCTGCCCACGCGTGCCGGCTGGAGACAGAACAGAACTGATTTTCCTTTCAGTAATTTGACTTCCCGAGGCCCCGACCTGACCGGTTTCGGGACGAGCAGGGAGCAGAGCAGCAGGTCCAGCGGACGGGTGGCTTCATCCACAGGCATATTTAAAGAACAGGCACATTGGTGGTTTGCGTTTACACTTGGGAGAAGACCTGTGCCAGCTTCTCGCCACAACCCAAAGCCCGTGGACCCAAAACCTTGCCCCTGACACACCACCACCATCACTCCCTTGGGAGAAGACCTGTGCCAGCCTGCTCTCTGCAACCCCGTGGACCCAAAACCTTACCCCTGACAGGCCACCACCATCTCTCCCATGGGAGAAGACCCATGCCAGCTTCTTGCCACAACCCAAAGCCCGTGGACCCAAAACCTTCCCCCCAACAAGCCACCACCATCTCTCCCATGGGAGAAGACCTGTGCCAGCCTGCTCTCCGCAACCCTATGGACCCAAAACCTTCCCCCCAACAAGCCGTCACCATCTCTCCCATGGGAGAAGACCTGTGCTAGCTTCTCTCCAGAGCCCAAAGCCCATGGACCCCAAACCTTGCCCCCTGCAAGCCACCACCATCACTCCCTTGGGAGAAGATCTGTGCCAGCCTGCTCTCCACAGCCCAAAGCCCGTGGACCCCCAACCTTGCCCCCTGCAAGCCGCCACCATCACTCCCTTGGGAGAAGACCCATGCCAGCCTGCTCTCCGCAACCCTGTGGACCCAAAACCTTCCCCCCAAGAAGCCACCACCATCTCTCCCATGGGAGAAGACCTGTGCTAGCTTCTCTCCAGAGCCCAAAGCCCATGGACCCCAAACCTTGCCCCCTGCAAGCCACCACCATCACTCCCTTGGGAGAAGATCTGTGCCAGCCTGCTCTCCACAGCCCAAAGCCCGTGGACCCCCAACCTTGCCCCCTGCAAGCCGCCACCATCACTCCCTTGGGAGAAGACCCGTGCCAGCCTGCTCTCCGCAACCCCGTGGACCCAAAACCTTCCCCCCAAGAAGCCACCACCATCTCTCCCGTACTTTTAGGAGGCTGCAGCTCGGCGGGGCTGGCCCCCAGCCCCTTAGCGAGCCGCCCACAGCGCAGCACACCCGCAGCCTCCCCGAAACCCCCCCTCCGGCGCGCACCCACGAACTACCCACGACCCCGCAGCCTCTCCCCCGCCCTCCACCGCGCCGGGCCGAGCCCCGTACCGCCCGCCCGCTCCCCGCTCACCCATCCGCCGTGCGCCTCCAGCCACTCGCCCCGCTCCTCGGCCAGGTAGGCGGCCAGCGCGGCGGCCAGGCAGCGCGGCCCCTCGCCGCAGCCCCGCTCGGCCAGCGCGGCGGCCAGCGTGCCGGCGAACACCACCAGGGCCAGCAGCCGGCCCCAGTTGAGGCCGCCCTCGGCCTCCAGCTGCGCCGCCACCCGCTGCAGCAG
>VUYV01000008.1:10190436-10212717 GCA_008711295.1 Anarhynchus alexandrinus | reverse complement strand
CGGCAGCGCTCCCCTCCTCCGGGGCGGGGCCCGGCGCGGGGGAAAGGCGAACCCGGGCCGGGGGGGGGTCCCGGCCCGCCTCGGCGCCGGGGAGGGAGCGCTGCCTCCCGCGGGGTCCGCCCCGCAGCCCCGCGGCGGCTCCGGCGAAGTACGTGTCTTGTATGGCTTTTGGGGTTTGGTTTTTTTTCCACAGCGGTGGCCCGAGCCTGCATTCTTTGCGTCGGAGGTGCTTCAGCTTTTGCCTTCGCCCTCCATGGGGGTGGTGAGGCACTAGAAAAAAAATTGCCCAGAGAAGCTGTGGGTGCCCCATCCCTGGAGGCGTTCAAGGGCTGGACGGGGCTTTGAGCGACCTGGGGTGGTGGGAGGTGTCCCTGCCCGTGGCAGAGGGGGTGGACTTGATGATCTTGAACATCATTTCCAACCCAAACCATTCTATGGTTCTATCCCAGCTGTGCCCTTCGAGCTGTGAGCACCATCAGCTGCTTAACAGATCATCAAAACTCCCATAAAAACCGCCCCAGGATTTATGGCAGACCCAGCGCAGGTACACCCAACTTGGTGTTTCCTGCTGGGTGCCAGTTCGGAGGTGAGGTTGAGGTGGTGCAAAGCCCGGTGCAAAGCATGGCTGTGACTGCACCGTCACTCGCTGTCACCTCTCGTCGCACACCAGGCTCAAGGTGCCCAACGCACCAGGACAGGGCTGCTCGGCTCCGCTCCACCTATCCTGAGTTACAGCTCTCTGTCTCCGTTTTACATCCCCGCTAGAAAATCTAAAAATAGATGGTTGGAATCAATCCTATTGCAATTTCCCAGATCGCTATCAAGAATTGGCCTGATCTCTTCCAGTCGTTCCTGAGGCAAACTCTTAGTTTTACATCCCCATATTTGGCTTTTGTTTTGTTTTTAAGCGGGGAAATCTAGCCCGTGTTTATGTGCTAGAGCAGTAGCTGGAATGATATCTTTACTTCTCACCAGTGCTTTACACACATGCTTTTTTAACTAGAGTTTTCCTTACGATTGTTAATCCCGGAGCAGGAATTTCCTATTGCATTCCTCACAGCAGGAGAGCGAGAGGGAGAGGCTGCTCTTTCTCTAGCAATATCCTTTTCCACCCTTCCTGTTTATATACCATTTTTGTTTAACAGGACGGGGCCGTCTGACAGTGACTTTGCCCCAGCTATACCTCCCTTGCTCCTTTTCCTTCACGCCCTGGGCTTGAGCCGAGGAGCGGGTCAGGAAGGTAGGGCTGGCGCCGGGGCTCTGACATGACACTGCTGCATCCCTCTGGCACCCAGAGCGGCACGGCTCTTCTCCAAGGTGGGACAGGCTGGGGAAAGGACAAGCAGCAGGCTAAAACTTCTCACTCTGGAAAGGAATAGAGGCGTTTCCGAGACACAAATAGCTTGACAGACCAAAGAGGGGGTCTCAAAACGCTGGGTTTTCCAAAGCCTCCCTGGCCAACCTTTAGCGAGCGAGAAAAACAATGGCTACTTCAGTGCCCTGTTCCTCTATCTCCATTTATCTGACGGGAAGTTGAGGCCCGTCCAGGTTCGCAGCTTTCACCACTACCTCAAGAACAAAAAGGTGATTTTCACCGGCGCTGAGTCCCCACAGCCCAACTTACGAGTCCCCGGGCAGTGGCCCTGAAGTGCGAGAACCACCTGCAAGAACAGAAGTGCAAGATGCGAGAAGTGCAAGAAGTGCAAGCCTCATTCCCACTGAGGGGGACGGTTTGGGCACTGATGTCGCTCAGAAGAAGCTGGCTCAGCGCTTTCCCCAGCCCCCCAGAGGAAAGGAAATGAAACCATGAGCCTAAGTGAAGGAGGTGCTTTTCTCAGTGTCTAAACTGAGGACTTTCACCGACCACCTTCAATGCTGACCACAAAACCTGTAGCAAAGTGGAGAGGACAGCTGACCCCAGCACAGTTCTCTACTGACAAGGCAGAACCACTGCATCTCAAGGTGATCGGCAAATACGGGTTACCCAACCAGTGACAGCCCGAGCCCCCGACAGCGTTTCGGTGCCCGGCTTTCACTGGTGTCCCACTGCAATGCGAGAATCCTGTGCTCCCACAAAACACGTACTCCGCATTTTCCAGTGCATTCCTGGGTATGACGACAAGGATCTGGAAAGAAAACATCCCGTGTTAGCCGTGATCCTTCTGAGCAGGAAAACTCAACCCGAATTCTGGCCTCCTGAATGCAGAAGGCGCTCAGATGGAGTCTTAGGTACTTGTGAAGACTGCTCGCTTTCAGTTGCTCTGGCTCACCAGAAGATATTCCAGAAGCAATTTTCTGGTAGATCTGCATTCCACCTAGATTTTTGCAGGACAAATGATCTAAGAAACTGTCTGGTGCAAAAAGCAAATGCCAAAAACGCCAGAAAAAATATCTACCATGAAAAGTACCTAACCGATGGGAAAAACAACTATATACGTGTTCTCAATATGTAAAATACAATTTATTATATTTAGGCCATTCATAAGTATCAACACAATGTAGTATGTTTGAAACAAACATCTTACCAATAAATACTATCTAAACATTAATATTAATCTTTTGATCAAACATGTACAGTGTATTGACTCAGTATTGCACAGTGAGCTCTATACGACGTTTCCATAGTGCATTCGGTTTGTTACTGGGATAGGTTACCACAAATATTGCAAAGCATCAGAGTTGACTTTTCCAAGTGAAAACAGCTGAACTATTTCATCAGGGACTGAAGGCTGATACAAATGTCAGCGTCCTAGGTTAATCGGTTATGGATTCATGGAACCTAATGTTTTCATGACTGAGGAGACTTTGTTTCTAATACAATTTTTATAGAATTGTAAAAAAAAAAAAAAGCCACTCTGAAATAGAACGAGGATGTTGTCATCAAACTTATGTGAACAGCCGACTCCAGTGATCCAGTGATCAGTGAGCTTGTGATCAAGCTTGTGATCGAGCTCACTCCAGTGAGCTTGTTTTCTCTAGTTTCAATCTAAATATAAATCATATCTTTGATCTTTTCGGCGCTGTATCTCCCCACGTGCATTTCAAAGGCCAGACCCTGCAAACCCCCAGCATTACTCCAGCACTTTGCTCCCTACGTGCCTCTGCTCAGGCCAGACTCGGTACCTGTCAGGATGAGCAGAGGTCAAAACACTCTAGTCTCAATAGTTTTCAATGTATGAGTGCAGATATAATTTCCCTATAGTTCTATAATTAACTGTATCTCAGCTTTATCCGGTCAAATCTTAATTCTACAGCGCCAGGGGTAGTCCCGCCAGTTTGCATTGCAGTACCACGCTGACACAGAGGGCTGGGTGCTGCCGGCAATGGCCCGGCTGTGCTGCTTCCCTGAAACCCAGCGGCTCCTGGATCAGACGGGCTCGCGGGCTCCAGCGAGCACCGCATCAAAAGCTGACAGGACTGCGGCTCGCGGCAGGTTTTCAACAGCTCACTGTTGCTCATTCTCAAGTCCAGCTACAACAGAACTGTGTCCGCGCCAGTGGGAGACGACCGTTGAGTACGGACCATACGATTTGGCTTGTAAGGTCTGACCCGCATTTGCATGAATTTACGCTGCAGAAGGAGCTTAAAATGGGCATATTCTGCCTTAGTACGCATTTAAGCTACAACGCCCTGCCAAAGCGGTATGAACTGCTCAAAGTGCAAATAAGAACCATGATCATAGAATGACTGTGACTGACTTGGAAAAGATTTGACCATCAGTGCAACGGTGCTTAGCGTGTAGTATCCCTTAGTGCTTAGCATGTAGTATTCCTTTAAGTAAAAGAAAATTCACTCACCAAGTGATACAATTAAAAATTTCTAAGAAACTACTGGTTAAGTACTACCTCATGATTATGTAAATCATGTTTATATCCCTCATCTTTGCAGTTTATCATTCTGTATATATTTAGATTTTTTATATTCAGGTAACAGAGATGAAATACTTATTTCTATCTAAAAAGACGGTAGGAAAAAACAGGGATTGAAAGGATTCCTTTTTTGTACAAAAAATAAATTTTTATGACAACAGCCAGTACCTTCACAGTAGGTCCTTTGCTCCTCTACTTACTACCAAGGTTCAGTCATCCATAACGCCATCATGAAGTATCAGAATTTTTTTTTTCCACTTTCCAACACCAAAATTCAATGCACTGCAATGGAATGTTTCCAGAGTCTTATGCTACATCCTGATAAAATCAGGAATCGCTTTTTCTTTTTTTTTTCTTTTTTTTTTTTTAAACTTTAAAAAGGAACTAAATTCATGCAAATAAATACATAATGTGCACTGAAATACTCAATTCTATGATACAGGTGACTTCAGAGAAAAGTCCCTTTATAATTATCTAAACTAGTTCTAATAAAAGAAGATCGTTTCAAAACAGAATTAAAAACGTTTCATTTTACTACAAGTTGATGTTTGCTATGTGTTCAAGCAGATTACATTTTCTACCTAGTTGCGTTAACCTGTGGGTTCGGTGTCACTCTTTTGCAGTGTAGCAAATATTTGATTTTGAGGGGTGGCTTTTTTATGCAGTTGTTGTAGTCCGGGGTATCAGTCTTCTTTTGATTCTGTGTACAGGATCTCAGGTTAAGCCCAGATCTGCAGAGAGAGAGTCGAACAATCGTTTATGACATGGACTATTCTATCAAAGGTTTAATTAAAATTTGGCAAGACACTCAGATTAGCGGTACAGTGTATCAGCAGCAATGATATTCTTTAACCCGTAAGTTCAAAATTCCTGTACCAGTTCGGCTAGCACTTTGTGGGGATTTTTTTAATTTGAATTTTCTGTTCATGCTTTACACTGTGGTTTTATATCCTCGTTTGTCCCTCTAGAGTCAATTGTCCTGTAACAACCCTTCCCCCTCCCCCCTTTTCTTAAACAATCAAACAAAGAAAGAGAGAAACACCCGAGGCAGGTGCTCCCAGCACTTACTCGGAGAGTGTGGTCCCAGGAGCCCGAGCAGAACGCCGTCCCATCGGGAGAGACCCGCAAGGTGCTGACGCGATTCTCATGTCCAAACAGAATGGATACACGGGACCCTTTCAGCACGTCCCAGACATTTATGGTGTAATCATTATAGCCTGCAAACAGTAGGCGACCTACGAAGAGAACAAGATTTTACAAAGTGAGGTCTTAAGTAGGTAACACGTCTTGACTGCAGCAAAGGCCTTCTGCAGGAGATTCCTCACCCAGGGTCCTGGTTTGAGCCACCACCCAGCTTTCCCGCGCCACCTTCTGCACGCAGCCAGCCCTGACCACTGCTTCCCCTGGGCTAGCTGTGCTCCTGTTAGACTCCCCTGCTCCACTGCTGAGCTATCCATACTAAATGCCGAACCCATTAAAATGTATTAGTCAAAAATATAGTTAAGATGGGGCTAAATTATATAGAATCTGTTCGGTCATTAGAGATGGGGGATGACTCCAAATCACGACAGACTGAAGAGCACTTCAACAGCTAATGCAGGGTAATAATATTTTGCTCAGACCTTACGCAATAAGTTGAATACAAATTGTTGAATGATTAGTAGACAGTTTGGTAAGTGATTCATTGTCCCCAACGGGACAAGACGTGGTGCTTGTGACCACGACAGAGACCTTTGCCCCGCTGTCCTGAGCAGAGGGCAGTTCACCACCCACTCATCCCCACGCAGGGTTGACTGGAGGAGCTCCACATTTGTGTTGGGGCAGGAGAGAGAAGGCTCGAGCCCATGTCTCCAGATCTGTAGTGAGAAATGTCTCTGTCTTCATGCTCCTCTAACATACTTTTCCTATCTATTAATCATTTATTATCCTTTTATAAACTATTTATGTAAGTGCGCTTAATAGTCTAGTTACATTTCATGTTTCCTTTGAAATGTTTTTAATCATTATTGTGAAATTCTAGCCCAGCTGTAGTTAATGGCAAAATATTTCCTGCCTTCAGTAGGGCCAGGAAAATACTTTTCATTGCTGCAACGAAGCAATAGCTAGCTAGGTTATTTAAACAGCAATTATTGAAGTGTTCAAGACCAGGCTGGATGGGGCTTTGAGCAACCTGGTCTAGTGGAAGGTGTCCCTGCCCACGGCAGGGAGGTTGGAACTAGATGATTCTTAAGGTCCCTTCCAATGCTAACCATTCTGTGATTCTATGATTTTTACAGAGCAAAAAAAAGCTTCCATGCATTAAATGTTTCTTTTCATACTTAGTATTACTTTCAATAACTTTTAATAACAAATGCGTTATCAAATTAAACTGGCAAAACTTTACAGTTCCCCTCAAATTCCAACACTAAGACAACCTCCAAAGTTCAGTTCTCACCACTAAGAGAGAAGTCCACACTGGATGCTCCAAAAATGATGCTCTCTTTGGAATAAATTGCGACTTCCCTGTCTGCACGAAGGTCATATAAACGACACTAGGATTAAAACAAAAGCAACACACTTGTCTCAGTACAGGCTGGAGTCAATGGCTACTACATTTCATTGAAAAAATGGGAGTGGGAAGGATTGCAGCCTAACAGGCATCACGGGGAGCGGCTGCTTGGCTTCTTTCCTTCTGCTAGTTCTGCCCACTGTAACTGGGACTCCTCTGGAGTCTAACAGGGATCTCAGCAACACAAGGCTGTTTTGTATAAACTGAGTGAAGAACTTGCTTTTCCAAACAACTTCTCTAAGCCTCCTGCCTGTCCTGCTATAAAGTGATGAGTGGTGGGCTTTGGACTGTGGCTACCCCCTGAAACTCTCCCAACCCTCTTGCTTCCCCACTGTGGTTTCCTACATATTAGGTCACCCTGCTGCTGGGGAGGTACATGGGGACACAGTCTCCAAAGACAACAGTTTAGCCACAGCTGGAGTCTGGGGGACAGAGGATTAAATCTCTGGTCATCTTTGAGAACACGGACCACCCGGCACGGTGCTCCCCCTTGGCACGGGGAAGCCTCGATGGTAGTCCTTGCTCCGAGTAAGGCGGGACAGCAGACAGCCCCTGCCCTACCGTGAGGCCTCTCTGTCTGAAAAACCCACGTGAAAATAATTCAAGTGAAATAATACATTTCTATACAGATCTTTGGTTTTCGTTTCTCATGGAAAATCTCCAATCACCTCCAGGACCCGCGCTTCCTGTTTTTATCATTTGCCAGCGTACTCAGGCGTGTTTAACATGGAAATAATGTATAGCCAGACCAGACTTCATTGCCATGCAGAAGGGCAGTCTGATAGCCCTGAAATCAAAATGCACTTTTGAAACTACTTGAACTGAAAACCTTCCTCAATAAGTCAAGCTTAAGCAAACACCAGCCAGATGGGTTTGCTGCTGTTAAGACTTTACTAATGAGAAATGGCTGGTATTCAAGCCCGCACATAAAGGAGAGGCTGTTTCATTTGCAGGGCGGTGGGGAGCTGCCAGGTATGTGAAGTCCAGGTCTCCCAGAGCTGCACGCTGATGAATAATTCCATCAGACTGTCCTGATAAGGAGTAGGGGTCACCGCAGGTGACAGCACTGCCTCATGAGCATGCTTTTATGGCTTCCCTCCAGACAGTCAGGATTATCTGCTCCTTGAAATCCCTAAGTATATAAATCAGGTCAAGGATACCAGTCAGTGTACCAGTCCGTAAGGCTGAAAACACCAACCTCTTCATTTAAAGAATGAAGTAGATGGAAACTGCCAAAAACCTCTGTCAAAAGTACAGAGATGGAATTTCCCATTCTCCTGCTCAAGTTGGGGGTGTCAGAAATAGTTAAAAGAGAAAAACCCCATCAAATAAATTAGTAAGCGCAGGAGCCCAGAGCCTGTGGTACTAGGCATAAAAAGAGAGTGCTCTCATTGGAATTTAATGATGGACAATTTCTCCATCTTACTTCCTCAGATTCACAGGTGCTCACAGTACGGCATCCAAATGCGTGGAGAGGCACTGGGCTCAACAGAGCTAAAGGTATTAATTTATAATCACAGCTTTTAAGACCTAAAAGCAGCGTACGCTCTCTCCAGAACAGCCTTGGAAGGTCTCCACATCCAGTGAAGGCAAAGGGAATGTTTCTATTGAGTTTAGTTAGCGTTGGAGCAGACTCAAAATACGCTCTGAGGGCAAAGTACTTTAGAAAAAGTCTTCACCCTCAGGCAGCTTGGTGTGACGTTTGAATAAACAGGAGAAACAAGGTGCTGCTAGGTGCCTCCCAAATGTCTGCTCTCTTAAGCTAACTACTAGCTCAGTCCCTGCAGGGCTGCGGTACAGGCAGAGCCTGGTCCCCCATGGGGACCCACCAGCTGCAGCGAGAGCCACCAGCATCACTCAGGGGCCCAAAGGCACCAGGACATTCAGTGGCATTTTGCACACGATGTGCTGACCAAAATTACATGTCAATACATACTGTGCCCCTCCTAGCAGCTTGCTCATAGGTAAGATCCAGTAAGAGATATTGTATCATCTAGGATGACCTGGATGCGGTGACTCACCGCAGTGAAGAGCGTTGGCCCTGAGTCAGGATGACAGGGAGGAGATGTACACGGCCAAGGCCACCCTGGGGCTGCACTCTCAGGATGCACGGGGCTGCGGTGGCCAGCTGACCGGGGCTGACCAGCTCCGTGCTCAGCCCACGGCTCCTCTGCTTGCCGGGACATGCACACTCATGTGCGGGCTCCCTTCATGCTGTGCTGCTCCTTCTGACACAAGCTGCAGCATTTTGTCTGGTTCCTCCCATGTTGTGACCAACAACTATATGAAGCCAACTCTCTTCCAGTAAGACAACTAATTTTGATCATGACACTTCAAAACATAGAAAATCTCAAATGAATATTTGGACAGTACCTCATGTAGAAAAGTTTGCAGAAGTGACCTACAAAGTGTTTCTAGATTTTCCCTATAGCATTATATACAGTATCCAATATATACTATATTATAGCATTATTATTTCTGCAACTTGGGTGTCACAGGCCCAGTTTAATCACTTAAAGTCCTCTGTGGATGTGACCTAGTCCACATAGGTTTTAGGAAAACCTGACTTGGGAAGTAACAGATCTTCCCTCAATTAGGTTGCTGAATTAACATACCGTGGCATCGTCTGAACCAGAGGCAAAAGCATCTCCACTTGGGTAGTATCTGTGCATGAGTAAAAAAAGACCAGAAGACATTACATTACTTGGATGAGGTCAGACTTCAAAAATAGAACCAGTGCATTGCTCAACATCGCAAATGTGTCCTCTCCCAGAAACATACTGACCTGACACTGTTGATATCTGAATCATGGGTTTCAAATGACTGGATGCACTGACCAGACCGCATATCCCAAACCATGGCTTTCTTGTCACATCCCTAATAAGACAAAAAAATTCGCAAATGGTGACATTCACCCCTCACGTGCCTGATACACGTCATCAAGCCCAGCTACGTTCAAAGGCTCTGAACATCACAGCTCTGAGGGGATTTAACCAGCAAAGCAGCCCCAGAACTGGCTGTACCGGTACCCCCAAGCCTGCTGCAGTCGCAGTTAGGAGCAGAGTACGCCACGAAGGCTGGAGCCTCGGTGGTGCTGCAGACCAGCACAGCGGGGTGCAGACAGGCCGGGGGTGTTTGCACAGGGGGTCCCATGCTAACCGGCACTCGCAGCCCTGCTCTGCCTGTGCTGCCGCTGTACCGGTGTCTGCAGTCCCACCGTGCCACGGTGCTGCGTAACCGACTCACTCTCTCACCACTTAACGTACTCAATATAAAACATTAATACCCAGCATTTAAAGTTTTATAACTCATTCTTTTCACACACTGAAATAGAAAATGCAATAAGTGCATCCGGAGGGTCTCGTGCCCAGCCTCCTACCAGAGTTAACCCCTGCGTACATGTGCTCGATGGCGTGGTTGGGATGAGAAAAGAAGCGTAACAGCATTTCACCTCATTCTCAAGCTCTAACCTGCCCTTCCAAGCCGTGTTTTGGAAAGCTCATTTAATACTTGATGCTTGCCACGAGGTGCTCAGCACTCCCAATGCTTTGGGCTGTAGGCTGCAACACCCTCGGGGCAGGAACCATCTCATACCCGTAGGGCCACGCTCTCAGCTGGGATGTCTCGCTGCTGTTGCAATCATGGCAACAGGAAAATGAATACGGACTTTTCTTTTAGGAGTAATGGGACATTTGAATAAATATGACCCTGCTGAGGGGCAGGCTGGAGGTAGGCTCAGCTCCGGGGGGCTCAGCCTCTCTGAGGCTGCGTGGGAAGCAGAGGGCAGGCCAGGCGGCTGCTGCTCCTGCCAAGCGCATCCTGCCCAGCAGAACATGCCACACATGTTATTTTTAAGCAAACATGATTGCTAATTAAATTAAACAGTGTCTTCACAATTCACATCTTTCTCTCTTTTTTCCTCTTGTTAAAATGAAACCCCAGTTTTTTTACTAATGATGTCATTATTTAAAAGAGGTAATGCTCCTTTGTAACAACTTGTGGTTTCTGCACAGGGGAAACCAAACAGGATAGAGAACATTTTGGACTCAGCATATTTCCCTCTCAAGCCCCGCCACAGCCCAAGCCCAGCCCTTCGTATTGCTTCCATGTGCGCTGTTCTTACTGACCTCTCTGGGAGTTTAGGGACACCACCAATCTGACAAGCTGGTGCTTTGACTCATAAGGATTTGAAGGAGAAACCAGCAACCACCTGCAGACAGACGGGCTCCCTGAGAGCCATCCCACTCGCCCCGAGAAGCAGCGCTCAGAGGGGACGGAGCGCAACAGCCCAGGACACAGCCCTGAGCTCACCCAGGAGGGTCGGGATTTTCAGTGAGGTTGTTAAATGTAACAGCACCCAGTCTACACGCTGATGTACCGGCATTGCATATTCCAGCTCAGTGTAACTGTATTACATAGGCGCAATACACAAGGAGTGTATCTATGCCACCATACCTTCAGGTCGCACTGTTTTGGCTATACCTGCATTGACACAGTATAAGACAGAACTTCACTGAAGTGGTATTTTGCACGTGATCAATGAAGCAGGTCCCTGTAAGCACGGACATGCCCAAGCTGCTATATTGACACAAGTATGACATATTCTCTTAGCAGTACCATAGCTGCTTGTGATTCTTTGCCCTATAATAAGCTGAGCTGTTCCCAGGGAGAACGAATCTATCCTTTCTGGGAAGCAAGCTCGGTGACAGAAAAGCCCGGGAGGAGTAATGCACTTGGATGGAATTAGCTTTCAGTCACGCTTCGGAGCAGCTGTGCTAGCAGCAGGCAAACTGGGCCAGTGTGCTGGGCTCTGCTCCTGATGGGCCAGCCAAATTTGTTAATAGAGCCGTAACAGAAGAGGTTCAGGTTTAACGTGTAGGGATGGGACCATGACTCCAAGCACAACAAGTGGAATTTCCTAATCCATGGTCAGCACCCTCTGGCACAAAGGCCATTTCCGTCAGCAAGCACAGGACCAGCCCTGGGCCAGCGCTGGTGGGGCTCCAAAACCAGGTACCTTCAGCAAAGTTACTGGTAGCAACCTGCTTCCAGTAAGAGAGGTCATCTCTCAGCTGCACGTTCAGTTTTCTGATGTGGGAAAGACCAGGACCACCTCAAAAAGGAGCTGAGCCCCATCCCACTCACCTTTGTGCCTTGCCTGCCTCACTGCCAGGCTGCATGCCAATGGCTCGGCTGCCCAGGAACAGCAGCAGGACAAGATTTGGAAGATGCCCTGGGTACTTTCCCAGACCAGTCCAGCAGCCCCAGCAAGGTTTGTGTGTTCCCCTAGGCCAGGACAGGGAGCGGGCAGTGTTCAACTGACGAAGGGACTTTAAATGCCTCTGGTACCACTGGAAGGCACAGGGGACTCAGCAACAGCTGAAGATGTGGCCACACCTCATCTCCCTGCTCCAACTTGTAGAAGGGTTTAGCCAGCGCCCAAGCTACCCCTTGGCTTCTGGGGAGCGGTTGAGGGACATAGTGGCACGCACGTTATTTGCAGCCCCACTTTGATGCCCGGAGCAGGCGCCTGGCACACCCTGTCCGGCTCCAGAGAGCTGGGCAGGAGAAAGGAGCCAAATGTGGGAGGTCGTCTGCTGTGCCAGGCTCCTATCCACAGGGGCTCACACCTCTGCTGCGGTAGGAGCCCGCTGCTCTAACTCTGAGCCTTTCCCTTCCCGGGAGAGGCGTTGTTTTGATCTTGAGCTGGATTGCTTTGGTGTGGGGTGGAATTTGCCAAGTAAGCAGAACTGCAGTCAGACTGGCTGGGTGGGTTTGACCCCACAGTCAGAGGTTTAATTTGCTCCAGCTTGGAAAATGTGCTTGCAATGAGTGGATTGCACTGGGGCTTCCAACACATACTCCAGCACTCTCTCAATATGATCACGAGTCTCCTGCTTTGCTGCCTTTTCCCTACCACATTCCTTAATTTTATATTATGATAGGAAGCTCCTGCTTACCCCAGAGACAAATGTATTTCCCGTTTCAGACGGGGCCAGGTCCAGGCACAGGACATCCGCTCCATGACCATGGAAACTCTGTAGAAGCTGCCCGCTCTCAACATCCCACAGAGCACAAGTTCCATCTCCACTTGCTGTCAGGATCTATAGGATGTAGCAAGAAGTCAATACAAAAATCAGCAGATGATCTTCAAGTTCACAAAGATACAACTGACACCCTATATGTACACCAAGGACAGCTTTAATTTAATGAAATATTATGCAATAAATCAAAGCCATAAAAACAATGTGAATCTAAGCACAGTTTATGTTTTTTATTTTTAAGGAAAGATGTTAGAGTGGAAAGCAGAGCTGTATTGACACAGCCATACCTACATCGTGTTTTAATAACGGTCAGTTTTGTGCAGTGGGGTTTGGAGAACTGATGGCAGTAAGGATCTGCTGGCATTTCCATATCCTCCGAAAAGGAGGTAGAACCAGACTGGTATTCCTGTCTGCCCTTGTATTTAATCCTATCCATATTTAGGCTGCTGGAATTCAACCCGGGTAAAGAGAAGAACTGTTGGAGCTAAGTATACCTGTTTAACGCTCTAATATTTTTTTTCTGCTTGAAATAGCCAGGTTAAACCCAATTAATGGGGCTTAAGACATGGATTTTCTGAAAGGGAAGTAAGCCTGTCTAGACAGTTGTTTGATAAGTCCATCACCTCTCACTTGTCCAAAACCACTTGTGTGTGAAAGGGCTTGAACATACACTGACGGAACATAGCTCACAGCCTCCCTCATCTGCTACAGTGCTCGGAGAAAGCACATGTGATCAGCGCTTGTTATTGTGGCTAAATCCTGATGGTGCTCAATTGTTCAAAATTTCCCCTTGGCACCCGAAGTTGTTATGCAGTCACAAATTCTGTAGGTTGAAAGGGTCCCTGTGCACCAGCATGGAAGGAGACAAGAGTGAACTCAGGAGGGCTCTCACTTTGTACACAGGTTTTTCTCATGGCCAGTGAGGAAACTCAAGGGATCCCAGTGGCTAGTTAAAAGTTAAAAAGAAAATACTCTTCAAGAAGACCGCACAATCATGAAACCATTCACAGAGTTGCATAAAGGTTAAACACTGAACATGTTTGACAGATGCTCCAAAAGCTCCTCCCATAAACAGAGCTCTGCAAAGCTGCAGAACAGACTGTTCCGAATCCTGCAGTAGAGAGACGCTAATACTCTGAGATGATAATAGCAGAAGAAAGTCCTGACTTGTCTTTCTGGCCAGCTTTTAAGCCTAGATCAATGAACTTCTCTGTTCTGAGGAATATTTGTACTTGGCTGAGCAGTGAAGACTTTCAGCTCGGAGGATTTGCTCTTGTAATAGCGTGTAAGAAAGATATGAGTGGAACAGGAGTAGCTAAAGGTGTAAGGGAAGGGTCTGTTGGCAACCCAGAGCTGCAGCTAACGCTTACAGAGAAATGTTATGGACCCAGCTTCAGGGTATTCCTATTGAAAACCACACCGAACCAACTCCAAAAATCCAAAACCAGAAGGGAATTAACAATCTTTGCTATTATACTCTGGCTCGCTGCATGAGGGGCTCCAGCATCGCTGGATGGGGATCCTCGCCTGGCGCCTGGCAGCAAGAGGCAGCACTCGCACAGGGCAGGGGACAGCAGGGACACAGCCCCTGCTCGCCAGGAGCACACACACTGGGGCCACCCTCACCTCTGCCTCCCCCGCCATGGCCACGGGCCCCATCCTGCTTCTCAGCCCTGCCGCACTGCGAGTACGGCTGCCTGCCCTATGCAAAACACTTGAGATCCCAATTAACTGTTGCTATTAATACACACGGAGCATTGTCACGTGGGCAGCATTATCACACCGCAGAGCTGCAGATACCTAATTTAGGAAGCAAGGCTCCCCGGCGCTCTGCGCACTGAAGCGGGGGAGGCTCTCTCTGGCAAGGCTGATGTGGGGCACCGAGAAGGAGGTGCGTGGGTCGCCCAGCCCCACAGCTCAGCGCTTGTCTTGGCCCGGGGTGGGAACACGATGAGGAACACGGATGGGACCCCCTCCTTCAGCACCCACACAGCCTGAGAGTGGCTTTAATCAACGATGAACCACCCCCACATCTCCTCTCTTTCCACTGCACTGCCAGATGCCCATGGGCACACCAACTCCTAAACTCCTATCCTGTCTTTCATTCCTCCAAGGGAAAACCGAGCTGTATTTTAAGCGAGCGGCCAAGGCAGAGCAGCAGCATTCGCAGCACCGAGCCGTGGGTGCTGCGGGGGCACCAGGCTGGGGGACACCTCCGCCACGTGCCCGGGCTGCTCCAGGACAGGTACCACATCCCTCAGTGACACCAGCCAGGAGAGCAGAGCTGCTCCACACACACCTGGGAAAGCTCCTGCGCAGCGTGCTTGTTGCACTGTGCACCCTCAGTTACTGAATAATGTTAATTCTGAGGCAGTTACATAAAAGCAAAAGGATAAGAAATCTGGGATTCTCTAGAATCCCCTACATAACAGTGTCCTAACAGAAGCTTGGCCAACCCACTTGCTTGTATTTGTTTCAATAATAAAATGCAGTGCTATAAATGATCACTAGCATCACAAGAAAATTTCTTTTTAAAGTCTTCAGAAAAATCTCTGAAGCACTTTATATAAAGCACCTAAATCCACCGTGGTATTATTTAGAAATAGTAATACATTGCCGGCAATATCAATGCAGTTTGCTGTATTTAATATGGAGAAAAAAACCCCAACTTTTCTTTCTTTTTTTATTATGAAAAATAAATAACTATTTTTCCTTTCATAGCGTTTAATCATGATGCCTATAGATATGGACAAGAAAAGGGAATACTGGTTTTCTATCTCATCAAAAACATTCCACTTAATTTAGACTGCTCTAATTACACAGGGCTCCTGCACAGTAAGGTCAGGGCTGAGCAAGCCTGAGCGCTGGGTACCTCCACCACTTGTTTCCATGGCAATGGACTTAAATTAGCACCTCGGAGTCATTACAGAAACCATAGAACGACAAACAACAACATACTCTTGGGCATCTCATGTCCTGAAATAGAAGCAACGAGAGCTGATATTTCCTTCAGAAGAGCTCCAAATATCTGGAAGAAGGGGACAAGGTATTGCCTTTCCAGCAGCTCTGCTGAGACAGAGCGCAGTGAAAATGCTCCCTTCAGCCACTTATTCTGCTGCTGAGCTGCACTGAGCAGAGCTTCAATCGAATTAAAAAAACAGAGAGGACAAGGGGATTATCCTGACTCCTTTCATCATCTTTCGTGTTCCGGGAGAAAGAGATCTTGGAGATATTCACTACAGAGGAAGGCTGGCCTGGTCTCAGAAGATCTGCATTTAGTTCCTGGCTTTGCCATCGCCTCCCACTGTGCTCCAACCCCCCCCCAGCTGCGTGATGGGGATAGCATCACTCCTTTCCCTTGATGGAACACACCACTGCAAGTACGGACAACAGGGCTGGCCTTGTGGTGCCATCCTCAAGCTCAAATATCTCACTTGGGACGAACACAAAATACTAAGAATGAAAGCAAAAGCAAAGCTGGCTGGACGTCCAGGACAAAGCAGGCAAACAACAGTGTCTCCATCAGCTGGCATAGCACATAGCCAACCGAGTCGTAGCCGAACTGCGTTTTTAACTATTTGTATTAGTTTGAGCTCCTAAAAGCAGAAGCCAGCACAGACCCAGTGAGCAGAGAACACACGGGCACCAGCGAGCTCCCTCTGCAGAAGCGACAAGCCTTTGCAGGACACAGGCACGACAGCCCGGCCACGGGTTGTGACAAGCATTTCCTTACAGCAGCTTTTGCAGCACCTTCATTGCCCCCCAGCGAGGGTTTTCCAGCGGCCCCTGCACAGGGCAGGACACGGCCCTGGGTGCCCCAGGAGCAAGGAAGGTTACTTACACGGCAAACGAGCGCAGCTCACGTTAGGTGTTGCTGGAGGGTGCGCAGCGGGTAGGGAATGCATTTACCTGCATGTCTGAGTTAGTGAAGCTGCAGGCAGACAAGTAGTTTGTGTGCATTGCAACCGATTTCTTCTTTGCAGCCATATTTTCATTTTTGTCAAATGTCAGAGGGTACACAGAACACTTGTTGTCCAGGCCACTAAAGAGAGTAATAATAGCAATAACAGAGAGAGGAGAACTGGTTAAAACTGCAACGACAAAAGGCGAGTGGTGATAAGAAGGAAACCACCTGTCAGTGCGGGGCTGCCAACCCTTACAAGTACCGACTTCCCTGTATTGTGCTGTACGGGATCTCCCCGTGCAGGGAAGCCCCAGCTGCCTCACCAGCCTGGCTGCTTTACAGAACTCGAACAGCTGCGCCTCAGTATTTTTTACTCTCATCGAGTTTATAAATGGCATTGAATGAAACCTCACGAAAGTATAAACTGGGAGGTGACATAGCAGTCACCTCAGGGTTAATGTTTCACAAAGAGTCAAACTGCCATATTTCTGTTGACATCTGTCGTTGCCAGGATCAGTACTTAAGCATCATTATTTATCGACCTTAATAAATTTGACCTATCTCCTATGGAAGAAGAGACGGTATAGCAAGCAGTGGGTGTGCAGACAGGGCTTTTAGAAGAGTCTGGAAAAAAGGCAACAGAACCTCTGTAGCTGGCGGTGTCTCACGGGACAGTTGCACCAGTTAAGCTGTGTCTCATGGGCCAGATGTGGGACTCTTTTCTAAAGGGTCTGACTTGTGTCTGATGCTTTTTCCAGAGCCATGGGACGTCAGCTCTGCCCCGGTCCCCAGGATCCCAGCACACCACCGGGTGCTGGTTCTGTGCCTTAACCTTACTGACAGCACAACAGAAATAGAGGATTAGGTAGTGCAATGCATATATACCTTCCCTGTCTCTCTTACAAGTGTGAAGACAGAGCTTTCTTGCCATTCTTTGAGTTTTAGTCAGAAACATACAGTTTCTGGACTCCCTCTCCACACAGATTCATGGAGTCTGCCTGTCTGTCTCAGTCTGCTGCTTTCTAGATTTGCAAGCTGCACAGTGAAGTCTCCCTTTGTTCCTTTCTCTCGCCCCAAGCTTGCTTTGTCTGTCTGATCCACCCAGTCCCTTTTTAAAAGATGTTTTGCCAACATCTCGTATCTTTGTTGCATAAACTCAGTTTTTTCAAACCTGAGCCCTCAGAAAACTTGGAGAAGATTATCAAGGATGGGGTTACTTCTCCCCACCCCATCTTGGCAAGATCTATTCACGTGCTGGTAATCATTAATGACTAACCTTCTGTATGCCATAGAAGAAAGAGTACAAAGTGAGAACAGGGTTAAAACCACTCTCCCGTAGAAGGTATATCCAACACACACAACCAAACTGGAACAGGGAACTTGCATGCATATAGAATTCCTAACCCATGATATAAATGCTGAGAGAGGATTATTTTCCATGCTTACACAACAAATGTTATTGCACTGAAGTCAGTGGAGATAATGCATACGAGCCATTATGGGAACAGAATCAGAGGCACTGAATGTAGTCCTTCCATCCACAATCAAGGCACGCGAATTTCTAACTGTCAGCATCTGAAGGCGTCGGGTCACCACTACAAACCAAACTCCTCCGTGTAAGCGGCTGTGGAAACTGGGAACTTACCCACAAGCAATGGCACATCCAGATGGGGCATACGCACACGCCATCACCCAGGTACACGGCATCGTCACTGCGTGTTCCTGAAACACAGCATCTCTTTAAACTGGGATGTCACCGTTTCTCTAATCGGTGCAAGGAAAACAGTGTAGAGTAGTAAGTTCAGTATTTCTGTGGGACATCTGTAGGGTCAGTGAAAGGTACAGGTGTTTCCCCCACCCATAGGTCAGATGTAAGGCTGAGACAGCCCTTACTGCAGAACCCAGCAGAGCAGCAGGACGACGGCTACTCCCTCCCTGACACTTTCCACCTTATTCATGAGCGCCAAACTGATCACAGAGCATGTTTTATTTGGGTTATTCAGTGCTGTAAAAGGTCCACACTGCTGTACATGTAAAAGTGAATTACAAACAAGCTGGTTTTTCTCAGCTGTGTGGAGCACGGTGCCGCGAGGCAGCCCTGGCGGGGCTTGGAGGAGCAGCGGCACCATTTTACATTGAAGACCATAGCCGAAGGATCGCAGGTGATCACATATGTCACCTGGTACAGGGGATACCCAGGGAGGGCCTCTGTTTTGCTGGCTGGGCTTTGCCCCCAGCCAGGAGCCCTCCCAGTCAGCGAAGAGGCTGGATCCTGCTGGAGACCATGACAAACCCCAGTGCCCTGACAGGGGCTTTGCTCAGAGACAGGTCGAGGGAGGTGGTTTGCCCTGGGCCCCTTGGTTTGAGGTGTTGGTGGAGGTTTGCATGTCATCCCATCATCCCGCTGCCTCTTGTGACACCTGTGTGCTCTTCAGCCCTCCATCTTATCCCACTGTATTTGCCCTGCGCACAGAAATCTGGCTTTTGCTGAAGTTTCACTTACCTTGTTGGTAGTGAAGGAATCCCACACGATCACCTTCCCATCCTAAATGAAAGCACACAAAAAGAGAGAGAAATTGAGGCCTTCCAGAGATATGGCTGTCAGCCTACTTCCCAGACGTGGGGAAAACTCTGCTGCTCATTTCTACGTCACGAAATTTTTGTCTCCATTTAAACAACAGCACAATGGTCACACCGAAGCACCGAGGAGACACTCCTCAGTAGTGTGGGTTTGTCTCTGACCAGAAGAAAAGCTTGTCTCCTCCTCACTGAGAGGACTGGTGTCAGCTTAAACGACCAATTTTTTTCTTTTTCTTTCCCTTTTAGCAGGTTTCTGAGAACTCCTCTCACTTGCAGCACACACCATGGACAGGACCATCTCCTCAGGAAACTGCCTGAGCCCTCACCTGCCTCCTTTCAGCCACGATGTGTTTCTCCCAGCCTGTAATCACCACCTGCAAACGGGTCACCTCTCCCAAGTGATACCTGTCAGTGGCTCACTACAGGGCCTTGCAAATACAAGAGGCGACCTGTATTACAAATCACTTGCCGAGCTGGCACCGCTCATGGGGACTACTTATGGACGTTGCACTGTTTATTCATCTTCCCCTTCCCATCTTTTCCTGGTTTTCCCTTTATTTCTCACAACACTTACGTAACCTTCAACTACCCATTGATACAATCTACTAAACAGCCATGGTAAGAACCCTCCACAGAGAGCAACACAATCACTTTTTGTATGCCAGCTACACTCATGCCAGCTACTTTGCCTTATGCACATAATACCCTGTATCATGGAAGTGAAATGTTTATTACTGAGCAAGAATTGTTGCTGTACCTGGACCCACTACAGTTCTTAAAACAGAGTAAAAAATGCAAAAATGCATTACAATTTGCCTGTTCAGCTTTCTGATCTACACACTGACATTTTAACCGCTTTAAGAAATGTGACATCAATTATTTAAAATCACTTTCTTTGCTGAGATCACCATGAATGGTAAAAACTCACAGTAACCGAAGGTGGCTTGCAATGCAGATTGCCTATTTTTATCCCTCAAGTGAGACCCCTGACAGATTTCATATAGGTCAATGAACAGCTGTGAGATGCAACAAGCTTACTCGCTACCATACTGGGCTCAGGACGAACCAGGGGATCTAGAAAGTAATTATCTCATTACCTCCTCCAACTCATGAGACTGGTCTTGAGCAGGTGTTAGGACTGTTTCTCAAAATGCCCGAGTAAATGCAGCAATTTTGGCAGGATGTTTGAGGCTTTCAAGGTCACATCAATCATACAGACTGCAGAAGAAATCTCTGTGCACAGAAATCTCTAGAAGAATCAACATTTCTTCCCCTCCCTTTTCCTGCTTATTTTCTTTGAATGCGTAAACTGAAATTGTTACTAAATATTCTATCTGTAAAGAACAAGGAAATAGAAGTGGCCTCAGATGAGTCCTCTCTGTTTTCTATGGTAGTAGGGAATATGGGGAGAATCTGTATATGACTGGACAAGAAATATTTAGGGTATTAACTACAAAAGATGTAGTGATGATCAGAATCTTGGATTTATGCTCTCTGAACAAATACATTGCCAACGAACTGCTTTAAGGGTATCTTGAAAACATTTACACTCTACACGGGTATTATCTGCAAAGAGTGGCACAAAGCACAGCCGAAAGATTTGTACAGTGCCCAACAGTAGCTTTGAAAAACATCTGCCCAACAGCATACCTGGGAAGAGCTCACAATTCTTCTCTTGTCTTTGCACCAGTCCATACAGAGAACTTTATTTCCGTGGCCCTTCAGGGTCCTCCTGGTCTTCATCACAAACTGGCCCAGCGCCTCCACACGCTCTGCCACCTGATGAACTGCAAACAGCTGATGGTTAGAGCGCCCTGCATCAAAGCTCTGCCCTGGCAAATCTCTACATTGATGAGTAATGTCGCTTGGAGGAATTAATCCATGAAGTTTGAGTCCGTGGTGCAAGCCAACAAACTCTGCTTCAGAGCTGGCAGGTGGTAAAACCAAGGTGGGCAGTGCATGAACATATTCACCAGATAAAGATAAGGATGAGTTCACTGAGGGCTTGAACCCCAAAGCTGTAGAAGCTGAAGCTCTTGCAGACCATCACAGCCAAATATAACTGGAAAACAGATTACCTCCTTGCCCCCTCTTATTGGGAAATCCTCAATCTGACTAAGGCTTGAAAGTGCACAGACAGCCTCCAGCGGAACATATGCCTCGAGGCACTCAGCAGAAGTGAATGCCACCTACTGGGTCTTGAAGGAAAAATCATACAAAAGAAGGGGGTGAGCATTAAATCTCCAAAGTTTCAATGGTAAAACACTCGTGCTGGATGTGAGACTCCCAGCCGCAGTCGGCTCTCGGCACCGGAGTGGTGGTGCAGTGTGATACAGGTACTAGCCACCGGTGCTGGAGGCTTCTCCTCTGTTGTGCCATCCCTTCTGGTGGCCAGGGGAGCACCAAGGGCCAGGACACATCTCTGAGTGAGCAGGGAAGCTTGGCATTTGCTGTAAGAGTGCGCTACCCAACTTCTCAACAGTGCTTACAGACATCGAGGACTTACTTCATGGGTGGGTCAGCTTTTTCTTTTATGGGAAAGAGAAACAGAGAGGGCAGGCAAGCAACTTTCCTGAGTAGCATCCTCTGGTGGAGGAGGAGTCAGCTCTTTCATACCTCATTTAATAGCGGTACTTTCAGCTGATATTGTTAAAAACCCAACAAATTTACATTTCCAATTGTGCAAACTCACTTTGACATAAAATTCATCCCACTGCAGCTGACACGACTAAAAGGTGTCTCATGTAACCCTGATGCTGCATGCTGGGGTCATCTGCACATGTCTGGGAGAAAGCGTCATCTGAGGAAACCTATTTGCTCTGTTCCAACATTGTTCACTGAGTGTGGAGCTGAGTAGGGCCACGATGTATCTTGGCACCATCTGGCAGCTCTGACACACTTCACAAGGAGCATCAGGGAGGGTGGGAGTTGCTTTAAGTCTCACAGCAGAGTAGGGGTCCTGGGGCAGGAGACCCTGGCATCAGAATTAAAAATTACTGCCTAGAGAAGAGCTAATAGGATCTGTGTGTTTGTCCATGCTGAAACCTAAGATGATCCAGCTGCTGTTAGCTAAGGGGGCAATACCTGACTCAAACCTTTTGAAATAACTGCTGGAGGGGAGGGATGCCATCCAGAGGGACCTGGCCAGGCTGGAGAGGTGGGCCCAAGCCAACCTCATGCAGTTCAACAAGGCCAAGTGCAAGGTCTTACATCTGCGTCGGGGCAATCCCAAGCACAAATACACGGTCGGCGGGGAATGGCTGGAGAGCAGCACTGAGGAGAAGGACCTGGGTGTGCTGATTGACAAAAAGCTCAACATGAGCCAGCAATGTGCGA
>VUYV01000008.1:10041311-10190080 GCA_008711295.1 Anarhynchus alexandrinus | reverse complement strand
CCCCATCCCTGGAGGTGTTCAAGGCCAGGCTGGACGTGGCCTTGGGCAGCCTGGTCTAGTGGGAGGTGTCCCTGCCTATGGCAGGGGGGTTGGAACTCGATGATCTTCAAGGTCCTTTCCAACCTAAACCATTCTATGATTCTATGATCTCACATGCTTTAACAAGCTGGTGGAGGAAACCTTAAGCTTTTCAATGCCATGGTGGAGACCAAGCTCCACATCCCACATGGCAGTGACTGCTCTGGAGCTGCACTGCTGCTTCACCCTTCATCACCCATCATCTAGAGTTGCAAGAAAGCTCATGGGCTAGGAAGGGCTGTCACAGCGAGAGTGCAGGCAGCCTTAACTTTGAGATCATTCCCTGGCACAGGGTCAGGGGAGCAATTCCTGCCTAAGGCAGAGACTGATTCCTAGTGGATTAGCTTTTCAAGAGTTGTCTTTCAAAACCACCAGCCCCACAGGCTGTGCCAGAATAATGTTCTCACCTGAAATCTCTACTCGACTAGTCTCACCCAGCCAGGGGACAAGTGCTGTCCACCATTCCTGACAATTTGTCCATACCATCTCTAACAGGAGGTCAGAAGGAAGTTTCTGAGAAAGTACCGTATAAACCCACTGAGGAAAAGAGACATTTCCCCCTACTTTTGCCCATGGAAACCTGCCAAATGATCCAATCAAAAGATATGAAAACACAGGACAGGAGGTTATTATGGCAGCTGGAAAGATGCTTGTGTCCAGAACATATCTGAAAAAACAAATGTTTCACAGACAATGGGCAAAGTGTTTCCATTATGTCAACGCAGCCGAGACTCTGTGGAATTGTCTGGTTTAGCCTTACTGATTCTCTGAGGACGCTTATCTCCAACCACAGCCATACTAACACTGCACCCGCCTAGCACAGGTTTTAGAGTCAGATAATTATTTTGAAGCATTCTCCAATATTGTTTCAAGATAGTTGAAAATTATGCACTCAGGCAAGTAGATCAGCTAAAGCCAATAAGTAGCTTGAGTGGTTTTACAAAGGTCTGGATAAAACAGGCTATTTTCCTAAAACATATCATTTGGCCTGAACAGGAGGTGTGGACTTGATGCAGATACTATTGGGTCTTTGATCTTTTCTGCGCTGGAAGGCAGTTGGTCCTAATGGTCTCTTCTGCCCTTAAAAATCTATGGATCGCACGAACAGAACAAACTGTTTTATCTACACCCAAAATTTTAAGCGATAAAATTGAATCCTTAAAATTGTAAGACTGCAAATCAAATGCACGTTTGGTATTTCCTTTTTCTATCCACATTTTTGAAAGCTGCTGTACAAAACCAGTTGAACAAATAAGGGCAATCCTAGTTCAGCCAGCTGTTTGTTTTGGGAACCATAGAGGGAAAGTCATGATCAGAGCAAAAAAATGTGAAAGATACAATTTTAGATTAGAAAAAAAAACCCAAACCCAAAAAACAAAACAGAAGAGAGGCTTTATTCTGAAACTTGCAATCTCTGCAGAAATAGTTCTGGGGATAATTTAAGTGCAAAAAAAGCTCTGATACTGCATCAATGATATAAAATATGAGGAAGCATTGTTCTACAGCAGCATAAGACTTGTGTCTTAGAAATCATGTCCTAGCTATGCAAACACGGCCTTCCAACGTAAATTTACAGATTATATACGTGACAAAGACGTAAATATCCTATGACTAATAATGACACACACAGTTACAGTATCACTGCAATCATAGGTAAAACTCTTTGTGAGCAAAAATGGATTTAAGCATACGCTCTGTGAAACAGAGGCCCCACTACCTCTGATACAGAAATTATGCTGTAGGAATATGATGACCTATGGTAACATTTCTGTAATGAGGCCTTCTCCATTTGTTTAATGATTCCTATTAATAGGACATTCATATAACATATGATTGTCTAATTTAGACAAGAAAATGCTCTGTTTACTCCAGAAAAAAAAATCTTTAACCCTCCCCCACCTGAAATTTAACAATGTGTGCCAGTCCTTCAGTCTTACAAAACACTAAGAGCTAAATCACTGGATACAGGCTCAGATTCCTCTTCAACACTTAAGGCATCAAAACAGATGAAATAAAAGTTTTAGTGACCCACTTCTAATAAAGTGAGCTATATGATTTCAGGGGAATGCAGTAATTTACATGTTTTTCTCAAAAAAAAAAAATAATCCAAACCCCAAACCTGCAATATATTACAACATTGTAGTTATTAAAATGAAATAATAAAAATGAAATAATAAAAATAAAATGATTTTTATATGTCAGGACAGGAATAATATCTATCATTAACTTATTATTACTTTTTTTCTCAGGACTGGATTGATACCTATTTGAGAAGCTTCACAAAAATANCGAGCATTGACCCCCCCCCCCCCCCACCTCTGAATCAGCACTGGATCCCTGTAACTTGTTTCCTTGGGGGAATGGGGCAGGCCGGGGTGGGGGGAGAGAAGGAGCTGTTTTGGGAAACAATGTTCCTTTTTTAAGCCCTTCCACCTCGTGTGAAACCCTGGCCCCATTAAGGCAAATTCCCATCAACTTCCGCAAGGCTGGGCTTAATCTTTGTTTCTGCCCCTAAGATGTGCGTTAAAACATGCAGATGAACCTCGGAATCCATGGGGGGGGAGGTGTTTCATGCTCTCTTCCCACCTCGGCCTCCCCCAAAGGCAGTGTGCTAAAAGCCCCAGCCGGGCCAGAAGCACCCGCGGTCGGGGCGATGCGGGGCCGCGGGGGGATGCGGGGTGCCCGAGGGGGGGATGCGGGAGGATGCGGGGTGCCCGTCCCCGCTGCCGGCGGGCGCTGCGGGCCGCTATCCGCCGCGGGAGGCCGGGCCGCCCGCCCTCCCCATCCGCTTCCCGTCCGCCCCGGGGCGCGGAACGGCCGCGCGTTGCCGGAGCAGCGCGGCCGACCCGCCGGTACCCACGGCGGCACCGGGCGCCCCCGAGCCCCGGAGGGGGGGTGAGGGGGCGGCTCTCCCCGGGGGGTGCCTGCCCTCCCCGGGGGGTGCCTGCCCTCCCCGGCTCCCAGCCGCGGAGCTCCCGGTTCGGGGCGGCACCGGCGCGTCCTCCCGCTGCCCCGGCCCCACTCACGCTCCACGTCGTGCAGCTTGGCCCGCTCCTCCTCCAGCTTGCCCTTCAGGCTCTCGGCCTCGTTTTTCAGCGACGCCAGGGTCTCGTTCTCCTGCAGCCCCTCGGTTGCCATCTTTGCGAAGGAAGCAGGGAGAGAGAGAGGAGATGAGCGCGGGAGGGAGGAGGAGTTTGCTCGCCCGGCTCTCGGGGATGCTGCCCAGCTTTCCCGCTGCCGCAGCAACGGCGCCGGAGCCGGCGCGGCTCCCCCCCCCCACCCCCCCGCCTCCCGCGCTGACGTCCAGGCCCGGCTGGATGCTCCTCCGGCACCCGACCGGGGACCCTGCGGGCAAACGCCCCCGGGAGACGGCCGTGCGGCAGGTCCCTGGCACCAGCCTCGCCTCCTGCTCCCGCCAGCACGTACATCCCAATCCACGGTCACAGCCCAAAGGCTTCGTTTCCCCAGAAATCACACGCCAAAGGGGTGTTTCTGCTTTGTGCCCAAACTTGTTTGTACCGAAAGTTGCACACTCTGGGGGTAAAGGAGGGGAAAAAAATGTCATCAGTCACTCCAACAGCGTTTAAAATACCCAACTAGGAAGACAGACCCTGTCCAGGCTTAGGAAATCCCAGCTCGGCTCCATCATTCCCTTCTACCCCTATGTGATTAGGAGACTCGGTCACTCAGAAGGTCTCTGGCCCAGCGCCTGTGCCAGCAGGACAGATGCAGTGGTGTGAACCCTTCTCTCTACTATGCTTTGCATTCCTCATTTTTAAATTTTGTGTTACGAGGGGTTTTTTTCTTTTCTTTTTCCCCTTAAACAAGCCACCTCTTTCCCCTGCACATGAGGGTCTGTTCCCTTCCCAGCCCTTGAAAGGGACCAGTTCGAAAAACCCCAAAGGGAAGGAAGAACCCTCCAGTTTGGTTGGAACGCTCCGGTTTGGTTCTGGTGGGGGCCTGGGGCACAGCTCCACGGCTCGGCAGGCCACTGCTCAGGTGCAGATGGGGAGAGTGCGCTGCTGCTGTTTCCAGAGAAAGAGCCGTGGCACATGGCCTTGTGGCTTTTTGTTCCCTGGAAGGGGAGTTCCTTGAAAACGTCCTCTTCTTATTACAGTAATTGTCCTTGATCTACACAGAGAAACTTTGCTCATATTGACTCCCATTGTCTCCCTTTAGCCAGAAAATAGACAATCCAATGGCTATTGTTCAACCTGGAGACGTGCCAAGATTGGAAAGAGAGATAAGAAAATACGCATTTGCAGCTGTTGTTTAGACTCAGGGCACATCCTGGACACAGTGTGGGTCTCCGAGAAAAGAGAAGTCCTTTCCCACACTGGGCTTAGGAGCAGCATCACCGTCCGACCGGGATGCACGGGCAGAGCTGTTGAGCTCTGGAAGCTGAATTCAGGCCCCGGTCTGACCATGTGCTCAAGGACTTTCTTTGTCAGTGGGTCTGCTGGGTTACTTCGCTGGAGTGCCAAATGCAGTGGATGAACTTCCAGTCTTCTCATTGTCCACAGAAACTGGTGTGACCTAACCCCACCAGCCTGATGGCCATGCAGGCAACCCTAAACTTGATACTTTGAACCCTGAACTGATCCAGTTACATGCAGTATCACAACAGAAAAAGTAGGCAGGATGATCTATGGCGTTCACATACTGCTGGAGATGGGAACATCCTTCAAAGCCCCTCAGGGTAAACAGCACATTGGAAATGCCTTCCAGCACACCGACAGTGCCAAGGAAAGAAACATTCAGTATTTTTAAAATGATACCAAAAGAACCAAAAAAAAGCATCTTTTAGCAGGAAAGTGACAGGAAGCTTCTAGTGTGTTATCTTCAGGTCTGAAAAATTAGATCTACTTATATTAAACTCAATAATACGGCTGCGTCCTGGGGGAGTGGCAGGGGAAGATTTCGAAGAAGAAACTTCATTTTTGAAGGATTTTAATCTATTACAAATGCCCTATCTCTGACACCTGATAAGTGTGAAGGGGCCCAGAAGTTAAATCCAACAAAAACATAGGAAACTTCTTGCCTTGATAGGAACCCATCAGCTCTAAGGAATTCAGATAACGGCTGTATGTCAGACAGTTGGCAGAGTGAAAAACCCCGGCTTTCTTGCCTTACTGATACAAAGTCTCACTGCCTTGGGGAATGGCATTAAAAAGTCTACAAAGAACAGCACAGAAGGTGAGAGTCTTTGGGAACCATACGTGTTCAGACTGGTACATGATACTGGTCCCGAGATGACAGGGATAAGCAGAGCCATGAGGCAAAAGAGAAGCCTCTGCTGAACACAGTGAACTCTAGAAGTGTGTGATACATAACGTGTATTTCATTAGTTTGAGTAAAAGAAAAAGTATTTAGCTCATCTGACCAAGCTGCTTAACTACCCATGTAGCCGTAGCTAACCATGCAAAACCCACAGGTTAAAGTAAGGCTATTTGGGAGCTTTAAATGAAATGAACCATGGATGGATTAATTTAGAGGATAACATAGTACTAGGTCAACTAAAAAAGAAAAATATTACCATTTAGTAAACAATCAAGGCTTTTTGTTTCTCCCTTTTCATAAAATCTAACCATACAGAAGGCAATGTACTTTTGACAATGTATTAGCAATTGCTTAAAAAAATATAAGTAGTAAATAATTTGTTAAGACAGTATTATAATTCACTATGCTAAAGGCATGTTTAATCTGAAATGGCAGTTCAGTCAGCAGTGGCGGATAAAGTATAGGTCCTCTTTGTCTGGTCTCTGCTTTCAGATGAGTTTCAAAACACACCGGCACAGGACAAAAGGCTGTGAAGACACCCCACACAGGAGGTATGGTATGCAGAATATATGGAAAAGCAGTAACAAGTAACTGACCTCTACTTTGTAATGTTATGATCCATTAATTGTGCAGTAATGACTGGCACATAACAGTATTTTTTGCTGTAGCTTCATACCGACCACCAGCATTCCCTAGAAAGCTGACCACTTCCAAATGGGCTGCTACGTCCTCAGACGCTGTGAGCTTCCCAGTTGCCCAAAACAAGTACAGCTTCTTAGAAGACAGCTTTTTTCCCCTGAGTCTTCCCAATGGAGCAAAGGCAAGCTGACCCTTGGCATCATATATTTTGAGGCTATTTTGAGGTAACCACTCTAAAAGTAGTCAGCTTTCTATGGAGCATTATTCTATGGAGCTGCTACAGAAACACTGATCACCAAGAACTGTAGCAAAACCAGTCATTACTGCAATCATAAACCTACCTTCCACACGTGGCAAATACACCAGATTGTAGTGATGGGGATGCATGGAAGAAAGTTGGTACTGTTCTGTTAATAAGGACACTGGGGAAAATGGAAGGTCTAGCGTGTCACAAATTGTTGCCTATCTCGAAAGTTCAGTCTTTAAAATAAGTTTTCACTCTCACTAATTCACCAGCTGATCTCTTTTTAAATTGCAATTTAAAGCTAATTTACTAATACTTCTGTGGGGAGGCTAAAGCGGCAAACACTGATTGAGTTTCTACTGATTAGCACCAACCTCTGAAGCAGGCAAAACCCCAGAGGGATAAGATTATTTTGTCTAAAAGGCAACTAATTGAAGCAGGACAATCTCAACACTGGGAATCAGCAATTTCTAATTCTGTTATCGCTCAACATATGTTGGTTTTGGGGAAATCACAAAGGCTGGCTGATGAAAATGCATGTGTGCACCTGCTGGACTGAAATTGGGAGCTGCATGTGCAAATCAGGAAGTTGCAAAAAGATCAGCCAATTATACACCACATTATGCACATGCATCCACAAACGTGCACAAGTGCGGAGAGGGGATATTGTGCATTTTGATATAAGCCAAAGCATACCCACAGCTCTGAAAAAACAATTCAAAAAAGGAAAGGATACAGTTGCCCTACCCATCTGTATTTCAGTGCTAGTGCAAAGAGCTCTCTGTGTTCTGAAGATTTGTTTTTAAAACTTTAATAAAATAAATGCGAAGAAGCAAGCTAAAGCCACATCTGCCAGAAAGCCCAAGATCCTACTGCAGCGCTAATAGGAAGCCTAACAGGCTGTTAGGTACTGACGCAATTCTTCCTGAAGTCTCAGTTTGCTTCCACCTAGCAGCTGTTTCGGTTGGTGGGAGTCTAACTTCCATAGTGTGAATAACAAGGAGAAAGTTGCAGGAACTGTAAATAACAAACAGCCAGTTTCCTGCAATTCCAGCATGCTTTTATCAAGTCATGCAAAAATTTACTGGGTAAATAGATATTTATAGGCTGTTGGCCAAGAAGGACCTGAACAAAGCAGCAATTTCAAAGTCAGGAGAAGCAAATAAACAGGGAAGGGACTGTCTTTTGTCTTGCAGTCATTACATCTAAATTTCCTCCTAAACAATGTAATGCATGAGAATGTGCTGCGTCAGCCAGTGAACTGTACACACTGCACCACCTACAATCACCAAATCAGTGCTCTCATCTGCCTGTTTTACAGTGTTTTGTAAACACAGCTAGTTAAACCTTTTCGCCTTCCTGCAGACATCATTTCATCTGACACTCAAATACAACAAACTGTTGGACCCTACTCAGTAATGGTAGGGACCAGTTCTGGGGAGGAAACAGTGAAGAATGTCTTCTCCAACTGATAATACACAATGGTTCAGGAAGGTAAAATAAAACTACTCCAAGTTGGAGTATAATCAGGACAACAAAATTCTGAAGTTTACAAAAGGAGTTTTGGAGACAAGCTTTCCAGTAGTCACATACGTTCGTGACCTTAGCTTTGTATTTCATGTAAAAAACCCCACCGTAATCTCTCTTGAACAGTGCTCCCTACCAGGAGGGTGGGATAGCACCTCACCAGTAACTGCTGGGTTAGAAAGCCTCCAACATCACCCCTTCTTTATGCAGGTGTTCTGGCAGGACCTGCTGGGCAGGCTAGCAGGTTTGCTAATCTCTCCCATCACCCCCTCCTGTGGAGACGTGCACACATGGTGACAGAAGACACTCCACTGCTGTGCAACTTCTTCCCACCTTTCCCTCATTGTCACTACTCCCAGCTCTCACAGATCCCCCACCCGAGTACCGCACGTAGCGTACAAGACAACATAGTCTCAGTATGAAATGTGGGCCACAAAGGAGTTCTGACAGCACTTCACTTGTCTTTCAGTTTTACCGACACAGACTAGATGAAATTCAGATCCCCCAGTCACTAACGAATGAGTTTATTGCAACGGTTTCATCTTTTTTTTGTTAAATTCCATTAAAGGTAACGGGAAATGGTCAAGATCACAGGCCAAGGAGACTTGCACACATATACCCCAGAGCAGAGTTTAGACAGGCACATAACAATTGCACAGCTAGGGGAAAAAGCTCATGGCCATTTTCCTAACGAGAACCATAAAAAGTATCCTTAAACCCTGGGGCCACCTCTGTTCCAGGCTCTTGGAAACAGCAGGTGTCTGCAGAGGTGTGTGCTTGGCAGTCTGTAGGCTTAGCAATGCTTATTTGCTGTCCAGAAAAATCCAACATAACAGACCATTAATACATCCAACCCCCGTTTTTTGCAGTCTTTCCACATTCTGGCCGATAAAATCAATAACATACCATTTCCACACATAGTGAGCAGTAGCTGAGTTGTTCTGATTTGACATAAACAGGCCTAAGGGGCTTCTCTTTGGAGCACTTGTCACATGGACCAAATACAACTGCTAAAAAGGTCTGGTCACACATCTTTGCGGTTCGAGAGCTGAAAGAGAAGAAAAAGAAGGAAAGAGTGCATTCCAGTCCAGCGCAAAGCTTCCCACTACTGCTCTGCTAGCTAATGCAGCTTAGACTGTATATAGACATCTGTAGGCTGGATAATCTCTCTCTGTGATTAATCTCGCCAGCTTGACGAACTGCCAGGGTATGCAAGACACGCACACGCTCTGCAGATTATATTTCTATGAAGAAAAATACAAAGCGAATTATATATTTTTTTTTTATAATGTGCACTGATTGCATATTGTTGTAATGTGCACTGTGCATATGGATTCACTACATGCAGGAAATTACTTTTAGTTTTTATTTAACTACTGTCAGCAGACAGTAACCACAAATGCATAACAACAGCTGGACTTGTGAGAAATCTGCACTGATCAATATTTATTGTTTTTCCACTGTGTTTTTCAATCGTCAGTATTATGCATTATTTTTAAAGCTGAAAAGATGACCTAGGATTCAATCAGCAGCTACAAAAATATTATGAATAATGTGCTGTTTGAGGAGAAATTGATGTTTCAAGCACACTGAAAGCTGGGTCATTATGAACCCACTTTTGTTCTCAAGCCAGGCATCTCTAGGATCAAAGCACTATCATCAACAGAGAATTAAAAACTACTTGAGAGTCAGAGAAACAAACAAGAACAACAATGTAGTGTCATTTTTCTCAGTACATTTTTCATAGGGAAAGTGGGATCTTTCACCACTTCTAAAATGAAAGCTTTTAACGTTATTTAGACATGTACACAAATAATGAATTTATGGTTAACAATTAGAAGAAGCTATTGCAAGAGAGATTTAAATGGAGCAAAAGAAATTCAATGAGCTATGCAGAATTTAGAATTTGTTTGGCTGGACATTACACAAAGAGCAAACCAAACTTCATTCTATGCACCTGCCTGCATTCTGCTGCTTATTTGTAAGTATTTCAGTGAACTACTTGAAAAATTAGATGATAAACTCAGAAATCCTGTCCACACTCAAGTCAATCCTGTTGTCTCCAGGAGATGCCTAACTTCATCCCAAAACATGTGGGAAGCAAGCTGTCCTGAAAGGAACTACAGTGCATTAATCTGAAATTTCCATGGAGCTTTCAATCAGCTACATGCTGTCAAGGAGGTTTATATTCCATTTGATGGAAAACAAAAAGTATGTCCTGGAGTTTTTAATGCATTCTTTTGCCTGAGACCACAAGCTGCCATCCTTTCATATTGCTCATAGCTTTAAAGTGATGACAGCACAAGGGGCTCAGTTCTACTCGATTCTTAAAACTGGGCATTTAGAAGTAAATCACCTGTAATTCCAAGGTTCTTAGAATTAGTGGTTCCCACTGAGGGTGACTCAGGGGACATAATCGCAGATTTGTATGCTTGGTGTGAAGCACCAAGTGACACTAGGCCAACTGGCCTTTGGGAGGAAAATTTTCCCTTCAGCAGCAGTGTAAAATGAGGTATTACAGGGAAAAATGCCATCTTAGTTGAATGAAATATTACTAGACCTAGAGACTTTAGCAAGGATCTGTTAGGCTTGGAATAAATACTCTGGGCAGAATTAATCTTCCATAAAGTGTGAGAATTTACTGGATACATAGAGGGTGAATCGTACCTGCTATCAGTATTTTACTTCGGATGAGATTATGACATATTACAAAACTTTGCTACAAGAGAAGGCAACAAAACTTCTGAATAATTAAGGAGCAGTATTATACCTGAGATTGTTTGTGATAATGATGGATTTGTATACTATTTTATAAAGACATAAACTATAAACCAAAAAGGCCTAAAAAGATTACAACGTCTTGTGCTGTAGCCCGAAATTTTAAACTTACTAGGTTTTTAAAGTTACAACAGAAATTTAAAAACAGTAGCACAGTGAAACATTAAGAAATACGCTACTTGCAGAGAAATTCTGTGCAATGAATCTTGTTGATGAATATTCAAAATTACTCACCTTTTCAAACAGCAAGAACCTGGAGATTCTCAAGATGACTAAACAAGCCGTGTGCAACTGCTAACGTAGAAAGGCACCCTTCCTATTAAGTCTACTTAAAGGGTATTTAAAGCTCAGCCTCTCCAGTTGTATCACCTCAGGTCAGTTATGTACTGACGATTATAGTTTAAAGGCTTTATTTTAACTGCCCTCTTTCAGAATACAGAATAACGAACAGAAACTATTAGGCAAACTAGATCTCTCCTGCCTGTTCCATATAGCAGGAATTTTCAGATGGTTTCCAAATGTTGAAGTTTAAACGTGCTGGGGAGGTGACTGACAACTGATTTTTCCAACTATCGAGTTGACATTCTGACAAATAACACTGTCAATGTTAAATTTTGGTAGGAATATGAGATAGGCTTAAAGGTCAAACAAATTGACTAGTGTCCTTGCTGGTTCTTCCTTGGATATTATTTTACTATTCACCTGTTTTAAGACAATACATTTTAAATCAAAAAGATTAAAAAATGCTGGTTTTTTGCACTCAAAAAATTTGGGGGAAATTTGTGCAAACACATCTGAAAAAATTAAAAAGTGCTGAAGGTCACAGCTACTACTGAGACTCTACTGAAGCCACTGAAATCATGCCATTAGATGTTTGCATTTGATAGTCAAGAGGATGTGAGACAAAATGAAGAAAAAAAAATTAGGTCTCAGCCCAACACAGCTTGGGTTGAAGTAACCTGTCCTAATCTTTTTTATTAGATTATGGGAACACAGGACTGAAAGGGACCATCTATGCTGCTGAGTCCTGTTCCCAGAAACTGCAGGAGTCACATGTCTAAACACATCCTGAGACGCCAATAGCATCTTACACGTCTCTCCATAAGCCATTTCAGTGCTTTCCCATGGAAGTAAGGGTCATCATTCAACATTTTCCAATTTGAGTGAAATAATAACGTTCTCCTTTACTATCATTCTAGGAAAGTTAGCCTCAGTAATGCCTCTTCCATGTATCTGTCTTCACTAAAACTGCTCCTTTTATCTAGAAGAATTACGGATAACAAACAGAATTTTGCACCAACACCCTGGCTGGAAGCATTAATGTCAGCAAAAGCAAGATAACTTTCTGACAGCATACAGTAGACGGATAATTTTGGACTTCCTTTTAAAAAATATATTTTGTTGTTTGCATGCACAGGGTTAATAGCACACTTCACACAAACTTCTCAGAGTAACCTAGCATCAAATTGTCAGAACAATTTTCCTCGATCAGCAATTTTTGTCATACAGACACACATGCCTTCTGAGATTTCTATGGGATGTAGATGTAAGAGTGACTGTGATTTTACTCATACCGCCCCAGGTAACAGACATACAGCTCCAGCAACTGTAAAAAAAAAGGCTATATACAAATTACAGCACAAAACTTGCTTGCATTACAATATTTACAAAATTTTCTTTTTTTTTTTTATTATTTACAGAGCCAAGGACAGCATACCATTCTGACAGGAAGATACCCGATGTTACAGCAAAGCAACTGGGACATTAAATAAATGTTTATGGTGCAATACAAGACTGACAGTATTCACTAATGTTCACACAGTTCCAAGTAACTTCTTTCAAATGATCCCATACTTGAAAACATAACTATTCCATCACTCAAAGCACTACAAATTGATTTAAAAGCTACTTTATTTAACAGATTAAAATACTAGTCTACCTACATGTCTGTGGCATTTTGTACAGCTTTTACTGTTATTGAACAAACCACAAAATTTTTCCTTCATATATTTTGAATATATCTCTGTGGATATCACCATGAATATTTCACTGTACATAGTAAACACCAAGAACATTAAATAGCAAGAATGATTCCTTCTTTATATTTACAGATTGTTGCATGAAATTAAACAAGCAGTACTGTGTAATAAAATAAAAAAAAATCAAATCAATTATTCCTTCCTGTAGTATTTAAATTGACTAAATTAATTAGAATCCCTTAAATATTTCAAAGCTTTAGTACTCAATTTTAATAACTATAGCTAATAGACTAGCTAGAAAACTAGCATTATTTACCAAGGAATTTATAAGAACAGTCTTTGTGGTGAGGTGAATGCTGTTTCTCCAGTTGTTCTGACAAGGTCCAGCACTAAACGTTACTGTTTGTTGCATTCTGACTACAGAGAGAAGACTGAACAAAGCAAAAGGGGACCACTTCTGCTTCTAAGGATCCTGCACTTGAAATGAAATAAAGATGGAATGTAAGGAGTTAAGCTTGGTTTATCAGTAAGACCAGCCCACAGTAGCTGCATTCACTCCTACTCGGTGTTTGGACTGGAAGAGGGAAACCAGCAAAAAAGAAAGGGAGAAAGAAAATGTGCACATGTGTGCACACTCAGTGTATATTCTGAAATACACTGCACTAGAGATGGGCCCAAATGAGGAGATGACTCCTGTTTTTTAGAGAAACGAGCTTGTAGTTCAACCTGGATCGTGACATGAATTTTATATCTGACTTTCCTACTATAATGACTGATACGAAAACCCAGGCTTGTCACTGCAGAGAACAAAACTGAAATCTGTCTTCGAGAAGAGCACCTGAGTCCTTCCTCTGGCTGAAAAGCTGTCTGGCATGCCCGAACTGCAACACAGCGAGCCAAGCCAGCACGCCTACAAAAAGACAATGTGGATTTGTAACAGCAATTCTCTCAGACTGATGTTGGTTCCCCAGTTTCAATGTAGCTATTTATATTGATTTTTTTTAACAATTGTGGAAGGACCTTTCCTTCCCTCCTACTGCAGTCTTCTGGAGGAACTGTTATAGAAGACTTCTTTTATGAAACGAATAAAGGTATAAGAAGTATAGGTGAAAGCTACTGTAAAACAGATCCATTATATCAAGGCAATGAACAGAATTACCCTGGAAAAAACCCTCTTGGTACAGAAGTGAAGGCAAGGAAAATTGTAAAGTAATAACATTTATCACATGGCAGTCTTCCCCTCTGACTGGTGCTGACAGGGCACCGACGCAAACTTGTCAGATAAAATGCTTTTCTTGTCAGGTTTGGGCTAAAAAATTGTATGGTTAGCTTTGTGTCCAGCTGATGATATAAAGTCATCATTGTAGGACTGTAATGAAGGGAGAAGAGTAAGAAAATAGAGAATGAAATCACAAGCTGAAATTATTCTTACTTTTTAAGTCTTGACTCAAGAACAAGTTTTTAAGTTTTATTCACTGCAAGCTGCCATACTATCCACCAGCTGGAGAAATGAACCACAAAAGTCTGCCTCTCTTTATATAGTCTCTGAGGAAATACCAATGCATTGGGTTTATTAAACCCTTGTGAGAAAGCCAAGTTTGAAGCTGCTGGGGACTTGTATCATTTCCAAGGCATGTGGAGAGGGGGTGAAAGGAAACGTCACTTGAAAGAGATACTTGGTATCGAGCATCAACTGTGGAACCTCCTCACGATTGTTTAGCATAGCCTGCAATTATAACAGAAAGTGTAAGAAAATATTGTATTAAGAATCAAAGCAAAACCAGCCCATTGTTTGCTTCCCATTGCAAATCTTGCTTTCACATGACGTTAAGGAGACTTGTTTTGATCAATTCCAAATGTCCAGAAGCTGAGCAACTTAGTAGTAATACGATGTAAAGGTCAAGTATAACTACATAGCATCAAAGACTGTGTGTATGAAGTATCCTGTAACTTGAATATGAGATAATAGTTGTAGCTCTTACCTGGACTTTACGAACAAACGATGGAGTCACTCTTTTCTCAAAATCATCTATCGGAGTGTATGAGTTGAGGATCTTAACTATCTGTTCAAATTACAAAAGACTATTTTAGTATGTCACAAAAAGTGAGAAGACAAAAAGAAGTAAGCATTAATAGACATCTTTATTGATATTTAATGGAAGTTTCAGTAAAGAATTTTACAGTAATGAGACAATTTTGACTGGTCACCTAATGAGTTGTTACAAATATGATGGTTGCTACGACTCATTTCCAGAGGTGTCAGCAGGATCAAGGAGATGAAGAAAAAGCTGACTCAATTAAGGGGAACAACAAAAAAAGCCTCTGACAAAGTAAAGAAAATACATTGTGGAATAAAAACATGGGATAGAACAAAGCAGGCAAGCATTCACCACGGGAGCAGTTAAAATGCTAATAATCGGGAATAAGGAGTTAAAAAAATTCAGTTTAACAAGTGGTGATACGGAATGCTGAGGAATGCTGTTTTTATCAAATGAAACGCCAATAGCTCTTTGCAACAAATTATTTTAGATAGTTAAGATTCTGCAATTGGTCCTGCCAGAAGAAAACAGATAGTTCATTACCTGCACAGTAGAAAGAGATGTGCAGTGTTCACATATTTCCTTGGCATCATCATCTGTGATCTTTTTGACCTGAAGGAGCCAGGCTGCTTGAGACAGAGGCTCCAAAGTTTCTTTGACATTGCTGCTTTGAAGATTCTTGTCCTTTAGCCATTCTTCCAAGTAGCTGATATTACACCTGGGTTAAACAATGAACAGACAACAGAAACGTCAGGTTCCCCCTAACTAGCAAGTTACATTAAAGACTTCTAAAGAAGGAATGCTCCTGTAATGTTGTGTTCAAATTCATATCTTTTAAGTTAAAAACCATACCTGTAGATCATAAAAATCAAACAATTAATAGCTTATGGATCTGTAAGTTTAATCCCTTGCATATTTCAATCCTTTTTATTTTTTTTATTTCTTAAAGCTTGGATAATAGCAAGTTATTAGTTTAGCTGTTGTTTACAGAAAATTACTAAAATATACTTGCATTGCCTATTACACTGAGCACTGTATGTCTTTAAAATATTAATTTACAACTGATCTTATACAGGAAATAAGAACAATCTTTGCACATTACAAAGCAGGGCTGGTCTTATAACTGATGACCTAAAGGTTAAATCAGCTTTTTTTTAGTAATATTCCCAGATGGGTCAAGATTTTACTGATTTTCTTTTCACCTTAGTCTGCAGACTATGTAATGGAGAACAAATGAACTGTATCTTCTGCAAAACAGTTAGGAGCATGTTCTCTTGATGCTCATCACAGGACAGATTATGCCCGATCTAAACCCTCAAAGGCTCTGTCTCAGTGCCTTTGTCGTCACAGAGCATGAAAAATGCAAGTCAGCTTTTGTCTGTCTGCCAGCCAGGGGATGCTGCACCTGCTTACTATAGTAAGAAAGAATCAAAAGTACTATTCATCACATCATGAGACAACTACCATGGAAAGAATCCTAACATGTCTGACTTTAAACTCCAGACTGTAATTTTCTCTGTCTTTTCCTCCATTAGTGTTTCCATGGAAAGAACAATTCATATATATGTTGTGTTGGGAAAGTTCAGCCCAAAAGGCAAAGATCTATTTTTTCAAAAAGAGTAGAAAACAGTTAGCAACTTCCAATAGAATGGTTACAGAATATCCAGTGACTTAGTAATAAAGGCTGTTACATAGAAGTGTTAAAAACTCATTGTCAAGCAACTGCTTGTTGGAACTTTACTGGCTTTACCTTATCTGCATTCCTTTTCTACAAGAGCACATGTCCTTGCGGAGGAAGAGACTATTGAGGGTGATAGCTCCAATCAGAAAGAAAAGCTGCTTCACTGCCTGCTTTAGAAGCTCAGAGTCCAAGCCATTCTGGCACATAGTACTATAAAAATAGCTGAGCTGTTGCAGAATAGAGGTCATTGTGTAGGTATCTGTGTCGTCTATACTAGAAGAACGTTTGCGGAACCCTGTAGGTTTCAAGCCAGAAATTCCCTGAAGACTTTCATATTCCAGCATGCCTGGTACTGAAAGACAACAGAAAACAACTGATAAGACCAACAATCCTAAAGCTCATTTTAGTTATGTTAACTTAATTATAGAACAAAACCTACTTTCAGGATATTTTAAAAGTTAAATGATCCAAGAAAAATAAGATACTGACAAAGGCTTCTGGAGCACACAAATTTTAAAAAGCCTTTTGTTTTTGTAGAAGGTTGATTGATTTCAAAGCATTATCCCGCTCCAGGAAATGTTGTGAGGAAAAAGTCTTTCCAAACCCTGCGGGGATATACCATTCAGTGGAATTTATACGTGCAGAAACACACATGCAGGTACACATATGTATAAATCAACAGGAGAAAGAGGTCTGCCCCATCCTTTGCCTCCATGTATAAGCTTTATTCGTATGCTTCACAAGCTACATTTAAGCCTGTGTGGGTTGCTGCTGTCTTACCGATCATGGGCTGAATGTTGTTCTCCATTGCAATAATGAATTGGTGATAGATACGAATGGCCAAATCACTAAGAATTTGTCTGTATTCTGAGAGATCAAAATGCTTCAAACAGTTCTTATTCTGTTGTGGAGTGTTACACTTCATAAATTCCTACAAGTAAGTTGTAAATGTAATTATTAGAAATCACATAACATTACAATTATAAATTTTTTACATATATATATATAATGTAATGTATATATTAGAGTAACTCATTGCATCTCTGGCTGAATAAGAATGAGACTCATCTCACAATGAGTCAAAGCTACAGCTAACTTCAACGGATACTTCCAGTTCTGGGTTTCCTGTACTTAAATTTTCCAGATTATGTTGACATTTACTCTGTTCCTAAAGTCTGCTAAAGCCAAAGACATGCATAGACTTCAATGAACTCTGGAGCAATTCCTAGATCACTTAAACAGAAAGCAAACTCCACCCCCCAATCACCCCAGAAAAAGAAACCCAAAATGCAGTTTTTACACTATGTTGGGAAAAAAAAAATTACATTTTATTGCGGCAAAGGAATCTCATTTTTGGACTTTTCATCAGCATAGTTCTGACTTCAAAAGTGTTGACTGAATCCTAACTTTTGTGAAGTCCTAAATGTTCATTACAAATACAGATTAAAATTCTAAATTCTGGATCCGGACCTTTCCCTAGCATTGTAACTAAATTATAAAAGAATTATTAATTAAGGTTTAATGTTTTCAATTCTCCACTACTCTTTAGATGTTATCGATATGACCACAAGAGGGAGTACTGTTGTTTAGACAGTACACAGTTACTCTGATTCCAAGGCTTTATGGTACCTCTTTGCTTTAATCCTGAAGACTATATTCTTATGTGCCTATGCAATTTCAGTTCAGTCTACCTAAGTTTATAAAACCTAGCAATAAAATATAGTAAGAGTTTGCAATTTAGAAGAATTTATAAGAATTTTATATTTTGGGATGAAACTTAGCTTAAACAAGCAAGTGAAAAAAGGGTATTTTATTGTTTTGCTGCTTTCCTGAGGTTTTCTTCTGTAATCTCATATTGGTAGCAGTAGGTGTTTGAATGGTCACAAATATAAAATAGTAAAATTGGTTTTTATATACATATATATGTAGCTGGACATCTGAAGTCCAGCTCACATTAAACTCCTGTGGAAGAGATCAGATTAGTAGCAGTTTCCACATCATGTCTTTAACCTACTTTAGCACTTCAATGTTTCCTTGATTTCACTTGATCTGTTAGTTCCATACCGTCTTATTATTTGTGTAAGACATATAAAACCACTGCAGAGTAATATGAATGTCTAAATATCTGGAAGAAACAGTGGTGAGCTAGTGAATAATTATCTATTATCACTATTTGAAGTCTGTCACAAGTAAAGTAATGGAATTATTTGATTAAATCATTCCTACCTCTTCCCCGCTGTACTGCTTCAAACAGTTAAGAAAATAATACGTGTTGGAAAGCCAAAAGGACAACATCTCAAAGTCTTCTGAATGTTCCTAAAAACAGTAAGTAACGCAGTCATAATGGTATTGTCTCATGAAGTTAATTTAATAACTAAACTTAGGACCATTACAGAATTGGTATAATAGAGCTCACATATAGCAGAAGGAACATATAGCATCTATAACATGCTAGCTGAACAAATCATGCTGAGTTTTCAGGCTAATATACATATAGCAAAGATCCCTCTTTTATCTAGTAAACACTGTCTAAGTCTTCTTAAATGACAGACTGGATACGTAAGTCTGAACCAAACAGTTTTACACATTTCTACGTATTGTGTTGTAGTGTACTGGAGGCCTTCCTGCAAAAAAGCATGAACAATGCCTGTGTACACAAACAAAACTGAACTACATATAAACACAATTCTAACTATGTCTGTTTAATTTTGTTAGCTAAGTAAGCAGAAGCTTTTCTAATGGATAAACTGTGGTACAAATTTTTTTGTGAACAAAATATAGGTGTTCTCTATACAACAAATTCAACTGCATAAACCATAGTCCTCTCCTGCCTGTGCTACAAAGCATGCCTTGTGTTTTATTGCATTATAAATCCATAATAAAGCATTCACATGGCTGAATTTGTTATGTAGAGAAGACAACAGGCTAACAATTCTTGTTTATAACTTGATTTTGTAAACCGGCTGGCAACATAACTTTAATCATTTGGGTACTAATGCTGCAGTACCAAAAACATGTCAAGAAACCATTATACTAGTAGAACAGCAGTGCAAAAACCTCTTCAGCTTCTGATACCTGCCTGCTACCAAACATACTAACCTTCATTTCTGTCCATCCAACTTTTACCAGTGCTGAAAGTACAGGTGCATTTCAACTAATTAGCTACTCATTGTAAAATACTTTAAATAATTTTGTCAACAAGCTCTTCAGATTAATTCATTCTGTGCGTTCTGTGTTCACCACAGTAGGACCTTACCCAGAGGCTTTACAGGGATGCTACTACAAACTTCAAAAAGAGTGTCACTAATGATTATTCTTCTATTATAGCAATACTAGCAAATGGAAGTGTGAGCATTCCCCAGGTACTATGCATGCATCTTGTAAACTTTACATTAAAAATCAAAAAGTACAGTATGGCCAAACATAATGCCTACCTTAACAACTTGTTTGATACCATCAATGGTTACATTCATGAAAGATTTCAGCATGTCAGCATCATTCAGATAATCCGCATACCTCACACACATGAATAGGATGTGAGCTGGAAGGCCAGGTATCATATTTACTACAACTCCCCGTGGCTTTAAATCTGCATACAGGAAAGTCATCAGGTTTATTATCTAAAAATTCACCGATTCAATGTATCATTCTGAAAAAGACAAGCACTATGGGGTTTATTTCTTCAGTAACCAGTCACTTGATAATTGATGTACTGATTAATTGCTTGTTTCTGAAAACTTCTGTAACAATATTGTTCCTACAAGAGTATTAATTAAGTTTTCCAGAGTAACAGGAGAGCATTGTAGCAAATTCTATGGTCCAGCATGGGCTACGCCAGACAGGACAACTTCAAAAAGCAATTTGCATTTAACTACCCACTGGAGGCCCCACCAAATTCTGGCATTGCTTAACGATACACCTTTATTCATGAAGATATAAACATGCACAAGGCTGAAGTAGGTGAGAAGAAAAGGAAGATGTTGTTTCCCAGCAGTAGTTTATACGGGTACTAAAGTACATGGAAAATTTGTCGAGTTCACTATTAATTATAAGCTAATGCAAAAAGCTGGCTTGGCAGTAAGACTGGTATGGTGAAGTAACTCAGAGGAAGGACAAAATTCCTCTACAAGAGAAACATGAAAGTACAGTTGCCTTCAGTGAAGAGAATGATACGGAAAGGACAGGCAGGAGAGAATCCATCACACATGGATATAAGCCCAATGACTTACAGACTTAGTAGGTGACGAGGAAGAAAGTAAATTCAAGTCCCTGGAGTACTCTTGAGATTTATAGCTTTATAAGTGAATAAACAATAAGAAAGATAATAGAGTCAGCATTATGTAGGGTCAGACAAATGATTTTACGCAGAAAAAGCACTTCTATATTTGAAATGACTGGCAGTAGAAAAAGAGCAATAAAGAGCCTCCAAGTTGTATGGGTGGTAAGACAGTGGAAAAAAGGCAACTTTGAACATAAGCGAAATACAGCGCCTTGTAGTTTTTGTTGTAGTGTTCTACAGTGAATATCATTGACTATTGATAAAATTTGAAGTGTTACTAAAATACCAAGGATCAGATTTTGAATAATCCTTTCTTCATCCTCTTTTTTGTACTCCATCATTCCAATGTACTCTTTGGACAAAGTTGGCACATGAGCTTCAGCTGTCAAACACAAGAGCACTGTTACCTGCAGGTAAACGGCTAAGCTAACGTTCGTGTTAGAACAAACAATTGGAGTAAAGCAGTTTTCTCTGTAATAAACAGAGTATGGGCCCTGTTCACAACAACACTTTTAGCTTATGGTTCCAAGCGTTATGAGTTAAATAGCATTTATATTATTAATGTGATTACTTTCACTGCATTCAGTGGAATTACTTGCACTAAATAAGACAAATACATCTCTACATTAGCCACCTCTGCAATGTTTTGAAGTGTATTCTATAGTGAAGAATTACTTGCTATGTAAGAGCTTTGTACAAACTAATTTCAAATCAGGAACCATCTGCCATTTGAAGGTAACAGGAGGTGCTACTCATCTGATGCAAAACTAACACTCTGTTGGCTCAGAGACAGTTTGTGTAAGGGTATGAATTAACTTTTGTTGACAGAACCTGATGCCCCTGGCTTAATCTTTTATCGTATAGTCTAGGTCCCATATGTGCCCATTATTTAGCTGGAAAAAAATACAGGAAAGGGCTTTTATATAATTTCTGTTGATGGTTCCCTGGCACTTTTTTCTGAGGTTTTAAATTTTCTAACCCCACCCTAAGCCCTACCTTTTTCTTTTTTTTTTTTTTAAATATACTTTCTTTCAAACACACACTGAACATCCAAATCTGTATCTATAAACAAAAAAGTCATGTAACAATATCTTACTTTTTTCAATAGTCCTGGTAAGAGTTTTGATCCGATCCTCCAATTTTTTTATTATTCTATCTTTCATGTCTAGTTTTTCTTCAAGATCCTGTAATAATTAAAGTCAGTGAGTTCAGAGCAACAATTAAAAAATGTCTTCTACTGCTACATGTTATTGCCACCATTAAAGAGCACTATGCCATGCTTTTAATTATATTTGGTAGAAAAAACATGAAACCTTAATCTCTTTTTTCTCCCCCAATGAATTGAGAAAACATCCTGCCCATACCATGAAACCATGATTTCTTTCTTTTTATCCTGCATTTCAGGTATAGTTTCTTAATAACAGTTTCATTTGCTCACCATGTTTTCCACAGTAAGTCGAGTTGTTTCTTGCTTTATCTTGCTTTCATCTTGAATCAAACCATTGCTCAGCCCCTCAATTTCTTGGGTTGTGACTTTCAGTCTCTCTTTTTCTTTTATGTCTATTTCATTCTGGGCCTCATTTGTTCTAAGAATAGACAGGTAGGAAGCTTTGTCTCGTATTCTTCTTTCATTAAAGTACAGTCGTATCATACTGTCCATTACTTATTAACTGCATGCAAGGCTGTAAGGCAAATCTTACACCGGATGTGGTACTTTAAAGAGTTTAAGTGACTTTGTTATCCCAGCTTATGGCAACTACATTTCTTACATTAAAAAAATAAGAAATATATATATGTATTTACCGTCTTTGTGTTCTATCCCCTTCTAGCTCATAATGCAGCCGATTAGACATCTCTTTCATTTTTTTTCAGTAATAATTAGCAACAAAACCCAAAACAAAAGAAAAACAACAAAATCACATTTGCTTACTGTTCTGTACTAGTATTTAGTAAATCTCTTCTTACACTCATAATTTTGTTTCATCTAACAAAATTGAATAACATGCCAGAGAGTGTATCAGAGAAATATCTGACTACTCCACACCACACAGAAGATTATATGGGATGGGGAATTTTGACACTACTAACTTCTTGCAGTTGGCAGTAAAACTACTTGCAAATTTTATATCAATTGATTGGGAAGACACTACAGTTAGACAGACTCAGAAACCTCAGCAAACTATGCTTTCCTAAATTGAGAAGAGCTTTTAAACAAGCAAATTTAGCAAGAACTTTTCCCTCTGTCTCCCACTTGCAGACATCCATACCACAGAACTGAATAACCTAAAAACCGTTAAAAAAAGAAAAAATACACATACTTGCATATATTTTATTCTTTAATAACAGAGATATAAACTACACAACACATTTTTCATTGTGTTTCTTACATTTTACTATCAAGAAAGTAATAAGGCAATTAAGTTATCATGTAATATTGTTTCAGCTTTTAAAAATTCAAATATAGAGAATTCATCATGTTCATCTTAAACAAATGTAAGACCAGGGACCATATCAGTACTTTACCTTTCAGCTTTACAGTCTGTTCTTGAAGACGGTTTTCAAGATCTAATTTTTGATTTTCAAGTTCAGAAACTTGTTGTTTAAGATCTGGGATTACCTTTTAGAGAAAGAGGAGATTTGTGAATTTCACCACCTTCCTTCTTTTCAAGTGTCTGCAGTAGTTCCTGTGACACTGGAAGACCTTCAACTGCAAATAGTCAAAGACTGAAGAGATGCTGTGAAGGAGTGCTGCTACCTACTTGCCTGACTTGTTTAACTTTTCTGGAGGCATCTGCTGCCACTCTTAAAAATGAGATAGTGAGCTAACTAAATGTTTGGACTGCCCTAGTACTATGATTCTTCTGTTCTAGTTTAAAGGAAACGCTGTGGCTTTAATTTCACTAGCTCAATTAACACTGGAAAAAACCTCAATGTCATAAAATCATATTTTAAAAATAACATTATAAGTAACTTTTCCTTATGTTTTCAATTTTAGTAACTTTGTTTTGAAAATATTTCTTTAGTTATTTTTAACTCAGCAGAAAAATTATATGATATATACTATCCTCTGGAATAACAGCACTTCCTTGTGTTAGATTGGTTTTACACAGTACTAATAATTTGAGTCTGAAGCCTTGCCGGCAATTTGTTAGCAACTCGATATGCTTAGCTGCCCTCTGGTGGGGAGAGCCTCAGAACTACACAAACCTGTAACCACCATAAATCCCATAGGTGTCTGGTTTTTCACTATCAAATTATAGAACTTGCCAACATGAGAGACAAAAATTGCTTTAAAGAGGCTTCTGAGAAAAAGATGCTAATTTCTGTCCTCTGACTACAGGGAAAGCATGAAGTAACCAAATTCTGAACTGGAATGCCTCAGTAGAATGAAAACTGGAGCTGGTTCCAGCAGGTTGACCCCAGTTTTTATAGCTGAGCATGACCTTATATGGTAGGGGATACCCTTCTGGTCAGCTCAGGTCTGCTGTCCAGGCTTAGTGCCCTCCCAACTTCTTGCCCACCCCGAGCTTAACTTCCTGAGGTGGAGCAGAGTAGGAAAAAGAGAAAGCCTTGACACTGTGCAAGCTCTGTTCAGCAACAGCCAAAACACTGTCATGTTATCAATACTGTTTTACCCACAAATCCAAAATGCAGCATCATACGGACTGCTACAAAGAAACTGAACTCCATCCCAGACGGATCCAGTACACTGTTTTAATACTGACCTATAGAAAGTTACAGTATCACAAAACTGCTTTTCATTAAGTCTGAAAAACCGAAAGTGTTCCATCAGAAAAAATACATGGCCTGACCAAAAAATAGCTTTTTTTTTTTTTTTAATTATCAGATAAGAAGTCTAAATTAGGTAGGTATTAAAAAAGGTATGGTGAGCTAGCTTTCTGGTCACTGTTAAACGTCTGATTCCTTTTTTTAGTTAAAATTCTGTGTAAATAAAAACCCTAAAGAAATACTTTTTTTCTTCATGACTTCCATTATAAAGCTGCATTATCTGTAGAAATTATTGCACCCCTCAGAAGTTCCTCGCATTGTTGAGAAACACAACCAAAACATGTGTATGAGCTCAGCAATGGATGTCCTGGCAACATTTTGCAGTTCAAAACATCTTTTATAAAATCTGAATATTCAGCAACATAAGGGTACAAGGGTTCAAACGCATTCTAAAGACTCTCAGTGTCTCCCTATCTATCAACAGCAGAAGCCAAAGCCTCTGTGTGTGCACTATACATCAAGTCAGAGTTTGTAAAATGGTATGTTGCCATTCTGTGATTAGAGTCAAATCTCAGTTCAGGTTTATGCAAAAGAAAAGGCAAAAAGCCTCTGTGAGGCTGCCCCAACAAGAGGTACACTCGGATGATAAATTTGCACTTGGATGATAAATTTGGCTGCCTCCTAACACACTACCCCAGCATGCAGGGAAAAAGCCTGTATGGATGTGCAAACTTAGACGGCCCTATCTGTTCGAGCCTTGAGATTTCAAGGACACGAACACAAGATTTTTAGGGCTTTATGCCACAGACACATTTGGATTGTTTTACTAAGTAACAAAAACATACATTGCTTTATTACACCTTGATCTTACCAGGTTTTCTGAAGTTAGCCTGCTAACTTCCAGTCGAATACCATCATTTATGTCATTTTCCTCTCGAAATAATTTTTGTAGATGATTAATATCTTGGCTAAGATGTTCAACTTTAAAGTTCAAACCTTCAATCTCCTTTTCATATATTTCTTTCTGAGACTGAAAATGACCTTCCAATACTCTGTTAAAAAAAGGGAGAAAGAACATGGCAGATGTAGTATGACCTCAATGCAATGGGTCAAGTTTAATATGTAAAGTGAAAACAAAGTACTGTGGTTAACATGCAGACATTCCATTACATCACCTGTGCATTAAGGGAGTTACAAGTTACGCATGATATCTCAGAGGAAACGCATTTCCCTGACTGACACATACACACTTATCTCACTGACTTAGTAAAAGTTTGTTAAAGTGATTTTAAGCTGCTCAGCCAGTCATACAATGTAGTGTTTGTTCATTTTTCAAACAGAAGTTTCCGTTTATTTTCTAGATGACAGCTTGGAGTTATAAAAACATCGAAGAACTGAACTAACCTTGTAGCTTTTTTCAAGCCCTCGTAAGCAAACCACAGTTCTCCATCCTCATTTAAGTGTTCCAAATCCTCCACAGAGAGTCTAGAATACAAGGCAGTGTCATTAGCGTGCAGGTGAACAAAATGCATTTCTTAAGCTTTTTTTAAAAAGAACTCAGAACAAAAGTACCTGCTTCTTACATCTTCAAAATCATAGCTTTCAAGAAGCTGTTTTGTAACTTCTGACATCTTTTCTGGAAAAAAAAAAAGTTTATTACATGAATAATTTTCTCCTCACATTTCAAATTAAGTTTGATTATAAAAATCAAGCCAACCTCTTCCTAAATCTACAAGGTTCTTTCCTGGTACTCAGTAAATATATCTGATGTACTACAATAATATGATGAGGGCCTTGGTTCTACTTCTGGTCATGTAAGGCGCACTAGATAGGTATACCACCAATATTGATTTTTTTCTCAACACATCAAACTTTCAACGCAAAGTTACATCTTTCTGTTCTGAATCTGGACAACTGCTAAAGTTGTACAGATGATTTGTCATGTAGTGCTAGGTTACTACATTAAATGCTGCAGGTACAGGTTTGCTCTATGACATTGTTAGCATTGAACAAAGTGCACAACAGTAGTGCTTCTTATTAAGTACCTTTTCCAAAACAGAATCCAACTCAGCAAGTTATTTAAGCGTATTTGATATTTATTGGACCTAAGGCTAAAGATAGGATGAATGAAAGCTAGATAAAGTACTGTTTCTGTATTCTTGGGTCCCTACACGTTACTTGCTAAATTCTAAATTAAGTTTACCTTGTTAGTATTGACTTTTAAACACAAAGGAGAAATGTTTGAAATCAGAGTTTTTTCAAAGGGGTACCCCAGATCTCAGTATTCAATGATCACTTTGTAAAACTCACCTGTTGGGTTTTTTTTTCCCCATTGCAAGTAAAGGTATGAATAGAATGAAATCACTATGGGATGGGAAAGAGAGCTGAGTTTTTGTCAAAGCTAACATGGAAGAAATCAATTTAAACTGGCCTGGTTCGTATCGTATTGGGTAAGTTCTCTGAATTATCTAATATGTAGCTTACCCCTCAGTTCTCGCTTCTGTGAATGGGCCTGCTTTTCAACATCCAATTTTTGTGTCTGCAGCAGTTCAATTTCCTTTTGCAACTCAGGTATTTTCTGAATCAGACAAAAATTACAGACTGAGACAAGGAGTGAATGACAAGGGCTGAGTATCAGTTAAGTCATAAAGATAATTATAATTAAGAACAAGTTCATATAGTAAAAGGCTTAAAATGTATTGCGTTTAAAGCATCTGGTTCTCAGGCATCAGAGCAGAACAGTGATGTGTTTGTGTCATGGAACTGACCCAGAGAAAAAAAACATGACTTTACACAAAAGTACTATTTTCAGGTTCAATTTATAAACTACATTTATGCATTTTGTACTACATGAAAACAATGCAACATAGTGGTGTATCAAATACAGCTTATTAACTACAACTTCTTCTAAAAATGCAGAGATTAAAAAAAAACCCTATAAATAAAACAGCCACATTCTCTACTTGCTTTATGTAGTGAAGACTCCAAAATGAAATGCGTCATACTTTACCTGTGCTTGTTTTGTAAGTTGTCCTACTTCCATTTTCAAGCCATCCTGAATGACAATTTCTTGCTGAATTTGATGTTGTAGCTGAGTTTTTTCTTCTTTCAGAACCTTAATTTCTCCCTTTAGCAATTCAATCTCCTTTTCATAGTCCTGCTTCTGATTTTGGAAATTTTTCTCAAGTATCCTAAACAAGACAATGAAAAGGTGGTTTTATTTTCCTACATGCATAAGTGAAAGAGTGGGCTTTGGTTTTGTCTTAATTTGAAAGAAATGTTTAATTGATGAAAACTCAAGTGAACCATAGTTACTTGAAAATGCTATCCTACATCCTCAGAATCAATATACAAAGCAGATGATAACGGGATGAGAATATCCCTGGATTTCCCTACATCTAATTCAGATATTGGGACTGAATTCAAGGCTGAGTTTTTTCCACTTAAAGGCTAATTCTCTTAACTCTTTGAGAGTTAGCCTACCTAAGCAGCTTTCCACTACATTTATGTTCACAGTCAGCACTGAAAAAGGACAGAGCAACAGAAAGCCCTGTGGTCTTCTCAGCAAAACATTGTAAGAAGCTTTCCATTTTTAACTAGTACCTGCTGGAATGGACTGTCTTCCGACACAATATAGCTAATTGGCAAAGCAGAAAAACTAGCAAAGAAGTCCTCTTAGTATAGTCTGAAGTTATTTGCAGCTGAAATCAGACTGAGCTGAAATACCACACAGCTTCCAACCCTCAGGAAGAGTGACTGATTGCACTCTTCAGAGAACAGCGTTTACCTGGTACCTAAGGCTCTCTGTCTTATACTGGAAGAGTTACTGGGAAATAAACACTTGATCTGAGAAAAGCATGTTGCAAAGCAACAACCATTTATTCCTTAATAATAGGATTTTTAATACTGCAGATGAAATACCAAAGGGCTTAAAAACTTTTCCCCTATACTTTCAGCCAAATGTCCTTTACAAACATCGCTTTCCTTTAAGCTGAATCTTTCGATTCTGTCCTTTAATATTCACTTCACAGGAATTTTGACTGGTATGGCCATCAGCTGCTCTCCCAGCCCTGACTGAATTCTGAGTATGTTTCCAAAGAAACCATTATGATCAGGGTTGCCTTTCAGTTCTCAGAAAAACACATGAAAACACAGGAAACTGCAAAAGCAAGAGCAGTCTCAAGCGTACAATATAATTTCCTGCATGTGACTGATGCACAGACAAGCATGTGCTTTTCCTCAATTGTACATGAAGTACTTCAGTACTAGCATTAATGTCCAAGAACACTGACAGATTCATAAGTGATGTGAGCATAATACATTTACAGCAGGAGAAAGGAAGGCAGGGAAAGAGAAAAAATGAACGCTGTTTCAAAGCAATAAAATTCAAATTCCATACATTCTCTGATTTTCTTCTTTTTGTACATCATTGAAGAGTTGCTTCGTGAGGTCATCCATTTTCTCTGTCAAAAAATATTTCAATATTTCAAAGACCTTCATGCAATTATGTGCATTTATTAACACAGTATGACCACAATGAGAAGTTTTAATAAGCAATCCTTAAAATATTTTAAAGCTGAAATTACTCTCTCAAGTGTCAAAAATTATCACAGTAAATTTGACAAGTAATGCTATAGAATAAAAGGGTTCTGAAACACCAAAATGTTATTCATCTAAAGTATACTTGACCTCATGTGCTACCTGTGTCCTTTGAAATTAGATTCATAAAAGTAATATATTAAAGGAACCAAGAATGAAGCGACATTTTGAAGGAATGCATGTGCATGAAACAGAAAACACCGTAGGGGGAGAGCTTTTGCTACTGAAAGAACAAATTTAATTTAATTACTAAATTGAAAGCATTTGCACTATACATTCTAAGCAAGCAAAGCTTAGGACCTACTTTTGATTTACTGTAAATTCAGCATTTATATGGCTTTTATTAGAACAAAAGTAATTTATCTTTGCCGAAAACCTGACTTTACAACTTTCCCCCATTATAACTCCTTTAAAACTCCTTTTAGTTATTGTACCTTTCATTTCCTCTGTTTTTTCTTGGAGCTTTATTTCTAAGGTCTCTTTCTGTTCTTGTAATTCTTTATTCAGATTCTCAAGTTTTAAGATTTTCTGTACGCACAAAAAATAAGAATAATATACAAATTACAAAGGAGGAGAGGAAGACACAGGTCACAGGAGGTCTTGCATTTTAACAAGCATATATGGACTCCCTTCCTTCCCTGCCACCTCCCCCCAAAAAATGAAGTTACTTAGTAACTCTCAAATCATTCATTTGATAAATCCAGTAACTGAAAAGACTATTTAAACTAAAATAAAAGCACGCAGATGGCAATTACAATGTACCTGTTCACTGTCCTCTTTATATTTTTTCCCTTTCTCTTCATATGTTCTCTTTTGAGCAGTTAACTTTTCAAGATCTAATTCGAGTTTTTGAATTGTATCCATGTCATTCATATGAGTTGAAGCGAGATTGGTCAATCGTTCCAGCAAACCATGATTTTCTCTACTCTACAATGAGCAAGACAGGTTAAAAGAAAACAGAAAACTGCACACCTGAAACTAATAGAATTTTGAAGGAAGCACCTGACCTATTTCTGCTCACCATCCCATATCAGCCATGATTATTTCAACCAAGGATTGTTTCCATCAATTAGATTAAAGCTACCATATAAAGATGATTTGGCTGGTATGGCTCTCAAAAATAAGCTGCAAAATAAACATAATATGGAATTCCCAAAAGTTACTAAATATGTTGCACCAGAGCCGTACCTCACACATCCTTCATCCTAATACAAGTAATCCCATCCAGAGATTGGACAGGCGACTTAAGAAACAGTTAAAAAAAAAATATGTTCATTGCAGATTCTTCTCATTGGCACAACCAACCAAAAAATATAAGGAAACTCAGGATAATTCTTCCTACCCTGGATGTAGGAAGAATACTAGTGGTTTACTGTAAAGGACCATATCCCTTACATATTCTCCTGTCTTGTCAAGTAACATATGGCTATTGTCATTCACATAAGCCTCTAGTCAACATGAGAGCTCTGAATAAAACAGATATGATAAAAAAATTAGTACAAATCATAAACTGATTCATGTCCCTCACCTGCTCTTCTATCTTTTTCTGCAGTTGCTGAACTCTGTATGAAAGCTGGATATTCAATACAAACCGCCGAATATTCTGAAATCTGCGCCTGGCAAGCCATGCACGGGCATATTTCTGAAGGATCACAGCTTTGTGTTCTTCAAGCATCTTTAAAATAAAATATTAACATCTGTCTGTAATTATTTGCGGCTCAAACAGCATCAGTTATAACATTCTGTGAATCTGCATACACTGGTAATGACAATGCTTCTCACAGAAGTATCAAAATACAGAAATACCCGAACCACTGCAGTAATCACACTAAATGATCTGGATCAACCAGAGTTTTTGGTAGCTCAGGGATTAGATCTAAGCTACTGCGTTATCAGTATTTTTATAGTAATATAAAAATAAAGTAGAAGGTATGAGAACCAGACATGCAAAAGGTAAAGTATTAGGTAACATTTCCCTTGTCTCCATCTTTCTTATAGAGCAATAGCTGTTTCCAGTTACTGAAATAAAATTTTTGATAGGCTGTACCTTCCGATATCTTTTTCTTGCTAGAAATCCTCTTGCATAAGCTTGAATTGTTACAGCAGCCACACGGATGAGCTGGCAGAGTCTACGGACCAGGTAACCCCGACAGTATTTCTGAATAATTATAGCTGCCCACGTTTGCTTCAGAGTTCTTGCAGTTATAGCTTGCCTTAATTCAAAAGACAATAAAGTTTACTTAGGTCATGTTAGATTTTTCATGCTCATTCCCTCAGTCAGCCAAATCACACACACACACAAAATAAATATATTGAGAACAGGCATCCACTATCTAAAATACAGCTTTTTCTTCAATCAAAGTGAAACGAGGGGAATTATCCGCAGTCTTTGAAATCTGTTCCATAAGCAATTGTTCTGATGGTCTCTTTCTGAAAATTTCAAAGCCTACATACCTTCCTCTCAGTCTGCTCTGTGAATGACTGGTGCCGTTTCTCTGCTGCATAATTCCTTGTAATAATTTGTACACGCTAATTTGCAGACCCTTGTAAATTGCTTTTCCTTTCTGCTAACTTACTTCTCTGGCTTTAAAGCTATGCAGTAAGACCAAGCCAACAACTGGGACACGCATCATTACCTAAGGACTGAGCTTACAGGTAGACAGGCCTCTCAGGAATCTGGCAGACAACATTTGAAAACTGTTAGAGTATTTTCTTCATGTAAGCTGAATAACTTGATCATTTTCAAGTCCATAATTACAATCACGAGGAAACGGAAATACAATCTGAATTGCTCTTTCGTAAAAATTACACTTCCAAATTAGCATTGGGCATTAGTTTGACCTTCTATATCCCTTCAGGCATGCCCTAGCAGTAAATACATTTATCAGCCAAAAGTACCGTACAGTCCGCTGCCCCCGGAAATACTGCTGTATTATAATAGCTGCTCGTTTTATGCGAAGGAATTTCTTCCGCTGCAGCCAGCCTCGAATACTCTTTTGGATCACGATGCATGCGTGTCTCAGTTTATCCGAACGCAGTTTTTCTAAGTAAGCAACCTGTCCTGCTCTGAAGAAAATTTTTGTTCTCCCAAACTGATATTGGTTATGGTCCTGAAAAAGAAAACAATAGGTATTTAAGTTTTTAGTTTATTATTGTAGACCAGACACTGTCTTGCTTTTATAAATTTTCACTTCAGGCAAGCTCTTCTGAAATAACATCATCATGCTCAATAAGAATATCCTCTCTACATTCTTTGTAGATAGGAATATATGGGGGGAAAATTCTCTTAGTAGGAAAAAAACAAAGAATTACATCCAAAAATTGCACCCTAGTGATCTCAAATTAAAGGGAGGATCTGGACTTATCATCAAGGCCTTGAAAGCAACCTCTTCACCCCTCCTACACGTCTGGTTCCTTGGGCTCAACACTACTTTTTGGTGCACATCTGGCCTTGAATCAGCAAGCTGTGTGAGCAAGAACTCAGGGGAGAAGCTTCTTTTAAGCTCAGGCACTCACCCTTGGCCTTGCATTCCACCATCAAAAGGCCTCTTGTGTGCATAAACTTCTAATACTTGACAAATGTATACCATTTACTGTTCACTGGTTTAGGTAGAGTATCTTCGATTTTACAAGTGAAGAGAGGTTAAATCATCTGTCTACAGCCACATCATGACTGTGTCACAACACAAGGTTATTGACTCGCAAGCCTATGTGCAACACTAAATCAGGAAAGAAAGTAATAGTGTAAATACCTTTCCTATTTGAGGAGATAACACTCTTGGCAAAAGAGACCTTTTATTAATAATAGATGCTATAATACATAATGGGTCAGTGCATACAAACTAACCTGGATTAGCCGTTGCAAAACAATCTTGCAAATCTGCTTCTTATCATTTATGGAGAGTTCCTGCTGTGTCATAAGAATGCTGTAACGGCTGAAAAACTCAATGTAAGTCCACCTGGAAAACAAAAAGTTAGCAAATGAAATTCATTTAAGAGACACCTAAGTATTTTTTGACATACGGAGGCCCACTGCTCTCCCTACCTGGATGGGTAACTCTGTGCACTAATTCGAATAGTTTCCAAAACACCACATGCTCGCAGTTGCTGAGCCACTCTTTTTGAATCAAACCTAAAAAAAAGCAGAGTTATATTTTACATTTTTGCTGGGTTTGGCATGCTACAATAATGATAACCGTTCTACTAGCTGGATTTCTACTTCTGCCCACAGGATGCAGGGCTCCCTACTTTTTATATGGTGTCTTACTTGCTTTTTTTTTTTAAAAATGTGTGATAGGGAATATCTGGGTTTTCTTTTCCTGCCTCAAAACAAAAGGAAGACTATATTTATTTTTCTCTTACAAAAAGTCCTGTTTCTTTTCAATATTAACTGTGAAAGCTCACATCACCAAATGGCAAAGAATCATGCCAGTTTCAGTGCAAAACATACACAGAAATAAATTCCCTCAGCAGTCTATTGAGAAATAACTCTCTCTAGGTACTCTTTAGCACACTGATTATGAATAAACCAGGATTTACTCATGAATATCCAGGTTCAAGATTATCAACACAGAGCATGGAAAGACCTTTTCCAATTCTAGACCAGAGCTGACGTGCCCACAGAGCACTACGCTACAGTGTTGATCCAGCACTAGCTAACAGATCCCTGTGGCTGACAGGTGACTATATCATTCTTTCACAAACTTATGGTAAGCTCTTCTAGTCTGATTCAGACATGTTTTTATATTATCCAAGCTATTTACCCCCTCATTGCTCTTACGCAGAATAATGAGGTCTCACCACAGTGATAGCGAAACAGTGCCATTTGTAACATGTTTTGCACGGACAGATTTTGTCTGGCTTCAAGAAAATTAGCTAACACATTGAAAATAAATAATTTAGAATCAAATTTTCCCTCCTCCCTTCTACTCAGACATGACAAAAGCTTTTATTTCATTTGTCATTACACTACCTTCCAGCTAAAAGCAGTATAACTGAAACTAGATTCCACATCTGCCCACAAACCAGACCAATAGCTGCACCAAGGTTAACTCTTGCTTACAGTTAGTGGTTATTAAGCTAGACGTAGGAATTATGCAAACTATCTGGCATATATGATTGTATTATAACATTAAAATGCTCNGGGGGGGGAGAGGAAACCAAGGCTATGCTCAACACTGCTCATACCTTTCTGACCTCTAAAGCTTCTCTAAATACTTCTGTGGACAAAAGGGAAGTTCACAAAGAAAATGGCAGTGGCTTTTGTTCTTCAAATATGAATTGGTGCTAATCCATACTGTACAAGAGCAAACACACCTAAACAAAGTATCCATCAACTTAAATCAAAGGTGGACAATCTTTCCCCTAAAAACATTATGACAAATGCACAGATGCTAATATCCAACCAGAAAAATTTTACAATAATAGAGAATTTTTGAGGTATCAATAACTACTACTAAATGATTCTATTTTTCTAAGACAACAATATTTTTGTTTTAATTCTGCAGTCTTGAAAGGAAAAATATGTTCTATATGGGATGTTGTTCAACAATAAGAATTTAGATTGCTGACATGTAGCTACTGTGAAGTAGAAAAGTAATCTTTTAATTTTAAAGCTAATATAACAGCTCAACACCACTAACATACTTACTCGAAAGGCAACTTCTCATCATTTGGCTTTATGCATCGTACATAATGAGGGGTGGTTGCATTGAGTGTCGCCATCAGTAAAGACAAAGAACTCCGGAACTAGAAAACATCAGACATAACAGTTTTGCTAATGAAACATTTCCAGCTAAGGAAAAAGTCAAATCTTAGGGTTTTAATTCTTTGTTAGGTTTTGGCTGGACACCGGGAGATTTTCTTCTGGATTATATCTTAAACACAGGAAATTGAACAGTCCTACTGTACCTAACAGTCTCCTATATACAAATTAAACACACCTACTTATACCCAGACCTGGAGCACTGCACTGTGGCTGGCGCTTGCTATACTGAAAACTGGATAGTCCACCCTGAATAGTAACAGAATACAGCACCGTAGTCTCAGACTGCCCAGTACGCTTCCCTGAAAGTACGAGCATCACAGAATAGCACATTTATGTAGTACCTTATTGCCAACAGTCATTCGGAGTTGTTTGTTAGGTGACTTGAGAACAGGTCTTGCAGATTTGATGTTTATAGTTGAACTGAAAGGTGAAACGGACACTGGATTGTCTTGAAAAAAATTTGCACACAGATGAAACTAAAAGTGTGGTGAAAGAATCACAGTTAAATACTGTGTAGCTGTAATAACATTTAAATAAAAATTCCACCTACTGTAACATGAAACGCAAACCACATCCATCTTAATGCTTAGGCCAGGTACTGTAGGACTTGGAAATGGAACTTTAAGCCACAAACAAACAACGATTGAAGAAACAGTTGCAACAATTCTGAGTCTATTGTGAAGCACTTCCACATTTCACAGACAAAACTCAACAACTGTTAAGCTACTTCAATATGAGGAAACATGGAATAAATATAGAACAGAGTTAAAAATAAGACCACTTAAGGTTATATTTTCACAATATTTAATTTAAATTAAGAATATGTTTTTTGGTCTGATTAAGTTAGCTTCTTAATAGTAATCCTGGAGTTTCAAGGCTGTAGACCTGAAAGGGACAGGGCGTTCAAGCAGATGGGAAGTGGCAGGCACATATAAAACATCTGATGTTTTCCCTGCCCCGGCATTCTCTTAATCTCTTTTGAAGAACAAACAAAGGCAGCTGTTAATGATAAGCCACCGACCAAAGCTACATGTAACGACTACAGAAAAAAAATAAAGTTAATTGTTTGGTTTCAAGGATTCCAAAATGCTATTCAAGGGAGATACTAAGAAAACAAAAAACACTAACATAACTAGCAAAGTAAATGCACACGTATGAAAAAGTTGAATACTGCATTTTTTCACCTTGCATGTTATTTGATGTTAAAAATACACACTTATAGACTATTGATAAAAAGTAAGACTAAAATAATTGATTCAACCTATTAAAAAAATCTTTTTATCAGAAAAAAATCTTTTAAAATCAGATCTGAATGAATTCCAATAAAATTAGATATTCAGAAAATTAATCATTATTGATTGTTCACAAACCTTGCTCTCTTTCAAGATTTCAATCAATACTTCAGGTACTGTATCTCTGTTTTTTTCCAGAAATCCTTCATATTTATATTCTACCTGTGCAAACGGGTGAAATCATTAACTTTTCAGCAATCCATGAACAGTTAGCAAAACAGTAATTTTTACTCTCTAAGCTGTGGTGGCCAACAGATCTTTACTAGTCTTAAATGCGATGGCTGAAACTCTGCTTTTACCAGTTTCATTACTGCACACATACATACATGCATACTGCAAATTTAGAAGCAGGCAAACTGTCAGAATCCACTATCAACTGCAATTTCCTCCCGCCTTCATTAGAAATTTCTTTTCTCCTCTCTCTATTATGCTACAATTTCAGATCAAAATACCAAAAAAGGAATACTACATTTGAAATGTAAATAACTGAGACTAAAATGTGTACAGACTACAATCTAAAGTATTTTATTTATACATTGCACTCTTTTTCTGCTTCTTTATCTTGATGATTTATTTTTAAACTCTCAAGTTCATTACCTTAAGCACTTCTTATGTTTAAATGGCATGTTACAGGCAGTATTACCAATAAATAAATAGTACTATGTATTGAAGGGATATTTTATAGAAGTTCCAAACCCGTGGTTACTATTTCCTCTATTTTGTAAGTTTGCTTCTTTTATGAATGAGCTACTGCTAGAAACAAGGTGAAATAATCCTGGGTTGTTTACACTATACCTTATCAGCAAAGTGTTGAATGATGAAAGATGTGTTTGACATCCTCGGCTTTTCAAAGAGCGCATTTTTATTGACAAAATTATTATACAGCTTTTGAAGCCAGTTTTCATCTGTTCCATGAGGTAACTGTAAAAATGAGAAGGGCAATCTCTAACAAAACTCTGCTGGACTGTTAAAAACTGCAAAACTGCTTACTATCAATAAATCCTGTCTGAATAATGCATCTTCAGTGAGTTATGAGGCCTAATAACAGCCAGTTTTTGTCTTTTCAGAACAGCCAGTGGCTCCCTGTAGCAAATCATTTTAAGAAAGGTGGTCATATTAATGTTAATTAGAGTTAATTCTCTGATGAGTCATAAATCATTTTGTCCTGAGAGGATGCTACCTGTAATCAGGAACAATCTGATCCCTGAGAATGCTAATGAGCAGAATAACACATAAACTAATGAGTTAGGGAATATTCCCTAATCTCTCCCATATTGCTCCACGGTTTGGATTCTGAGAAGTATGACTTGCCAATATCACCAAAGCACCTTTTAGAGACCGCTTTAAGAGAGCTCACCTTTACCTGCCCTGTTCTTCACTGACAAAGCTACTTCAATAGGTTTGGAAGCCTAAGGGAATCACAAATATGTAGAAGAAAAAAAAATATAGATTCAGGAATTGCTACAGTCAGGAGAGAAGCACAGAGAAAAAAATAGTAAGAGTAAAGAAGAGAAAGCAAAGAAGTAGGTTTGGTGCATTCAACAAGAACTTACCAAAAAGAAAAGGAAGACTGTTTTTTTGTAGAATTAGTGATTCATGGAATAACTGAATTGTAGAAATATTGGTAGAAGAGATTCTTGGAGACTGGGTAGTCTAAATTCCTGCTCAGAGCAAGACTATCACCAATATTAGATCAAGCTTCTGTTTGAACTCAAATCTGGAAAGTATCTAAGGATGGGGATCCCACTGCACCTCTGCTTTACCTGTTCTAGTCCTGCACTACCCTCACAGTGAAGAAATCTAGTTGCTGGGTTAGAGTCTAGGTAAGAATCTAGTTTTAGGTTCTTAACTTTACAAGATAAAAATAGACTTCAGTGGCTTACAATTAAAAATTACCAAATAGAGGGCAAACATTAATGTTCCTTTTATAAGGAAAATGCTTTACTTCCTATTTAAAAGGAACAAAATATGGATTAACCCACAAGCTTTTTATGAGCTCATAAATACAAGAATTTTTAAATTACCAAGCACTCTTCATCCAGAAGTTCTAAAATGCCCATTTTAGCTTCAATAAGGTCAATGACAGGTTGGTTGTCATAGAAGTCTATTAAAGTCCATGGGATATCTTCCTTCATATATTCTTCTTGTTCAAGTTTAAAGACATGCTAGATATGTGAAAATTATGAAAATGCAAGGTTACAATTAAGGAAGCAAATATATACAATGTGTGCATGTGTGTGATTGCATATATAAGATAGAAACAAAATATTATGTAGTATATTTTTGTAGTATAGTATATGCCTGTCTTGTAAGAAAATAAACTCAGAAGTTTTCATTTGTATATATGTGTGCATGTATATATATGTAAAAATAAAATATTTTTATCTAATACTGGATAGCCATTATCCAGAAATATCCATTACTCAAATACAAATAGCATTTGCTATTATCCATCATTGATAATTTCAAAACTGAAGCACAATAAGATAAAGAACTATAACAAATGAAAGAACATACCAGGTTGAACTGCTGCTGCAGTTTTTCATTAGCATAATTGATGCAAAATTGTTCAAAACTATTCACATCAAACGTTTCAAAGCTGAAACACATTGAATAAGAAAAAAAAATAAGGTGATGCAACAGTATTGGAGAAAAAAAAAATCCCTTGACATTTAAATACAAATGGTAGTATCCTTGTAAGACTTTGGAGCTATCCTAATATTTCTAAGAAATTAAATAGCCATAAGACTAATGAAGATGCTAAGGCATTTCAAAACTTCCCTAGAAGTTAATGTTACCAAACGTAACAGAGCTAAAAAAATCCAGTTAAATCTAAAAGTATCATATCAAAATTTAAATTTAAACCTCACTCACAAAAAATACTAATATTTATAGTTGCTGAACACTTGCACTACTTTGGATGTTAAAGAACTTACATGACTGTGACCTTTTAGTAACACAAAACCCTCCAAATTCAATAGCAGCACAAATTGAAAAGTGCCTCTTACCAATTCCAAAGAAAAGGCACAACTTAAAGTAAATTTGTTTTCAGAGAAATTCTTACCCATAAATGTCCAAAACACCAATAAAAGTATGTTGTTTGCCAGGGAACTGCAAAGCTTGGTTGATTCTTTCCACAATAAAGTCAAATAAATGAGAATAGATCTTCTTTGCCAGAGCATCCCTTGCATTAACAGCCTGAGTTCTTGTCATTGGCTTTATTACAGTCTCTGAGGTAGTGATAATCTTTCGGTGGCACAGCCATTGTGCCATTTTGTCACAGTTTAAATCCAAAAGTTCACAGAATATATTGAGATGTTTATCTTCCAGCTTTAAAGAAGATAAATAAATATTATTAGATTACATTTAATACTTTAACTGTTGTCTAGACAGTGAACTCCTGGCACCACTGACATCAAACAATGACTTATATTTTTAGATAGACTGTTCACTTGTTCATCTGGCAAAATATCAAGAGCTAAAGCAAGTAATATTGGATAGAGCTCCTGATATAGGAGAGTAAAACTTAGTCTGGATGAGATGCTTTGGATTAAGACATCGAAAGAAAAAGTTACTTTAGTCTGTGTTTAGGTGTCCTTGCTTTTTAAATTTGCATAATCTGCTGGGACACATTCTGAGCAGCTTTGACAATGCTCTGTTTCCTGTATTGTGCAGACAGTCCCAAATGGCTTTTCCAACAGCTGTGGAACAATTGGATATGGGGTTCTCTTAGCCATATTCTGCCTTTTATTCAGACTTTCTGAACTTGGGCACGAAACAGGATTCGCATAAACACTCGCTCTGATTCTATACCCATGGAGAAATCTCTCAAGTGTAGTACACCAGATTTAATGCTGCTCTGAGCCCCCGATATGAGGAAAACTATTGCTAAAGGACTTTTGGCATAAAACATAAAAGAAAATGCTCGTATGTGAATGAACTACTTCCTTACACTGATGGATGACCTTTCATCTCCAACAGCTGTTATTTCCACATTGCCTAAGTGTAGGATTGCTGCCAGCATTTTAAAAACATCCATCTGAAAATCCCTCTTCAGACCTAAAAAAACAATTATTGATTATTTTAAATACTCAGAAACAGTACAATTAATTAAAATAGCACAATGCTGGATTACTTGTTTTGTTGTGTAGCCAAAAATTGTACAGCATGTCTGCAGACTACTATGCAAAGCCTTGGTTCTGCCTACTTCCTCCCTGTCTGATCAAATGAGAGCTTAGGCATAAATTCCTGTATCTCTCCAAGTGCCAGCTCAAGTCTGATTTGGCTTTCACATAAGCCATAAAGAGTCAAAGAAGCTTCCAATTCCACTTCTGTCACAGCATGTCATCTTAAGGGCCAAGAAGACTCCAGCCTGTAGTGATTCTGACCACTAACAATGAACACCAATTCCTAACAGCCATTTGCTCTTACCTAGTACTTTAAATAACAGACCAACAGTGCAATGTATAAGCGATGAAGGAAATTGTTTTGGTAATTACTACTGACATTGTGAACACTTCAGAAACAATCCACCTTTGCCCATTTCAGAAAAAAAATAAATTTTTTAATCTATTGAGTAGGTATTCCCAAGAATTTACCCAGTAAGGCAAACGTCTTCTGAGTCTCCACCATATTTGCTCTGTCATCAACTCCTTCTATTACTGTGCTGCCACCCATTCCTGTGTAGTTAAATTCTTCTGCGCTTCCTATAGATAAGGAGCAAAATTTGTAAGGCTGGAAAATTCAGGATTGGGGATAGCTGCTTGTTAAAGACTCTTATAACACCAGAAAATTAAAGATGTTGTCAGATGACAGCTCTTCAGCAATGAGCTGAAGGTCCTCTTTTTCTGAGAGAAATCCATGCACCTAACTCAGTTAAGCTGACGTGAATTAGTATTCATAACTCCTAGCAATCTTAATAATTGATCTAACAAACAGGAATGAAGACTGAGTAAACATATACCTAAGGTCTGCTTCTCCCAGGTGGCATTAAAGCTTCTCTGGAGATAAATGAATCAAGCCCCCTAAACTGTCATTATGGCATCTGTCACTATAGAAATATTAGAGTAAGATTTTTCAAAGACACTTAGGTACTTGATCATGCACTATTCAAGTTACTAGGGATTTGCTACCAAGTCCAATACAAGCAGGATTAATAGCTAAGTGACTTAAAAATGCAAGTCCCATTGTAAGTCTGTGAGATTTATGCTGTAAAGCGCTTAACATCCTGGCACTTGAAAATCCAGTCTTCAAAATACTGCAATGCAAAGATGAAGAGTAGGTTATTTTCTTTAGACCTACCCAATTTAAGATGCTTAAATTCAGGTTGCATAGCAGATGCACACAACTGATAAAATATATGGTAGTTTCTCTCATTCTCTGACTGTAAATTAAAACAAAGAATACCATTACAGGCAGAAAAAAAAAAACCCAAAACCAAAAGCAAAACAACAATGAAACAGAAAAACATTCGATATTCAACATTACTTTAAAGAGATAATGATACTTGAAGGCTAAATTCTGCTGCAACATTGCTTGGCAAAGAAATTGCCTAATATTAAAATGGCAAATCTTAGACTTCAACAAGAGCTTTGAAAGCAATAAATCCAAGTATACTTTATTAACAATATGCTGAATTCACTCTCCAAGGCTGTTACTCTAATAATTTCTTGAGCCTGAACAACCATCTGTTATTAAGAACTGACAAATACTGTAACGAACAACTGTGAAGGAGTGCCAAGCTGAAACACTGCCCCATGGTAACTCAGAAAACTCTCTATTTCCAAACCATCCTTGAGGCAGCAGATATATAGAAGTATTTTTCATAGTACTTAAAAAGTTAACAATACTACCAAAAAGAAAAACTTCATAAAAATAGTTTTATAAAATTAAATGTTTTCTTTAGTAGATTATCACAACTATGCTCTGACACTGTAATGAGTCACATGCAATAAGCCTTGGCTTATAAATTTTTGGTCAGTTTTTTACCGAGACTCCCTCTGCCCTATATATGCTGTTCCTTGCCAGATACAATTGGCATGTGTTACTGTTGTGACTGAAAGTCACAAATTTCTCAAATACTTCTTGCTTTTATCTCAGAGAATTGTCCCTGAGATATATCCTCCACATACCATAAGGAAGAACATGGAATAAATTAGTTTCTTATTATAAATAAGACTAGCTCCTATTAAAACAAATAAATCAAATGATGATTAGACATACTATTCAGGACTTCACATAACATTTTCTATATGAAACTAGCAAAGGACAGTACATTAGTAGCTGTGGTGACATTAAGTGTTTTTAAGTTTATTTTACCTACCTGAAAGACAACTCTGGATTTCTCAAGCAGGTATGTTCTCATGTTAGCTCCAATGATTTGGTAACTCTGATCAAAACTGATTTCAGTGTATTTTCCAAATCGACTGCTATTATCGTTCCTTGTGGTTTTCGCATTGCCGACAGCCTACAGAAATTATAAACTTTTCGAATTTTCTTTACTTGCGTCTTTCACAAGAATAACTTTGTCAAAACACCACTCAACTACAAGTTCCTAAAATCAAAGGTTCTTAAGGATCAATCTAGCATTGAGCTGTGAGATTTAAATTTTGAGGCCCAAATTTGAAGATAAACCTCAAGTCAGAGAGTAAAACACTACATAAACTGAGAATTAAAGTACATCTTCCCACCATAAGGAACGTTAACCAGTTTCTATTCCAATTCATAAAAACAAACAAACACAATTTGCTCAATATTGTTTTCTCATCATCCAATTAGCAGGATGTGGTCAGATAAAACTCTGGAGGCAAACTAGTGCTTCCAAAGGCCACTGGTAAATTAGGCAGAACCTGGGTGCTCCTGAAGCCAACTACCTCTTTCCATCAGTAACATTCAGAAGCTAAACTTCTAATTTAGGTATCTAACTCAGGCAGCTAAAACAGCCCTAAAGATTTCAAACAAAGGTTCCCAGTAGCTCTCAGGATTCTTTCCTTGACAACTACAGACTTGACAGATACTCTCCGAAACCTACCTCGGTTATCGGATTGGATGCCAATACTTTATCCTCCACATGTGCATTGCTGCTTGACTTACTCACAGTGGCAAAGTATCTCATAGTGTATCTTGCAGACACAGTCTTTCCAGCTCCTGATTCTCCACTGACTATAATAGACTGATTTTTGTTATTTCTGAAACCAAATAACCAGACAGTTTAAATCAGATATGTCTAAAATGCATGTATAAATGTAAGAATTATATACAAGACAAATGTATGAAAATACAGCTGTGGTGAACTCTCTTATCTGTTCCATCTTTCATCTGTTCTTCTCTAACTCGTCTTCAGTTGTAACCTCTAGGCTGATGTAATTGCTATTCACCCAGCTAAAGCTGACAGTGTTTTGCCCCTCATCAAGAATGAAAATAGTTATGAATTCTAGAAATTCCTCAGCTGGTTAAGGAATTACTCCTCCTCTAGTTAAGTTAGCCATTCAAAGGTATTCTTAATAGCCAATGGCACAGACACAGTTAAATTAAATTACAATTAACAGTGACTGCCACTAGACTTCTAGCGTTATTTAAGGACATTAAGCAACATACTGAACCTTGCCATTTGCTTGTACGCTTCTTCTGCCACAGCAAATATATGTGGATCCATGTCCCCCATGTTTTGCCCGCTATATGCATGGATAATGGCATCTCCATATATCGGCAACTGTTTATAGGGGTTTATTGCAACCAAAATGATTCCTGCAACCAAGTCCACAAAACAAAACAAAAAGAGAAGTTAGTTGAATGAAATGCCAGTTTTCCGAAAGAACAGTGAAACTGATACAAAGTAGCAATACTTTCTAAACTAGGTAGAAGATCCTGATCAAACAAGTCTATACTCTTATGAAAATGAGTTAACTTGAATGAATTAAACTATGCTTGAGGAAAACATTACTCACATCATATTGCAAACTAGCCCAAGATTATTACTTTTTTTAAGATTTTTTTTTAAACCCTGCATTTTACTTTGCTTACCACTATAGGTGTAGATAAGCTTAGACTCCACAAAACGAACTTTAAGATTGTGTAGAACAGCTGGTTCATGGAGATAACTAAGCGCAGTGAGATCATTTTCACCAACAAGTATGTCAGGATTTCGTAGGGGTGGCAAAGCAGCTGGATCAACAGGGTAATTAAGTTCCTGTCAACAAAAATGACTTGAAATATCATAAAATGCATTATGTTTGCATAAACACAAATTGATCTTCTACCTTTACACGAAGTCACAGTGTTGACAGAGCCCTGTCTGGTGTTGTATTTCATCAATTCCATACATCCCACTGAACTTAGGGGACTTGGAGATCACAAAAGTAAGACAGAGCTCTTCGTTGTTCATTAAAAAGAACGCTTTTATTTATCTCTTATATAAATATCTCTTTATTTACAATATTTTGTACTGAAATCTGTAAAAATGGGAAATGTGTTTAGCTCTCTAAACACACGCATATTTCAACTACAAATGAAATGGTAGACCATCTGCAACGGAATGAAAGTAAACACCTGGTCAGGACTTAAGTCAGCTCTAAAACTATCCTTACTTGCAACCCTTCAGTTTTCTTTACACAAAGTTTAAAACTCACTTCTGTTTCTTTCAACAATCATACATTTAATACTTGTCTTTACAGAACAGGAAAGCAGAAATACAGAAATACCATTTTCAAAATATTAAATCTGTAAAGAACTCAGGATACTCAAATTAACAGGTCTTACATAAAGGAACAACTTCATGGAAAAAAAAAAGCAACAGCTAGCTCTGTGAGAAATAACTATGCCTGCCTTGCACTTCTGATTGACTTCAACTTAAGATGAGTATCACTGCTTGTTTCCAAAGTGCAGTGATCTTCCAGGCATGTGTTCTATACTAATGTTATACAGATAGTAGAATTGCACTCTTCATATTTTTAGGTAACAGCTGTTCACTGTACAAATTTCACTATGATAAAATTCTGGTCACTGCAGGGTTAGCATAAAAGAAAATATGGACAAGTCATTTAGATCCCGTAACGAGTCCTATGTTACTACATAAACACATCTCAGCAAACCCCACAATAATTAAGGCTTTTCTTCTTACAGTTCCATCTTCTAATTGCACATGGAGAAAACGGTCTCCAGCTTTGTAGTTTTTTGTGATTTCTGCAGACTGCCAAACTTCTTCATTATCAGGGATCCAAACCCTATTGTACTACAACAGAAAAACAAGATAATAGTTAGCTTAGCTATTATCATAATATCAGACTTGCATAAAAAGATAGTTTTCAAAAGTCAAGTGCAACCTAAAAGCTGAACTGGATGCCAGGACTTTTGGGGATTATTCTTAGCTCTGTCCCTTTCAGCGGGCTGTATTTTTGTGCTTTAGTTATTCTTCGTGAAAGAAAAAAAATGAGAGCAGACTCATTAATCTCAGACATGCTTGTTCTGCTCCTGTTTAGTGTAAAGTCTGCAGAACAACACAGCGTGCAGGAAAGTGAACAAGGGCCAGACTGTTGCCAGGCTCTTCAAACCCTCTAACGCTGAACAAAAAGAATGAAATACGCTTAAGGCAGAGCCCTGATTTCTAGGAGATTTCAAGTCAGTGAGTACCAGAGAAAGCATCTTTTTTACCAGAATTTAGTCATCACTTCCCTGAATTCAAATATGGGATACTGAACTTAGAAAGCATTTTGCCATAGGCACTGATGTATACACAAGAAAGACTCTGTACAGTTACCTTTCTTTTCATGGGACTGAAGTGCAACCTCCAAACATCTTCCCCTGTTCTAGGGCAAACTTCAAAGACTACTGGCAGGTTTCTTTCTTTACAAGCAGTCTGCCGGCTTAACTGAGCTCAGTCCCAGTAACGTACTCTGACTCTGTCTCAGGAAGAAAAAAACCTTCCTAAAAGCACTTACTTGCAATGGAAGCAGATGCATTGTACTCTTCTTTTAGGTATTTGAAGAATTAAGACAACAGAATTACCTCTAGCATTCTGAAGCATAAATGTTTGAATGTAAATTGCACTGTTCAAACCACCTAGTTCTCCTATGCTGAAGTTAAAATGCTGAAGCATTAGCAACATCTTTAAATGCCCTAGAAGCTATAGGAAACACCCTAGAAACTGTAGGAAACAGCATTCCCAAAAAGGACATAACACAGCTGGCAACCTCAGTAAGTCAGGAATTTCTTCACTGATGTGGAGTGTATCCTTCTCGTTCTGCCAGGGTTTAACAAAGCAGCATCCCTAAAAGCCTCCCTAATCAACTCCTGTATCAACTATGCATTAATAAACACTGGTTTTAGTAACATTGAAATCACTTCTGTTCAGGGATTTGCAATTTGAGATTACTTCTGACATGTCACCATCTTTCTTAAGCCTCCATGCACGATATTTTTTATACCATATGGTGTGTATCTCAGATGGCAATGAAGATGACATTGGAGACGATATTTGGAGAGGACAGGAGGAAGAACAGCAATGTCAGAAAAAAAGCCTGAAAATCACCAGTACATATTAGTACTGAGTTTCTTATGGGCCATCTCTCCTCTAATTTGTGATAAAGTAACACTAGAGAGAACAGAATCATTCAGTCCCTACTTGCACAAGCAACCATGCCGTATAATCTTCTTCCAGCATCTTTCTGTTTTGATAGCCAGAACGCTTCATTTAATTCCCCTAACCTAGCTCTATTAACAGTCAGTTTAAACCAACTGTGTTTAAATAAACCCGTGAGAACTGCTGCAGCTGCTTACTTGAAAAATTAACATTAGTCAAGGATTTCATGAAGTGTTAGCATACCCACAGATACCTTGGAGACTCATATACCTTCTCATTTTGGTGTTGCAACTGTTGGTTTTGGCACAAATGATTTTTTTTCCTCTCTAATTTGGAGGAAGCCCTGGAAGCTCCAGCAGATCCTCAGAACATGAGGGTCTTTGCCCCAAAAGCCCCACTGAACACATTGCCAACTGCGGGTGCCCACGGGTCCCTACAAACTGCACTGTACCTCAACAGTAGCTTTCTCAACTCTAACCCCTGAGGATCAGCACCAAATGATTTAGGGTATGAGGGCCTTTTGCAGGGACATCCTGCAAGTTAGCTTGTGTTGCTCAGTGACCTCTCCAGTTGAGTTTTCAGTATCTCTGAGGATGGAGATTGACCTTGATGGTCGACCATACGCCAAACTGGCGTGTATGTCAGGTGATGAACACTAATCGAAACCTCAGCCACTTTCATGATACCTCTTGGCTGATGCCTTCAGCATGATGGCATTTTGTCACGCAACGTCCAAAATCATGAAGACCTTCTCTAAACAACACCAAACCACTATGGTGACAATGTTGTCATCTAGCCAACTAAAGGCAGAAAAACCCACCTTCACAAATATCTATTTAATGGGCAAATGGAAGACACAGCTAAACGATATCAGTTTTAATTTTGCTTTTTCCATCTAAGTATAAATTGACTTTTGTGTCATTCCTACACTATGCTGATTTCCTGGCTTATAAAAAATAGTTATCTATTCACAGCTGTTAAATTGAATTCTTTATTGCTGTCATTCTATGTGAGTCAAGAATATCACCACCACACAGCCTCAGGAGCACATAGCGTGTTCCCACGTAAGAAAGCGAACTGCGCCAGGTCACGGACAAGAAAGGGAGGAAAAAGCATGTGACTGAAGTACTGATTCTTCAGAAAAGGTCCCTGCAGTTCCAGGAGCCTCCATTGGCAAATGTACCCAGCCTGCCAAAGTTCGCTTTCTCCAAACCCTGCCTTACAAGTAAACACAAGAGAGTTTGCTCATTTTCGTATCAAGTTACACCCACACTCCTTCCTCCCCTTCACCTGCCTAACATCATTCCTCATGAAAAAAAAAAACCCATTTGTCCTTTCTGCTGCTCAGAGTGTGGTACCAATACAACAAATGAATTGATACCAGTGCTGCACACGGCTAAACAGGAGTTTATCATGGCAGCTGCTTTTGCGATAGAAGAGATATAGGCTTATAAATCAGTAACGCATGCATGTTATTTTTGTTATTTAAAGCTAAGCAAACAAGTCGTATGTCACAATGCTCTGGTGCCTACAGGAAAAGGGGGAAAAATTGTGCAAAAAAATACAGCAGCTGCATCAAGGAGAAAGAATCTTTGTTTTAGTGCCAAGTTCTGCCAAACGTATTCAATATTTGCATAACAAAAATAGCACGCACTCCGTGATTAAGTGGCCAGGGAAGTGCTGTTAAACTTTAAAATTGCCTAATCGCTGGCTACCGCCTCTAAGACCTACACCTCAAGACGAAAAAGTCTCAAAATAAGCGGTATTTCTCTCAAAAAGAACTATTTCCCCACGCTGCCCTGGGATTTTATAGCCGCTCGGCTGCGCTTTACCTCAGCTGTCCCACACAGGCGATGCGCCTTTATGCGCAGGGGACACCTTCCCTCTGCCGGCTCCAAACCCGCCAACTCTGTCAGCAACACAAATGGCTCAACATTTTAATGCCCCAGAAAGCACAAAAATCCCAGGCACGCTCCGGCGAGCTCGGCATTGCTCGCCCGGCCTGGTTCCTTCTCCCTCCCCTCACGGGGCGGCCGTCGCCCCCTCAGCGGGCGCGGGAAAAGGCGCCGCCCCTCCCACGGCGGTGCGGACCACCTGAGGGCCGCCCCCCCGCCCCGCTCACCTGGGTGTAGAGCTCGGCCAGCGCCATGGGGGCCGAGCCGCCGCCGCTGCGGGGAGAGAGGTGTTACGGGCGGTTCCGCAGCGGGCAGGTGTCCGCGGTCCGCCCCCGAGGCGTGGGGAAGCGGGGCCGGCCCGGATCCGCGGCCTGTCCCGCCCGGGCACGGCCCTTCCCCGCGGAGGAGGGGGAAGGCGGTTCCCCGCTCTGCTCGCCTCAGGGACCCGCAGCAGCCGGTGGGAGCCGGGCGGTTTATGCGGCCGGCTTGCACGCTGTCTCCTAATTTTGAGAGGTATATAAGTATAGTGGGGAGGGGGAGTAGTGCCAATCGCCACCTTGGCGAGGCTGCCATCGTGGAGAGGGCTTTAGGCGTTAGGAATGCAATTGGGGTTTGAAATGGCTTTAAGGGCTGAGCAGCGCCTGGTTCCGCTCCAGGACAAGGGGTGCTGAGGGGCCTCGGTTAGGAGCGGTGGTTTAGGAGCACTGTGTTTGTTGCCTTGCTTGCTTCTACCGCCTGCAAATCCCCGTGGCTTTTGCCATTTTCTCCGGCACGTTGTTCTGTTCTCCTGAGTAATTTTTTGACATCCAGTGTAGTGGTATGCAGCACCATGTGCTGAACATTTGTAGAAAAAGAAATGTACTTTGCCATTAATACGGTATGATCTTATAATTAGTTCATTTGTTAATGTACAAACAAAGGAAAGGAAATTTAAAAAAGCCCTTGTTGATGTTCCATTTCCTAGCTGCCCGAGGGATCACGAGGGGAGCCATTCCTGGCCGCGGAGGGAAAAACAAACATTAATTAATTATGAGACACCACGAAGGAGTTTCCCTGCCAAACTTGGAATAAGGTAAACACAACTCCGAATGCATTTAGTAAGCTTAGGGCACTGATAGGTACTACAATTAAATACCCTTTGTGAGGAAGACGTGAAGGGAGGCAGTGGCGGGTACGCGCCCCAGTCCCTCCAGCCCTCCCTGCCCGCCCGGCGCCCAACACCTCCCGCCGCACAGAGGACAACGTTTTAGCAAAGTACAAAGCTTAATTCTTATTGCAGTAACAGTTACCGTTTGGTGACAAAATAACCTAACAGAAGTGGGTTACGTCGAACAAATTATTTTCAAATACGCCCCGCAGTTTACGGCAGCCTGTTGGTATCTGGGTGGGTATTTATACAATCCTCAGCTTTTAACCGACTCCCTCGGCAGTCAGCACCAAGTCTGCCACGGAGGAGGAGGGAACCCCTGGGATCGTCTGGGGACTACGCCAGCACACAACTTATGGACAACCAACCAAACGAGCAAACAAAAAAACCCGAAGCAAATCTTACAGTCGTATTTTTATTTGGACATTTTCCAGTGATAGCTATTAGGCTACAGGTTTTATGATGCATACATTTACTAAGTACAACATCAGACACTACAACAGATCAGAGCTCAGGTCATTCTGACAATGTTTTGGTTTTCATCTATGTACTGCAGTGGCATCAAGTGAAAACCTATGTTTAAAGGCTTTTATTTATCGCATGAAGTATCAGCATCTTAAAAAAACAAGTGTTTACTCATAGTTTTTATACGGTATTTGAAATGTGTTCAGTTTAAATCACAAATTACACAGACCTTCAAATTGCAAATGCTGGTGTTGCCAAGTTGGGAACAAATGTTATTGGATATCAATCCGCTTTTCAACATTGAAGTTGATCCTATTTTTTTCCTGTGATAGAATAGACTAATCGCATTTAACTGACTTACGCACTTTCACGTTCCATCCCAGATTGAAGTCTGAGAAGCAATTTTTCAAAATTTGGATAGAAGACTGTCCTAAACATCAGAATAAAATGATCACTGGAATAAAAACACACCAAACTGAATGAGGTAATTATTGTGCAAAATCTCTAGAATAACTGTATATAATTCTAAGGGGTCATTGACAAGTATTTTTCCAGCATCCGATAAAATCTATCATAGCAATAGATAATAAATTAAAATATAAAAGATATGTCCACATTAAAAGAGCATAACAATGATTCAAAGGAAAAAAAAAAGTTGTTAAAATAATTCTGCATTATATTCCATGGTTAAAGAGATATTCGTCCTAGGGTGAAAGATATATTATACACTGACACTAAAATTTTACTTCTGAAAAGTGCATGTAAAATACTGCCATGTAAAATGTTAGATGAATTACCAATTACACATCTATTCCAACTTAAAAATATTTTCCTTTAAAACATGTCAAGCAGCATATACTTTTAATGTGATATAAAAGTAATACCAGTCAAACCACTGAATTTAAGGATAATACCTATAAATTACTAAACACTACTTTTTTTAAGGAAACGATACAATAAGGCTTTTTACAGGTAAACAAACTTAAAATATAAACAAAAATACATTTAGGCATACATTTTAATACACTAATGCTTAAATAGTGGATACGTTTCCTGATCTACAGTATGAACATACTGTAATGCCAATTGTTTGTTTTTCAATAGGAGAAAAAATTTGTAGGTCAGCGTGTTCTCATGTATTTTCTTTACTAACCTCGTTACTGGACGGGAAGGCTTTCCCGTTACATTCTCACAAGTACAGTACCCCTAACAGCCTGAAAACTACATTACACCTTATTTGGAGCCACTTAACAGTAGCTGTAGTTTCAGAAATCAAGTAACATTTGAAAAAAGAGTGTTTGGTATACCATGCACAGGAAAACAATCTAAATCATTTAGCAAAGATTGGGTTCTTGGAAGTACTGGCATGATCCATCAAACATAATATGGGGCATACACATTTGAAAATAAGACGACATGAGCATCTTAAAATGATACTGACAAAGTTTAGGTTGTCTTTACTACCGATTTTAGGAACCATACAAACAGCGTGTCTACCTCTCAAGTAAAACATAACTGAAATGTTTCAGTCTGCTTAACAGCAATTTTTTTTCTGTGAGTTTGCAGGCAAACAGATTAGTACCAAATAGTCTAATAGTGTACCTCTAGATAATTTCTCAATATTTAAAAGAAATTAATGTTAATGCTAAGTTGCTAATTATTATAATACATAAAAAATATTGCACAATGCAATTGAGCAATGTGTGTGGCTTTTTTTTTTTACATGTATATTTGAGCCATACACCACAAACTACCTGTTTTAAAGTTCAGAATTGGAACCTTAAGCAAGGCTTCTGCGCTTACGTTGCACATTGTGAAATGTGAATTCTATATAGCAGATCCAAGATGTGTGAGACAGAAGAATCTTTCCAGTAAGGTGTGCAATATCCAAAATAACTCAGTTTCTCATTATGCACTCTGCATCCCCAACCATTAAATCGGCATGAATCATAGTCAAATGACAGCATCGTAGTCAAAACCTACTTAATGTTCTTGTTAGTCAGCCTTTCAAAGAATGAGAGCCTTGGGCTACCGCAGAAGTTTTCTATTAAAGTTTTTCCTCTCAAATTCCAGTATGAAGAATACTTTTTTCTTTTTATTTTTTTAAGTGGAAACAAAACAAAAGAGATTATGCTCAAAATACACAGTCGTCTCCGGAGTCTACAAACAAAGAAGAACATTAGACAGACTACAAAGTCTAAATAAATACTAAAATCATTATTGACTTCTGATCATCTGCTTCAAGATTCTGTATTTTTAGCTAACTACTTTTAAAAATAACTAAACATGTAATTTCCAGTGTGCTACTTGTGCTTAGTTACCATTTTCCTCTACAGGTGTTATTTGATACCATTTGCAAAAATCCAGATAAAATAACAGACTGCATCAGACTGTAAATAAGGTTGACAACAAAAAATGAAATCTCTTATTTTTAGTGCTTAGTATGGTACTGTCATACATTTAAAAGAACACAATATGCAGCAGCGATTTGGTATGCTTGGTAAACCACAGTACTAACAAATGAACACCTAAGTTATAGCATATAGTGAGCTATAACACTTATCACTAGAATTTATGTCAAGCTGACATAAATAAGGAAGTGGTTTAAGAAATAATTTTATATATTGCCAGTTTGTGTTTCTCCGTTCCAGTTTTTACAAATTAAATGTAACAGGCTCCCAAGTGACTCTGTATTCTACTACAAAATGCCTTACTTTCAAGTCTTCCATGTTCAGGACTGTGACTGTTCCTGTTGGTCCCTGCCTATGAGAAGATTACATATGGAGTTTAATTTACACTATTTAAATATGTTACTAAAGATCTAAAAATGTCTCTAGACAGCTGAAGACACAATTTTTGTCCAAGCCCGATTTCCATATTCTGGAAATGTATGAATCAGTGATGTCCTCATAAATGCAATGACTGAACACAAATGCACATCTTTCTATTAGCCTTCAATCTGTGGTGCTGTTATGTGGTTTTCCAGCTACTCTTACTACAGATCTGGGCATATATAGACTGTTTGTTCAGAAAACGTGTTTTCAGTGGCTCACTATGTTTTAACGGTAAAGATATCAGGCAACACGGACAGTACATCCTCCGGATCAGACACGTGATATGAAGCCCAGGCCCAAGCTGGCTGGGATCTGAATGGTTTCTAATGCCAGAGAGGATGGATTAAATGGAAAAGTAACAGGAAAGATGTGTTTAGCATCCATGAGCAACTGAGGAGAGTCCTTCCTGTCTCGCAGACGCATCTGCAAAGATAAGAAAAGTGATTACATTAGCATTTAGCCACTTCATTGATAATAATCATCTTGCAAAGAGGTAGTATTTCATCTGTGCTTACAGATACACGTCCGTGTACAGACACACACTCTACGATAACTTCACCCGACACATTTGCAACAATTGTGCCATTAACCTGTAGTTACTTTCATCATTTTCAGTTCTGCATATCTTCCCCTTACAATGCAATCTGAAGATATTTAGATTCCCTGCTAAAGGAAGAATTTGCCTGCTCTCTGGTAACTGCATCTTTTCAGTAAGTGGAATTACAGTTTTATTTCAGTTTTACCTTCCCAATCTCCCTTATCTTGCTACAATGCAATTTGATTTCTAACAGACCAGAAAGATCATCTTTCTTTCTTTTATTTTGCTCTACTGGCTGCTTTTCTTTGGAGTTTTCAAAATATTTCATTTTCATCAATATATAAAAAACTAGAAGGGCTAAATGAAGAACTCTGGAATGAACAAAGGCCTCAGTTTTCAAAGCAGTCGGAACTTCTCATGCAGACACAGGTCTGACAAAAGTAAATTTGCATCTATAAATGTTGCCACTTGAAAAGTTGGCATACAAGTGTGTTTACATACACAAAGATGTATAAGCACCAAAACCTCTCACCTTCCAAAAGTTTCACACATACTGACAGGGAAACTAACATTTTTCATGCAAGTCTGGAGGCAGTAAATTGTGATAGCTTAAAATTCTAAGGCTGACATCACCTTTTCAACATAGCTAAAAAACGATAGCTAAAAAGCCTAGTTTACTTCAGATTCCTGAATGTATTTCAGGACACAAGCTATTTTGCCTCGTCAGGGGGGGTTCTTAGAAATAGTCATATGATTTTTGATGAAAAAATATAGCCATACCTGTATTGTACGTATAAATGATACCAAGACTCTCTCTTCAAACTCATTAACTGGAGTATACAAATTCAGAACTTTTACAATCTGTGAAGAAGAACAACCATTCTTAGGCTCATTTTACTGATGAATCAACAGATGCATCCATGGTTACTAATAATATACTTTTAAAATTAGCTATTTAAAAAAGAAAATTCTTTACAAGTATTTGTTATTTTTTTGCTTTATTGATTCATACATAATTCCATCACCTGCTTAACTCTATGTGTTCTTTGGAGGTAGAAATTCTAAAATTCTAGATGTGTTTGGAAAATACCAAACTATGGAAAAATCAGATAAATAACTGATTGTGTTCCTACACCCCCTAGAAACATGCTGTATTTCTCTCCCTAATTTTGACCCGGTAATTATGACCACCTGTACCTTCCATTCAAGAGAGTATTATGACTTCACTATTTTTCAAGAGAGTGAGCTGTTTCTCTAAAAACAGGGCTAAAGCCACTACAGGAAAGAACAGCAACATAAAGACTTTAAATAATAATGTGAGTTAAACATGTGAAACTTGTAAAAACTTCCCTTTTTTTACACGTCTCTTAAAAAAAACGAAAATGCTTTTTAATGAAATTAAAATACTTGAAGCATGTGGAATTTTAACTTCTTATTTCACTACAAAACTAACAGGTTTTCCAGCAATGTGAATTACTAAATCACAACGGCTATATGAATGCAACCACTAGTGCCAACACCACTGTGAAAGAAATGGAGACATTTCTTCCTTTTCCTGATGGGAATGTTCACTAATCATCAAAAATGCTTGGATCCGGTTATTCCTGTACAAGCTCTATGCAAATGTAGCATGCTTAAAAGAAAAAGTGCAATCTATCTGTACAAAATCTAAGCTTTCATAAATAGAAGTCTTTGGCTGTTTACTGAGATACACTCGGTTCAGCCTTTCTAAAGCTAATGGGTACAGTAACTTAACACTTCTCTTTGCAGACCCTGAGACAACAGCTTTCTCTGTGTGAATTGTCCATTAACTGAACTGGGTACTAACTCCAATGCAAAAGACAATGTCCTCGTTTTCTAGGCAGAGCTGCCTGGGGTACAGAGATATCTTAGAGTGAAGAGTTTTCTCTAAAGATTTTCACAAACTAAGAGACTATAGTGCTACACACTGCACAATCTATTGAGCTTCCTCTCATTTCGTTAAAACTTATCTTGAGTATCAGACCTCAGAAAAGATCTCATCCTTTTTTTACCCCTCCAATTTAATCTGGTTTAGTTTAAACAAAGTAAGAAATCTTCAAAACAAAGTAGAAAATCTTTGATCCATGTGCAACAGCAGTGCAGGCAGGTATAGCAAACACCAACAGAACAGAGACCTGCTCAAAAGTGACCACAGGACAGACAATTAGAGTTTGCTTACCTGGGCAGTAGTCAGTGCATTGCACATCGAACAAATGGCTTCTGCATCTTCATCTGTTTTCTTTTTTACTTGCAACAACTGTGCAGCCTGGATGAGGGGTTCCAGTGTTTCTTTAGCGCCACTATTCATCAGATTTTTATCACGTAGCCATTCTTCCAGTTGACTCACATTGTATCTGTACAAAGAGGTAAGAGTATCAAGACATTAATGCTTGATTATGGCTAAATCAAAAACACATGCAATTTCTCTTTCCCAGTGTTTCTTCTTTGTCCTTATATGTTTTTCCTTCACGCTTGTCATTTCTTGTACTTTTGTCTTCATACTGTTTCATTCTGATTAAGGCAGGAAATTCTGAGTTTCAAAACTACAGCCAAAGAGTCCCACTACCTTGCCTTTCCCATTTGTTTCTGCTCCTATTGATTGCAGGAATGTGACGAGTATAAGAAAGGCAAATGAGATTTTGTCCATGCAAATGAACAGTGAGGCTTGTCAAGGTTACTTGAGGGACTGGAATGCCTTGGCTAAATTTCCTGGCATATGCCAGTAGAATGCATTGGACAACTGATGCCAAATGCAGGAACAGAATCAGATGGCTTTACTGCAGAATGCAGCAACCCACAGCATGGATGAACACAGCAGGTATCCACTGAGCCACCAGCATACAAAGAAAGCAGCAGGCATGTTTGTTATTGTTTTCTAAAAGTTGTGAAAGCAACTACTGTCATTTCACTTATAGTTCTGGTTTCCTACTTGATGATTAAATACTTTTTTTTTCGCTTCTACCACATTTCCATGAAAGCCAGGTAGGATTTGGCCTAAATTAACCAAGCTCTTTATAACTGAACCACTCAAAATCAGTTTAACAGCATCTGCAACTGTTTGTGTGTGGAAAAATAAATATTCAAAGTATATCTGCTATTCCATCAAAATCATGTTCACCAGTGTCAAGAGTTCACTAAGATTTCCAGCAGCACATTCAAGAAAAGTATAAAATGAGCTCTCCCACCTTATCTGCATTCCTTTGCTCCATGAGCACATGTCCTTGCGCAGGAGAAGATTATTAAGCGTTACAGCCCCAATGATGTAGAACATCTGCTTGACAACCTGTTTGATCAGCTCTGGATCCATTCCATGCTGACACATCACTGAATGGAAAGAGTTCAGCTGCCGAATAATGGAGTCCAAAGTGTAGGTTCCTTCATCAGCAATGCTGGATGTTCTCTTCCGCAGCCCTGTTGGTTTCACCCCTGAGACACCTTGGATAGTCTCATGCTCCAGCATTCCTGAAACTGCATTTGATTGACAACATTATTATAATGACTGAAAATTCCTATATGCAAGCATATTGTGCACAACAGCAAAACTTAGTATTTCCACAAAAAGAACAGGCTGGGCTTTCTGCTAGCCGCACTTTGCCATGATTTCCAGCAATTCTCTGTGTCCCACTATGTTCTGCAAAATCTAAGCTTACCGGGTTTTTACAAAGATTCCAGCATGTGTATTTGAAAGGAAGGTCTAACTCTAGCTCAGCAAAATACTTTTTTTTCCTCTCGTGGTCATATGAGCAGCAGAGTCAGCAACCCAAAAGCTGTTTCATTCTTCTAAATGGCATGATTGGAAAGCATAATGAAATTTTGTGTGAGAGTACTGTCTGACAAGAAAAATGAAAAGTACTTTTAATGAAAAAAAGAAAATATCTCTGAGTGTAAGCTTCATCACTGCTAGCTATTTCATTGCTGATTGCTGTCCACAATAACAACCAGCCATTTTTCTCCATATTCATTTTGAGTTACCATGTAACTAAAGTCCAGATTTTCCATGGGATACCTCCCAACACACAGGGCAACAAATGTCACACTGTCTTAATAGTTCCTTCCTGTAAATGCATGGTTTACGACAAGTATGAGTAAGATCTATCAATTTATTCTGTCACTGCCAGAAGAACCAGCCACAGTTTTTCCTTTAATCCAAACCTGTTCAGTGTAGTCCTTGTCATCTGTAAACAGAATACTACAAGAACTATTAATAAAACTCTACCGGTTAGGAAGAAATACAATATATGGTATGTTACCACCATCATAGTTTTCACTTTGGTGCTATGGTGTGAAGTTTAAGGAATTCAACTTTGCCTTACCAATCATTGGTTGCAGAATGTTTTCCAACACTCGGACAAGTTGTTGGTAGATCTGAATAGCCAAGTCACTCAGTACTTGTCTGTATTCAGCTAAATCAAAATTAGTGAGGCAGTGTTCATTTTGACGAGGTGTATTATGCTTCATAAAACCCTGAATTAATAAAATAACAGAAACAAATGCTTCAATGGATTACAAAAATATTACACAAAACCAGTATTGATATTTTTTCACGCAACTGACAAATAATACTTTCAAAATAATAGTCACAGCCCCTCAAACTTTTATTTCAAAGTTCTTCTGATTGAGGCTAATACTAAGATTCGCTTTTCAATTGTGACTTGTGCCACGTCTGCTTCCTTGACTTGCAAATTCAAATATCTGACACAGGAACAAACTCTGCCAACTTTCTGGCAGGCAAGACCCTTCCCTCCCACTCCAGCACGGGCATTCTCACCTAGCCGTTTATAGCCAAAATCCCAGTTAAGTATGAAGAAGAAATTAGGCGTATCACAGCCTCCAAGCATAAATTGGTCTGCCATATACTATGATTAAAGGGCTTAATATGGCCTTTTTCATAGGTACTTCAGTGAATCATACTAAACAACATAATGGTAGCAGCAGTTCTACTTAATCTGAGCTGGCACTTTCAGGAGCACAATGTCACCTAGCTTCTGGGACCCCAGTCTGCCATAAAGGGAAACTGGTTCAAATCTTATCCCCCCATGTTTTCCACTGATTTTCACCATAATTCCAGAAAGTGTAGCTGTTTTAAGAGACTTTGACTATATTTTGAGATATGACAGGAATTTGCTAAAGACTAGTGCTCACAATAGCATTGCAGAGAAAAAGAAACCAGAGTAGGAGCACTGCTTACCTCTTCTCCACTATATTGCTTCAAACAATGCAAAAATCGGCAGGTGTTAGATAGCCAGAAGGACACTGTTTCAAAGTCATCACCTCTTTTCTAAAGATAAAAAAAAAAATGCATTTCAGCAAGGACTGTTAGGAGGAATAAAATAATAAAATTAATTGTTAGATGAACAATTAAACACTTAAAATCTACTTTCTTGTAGCTGCTCAGATTCTGATGTTCTGCAAAACTTTGTGTATTTCAGTAACGTATTAGAAAAGCAATGTTTTCTGTAATGTTTTTCAAAAACTTTCAAAATAAGATTTCCTCCACAGATACAATCTTTCTGTGTTTTACAGACCCATCCTAACTGCTCTGTGCAGAAATCACAGGGCAATGTGACTGCATTCCCAAAACACTTATTCTGTGGCACAATGACTCTTGTGAAGAGCGCAGCATGGAGGGTGGGAACGATACAGAGCCAGCAGGAGGAGCAGAGAACAATTCAGTTCGCATCAACGTCACTTACATCATAACCATTTTGGCAGCCTGATATGGAAAATAACTAAAAACAAAAAGCCTTCTTGCCAAAGAACATAGAATCTAGTACATGCTGAGTAATTAAAATTTCTAGAGCTCTGTCGCATGCACTCTGTTCACTTAAATATGTCCAAAAGTTTCTATGAATATCTAAGCCCCTACAGGATTGTTTACTAAACTTTTTTTCAAAACATGTAGCTGGATGAAACGCTTGGGTTTTGAGCGCATCTGTTTTATTTAAAAACTATAAAACTCCATGAAGCATATTTATGTCTTAATATTGCTTTCAAGATACCGCTGGAGTAAACTCTCTCAGCACTCATTGCAAAGACTTTAAGCAGTAACATATTACCATCAATGTAATCTGTAGGTGAATCAAATGAGGAAATCTGTGAACCAAAACTGCAAATTAAACATTTTAATTAAGTATTCTGAATTACAAAGACTCACTATGCAAACTTTGACTGCATCCAAAGCTTTACAGGCATAGCTTCAGAGGAGGAAGTCTATTCAAAATAAAAAGAAGGTAGTTCTTTTTCCACGAATTCCAACCATCTGTGGTATTATGTGGATAAAATTCTATCACTATGATGTGCTGCTTGTTAACAACACTTTGTAACTTTGGTGGGAGGACATTACCGATCAGAAATCCAGAGCCAATTCATCGGAAGTCTTTTCCTCACTCCTCTAACATAAAATCAAAAGCAACTTCTAAATTAATGTTTTCCTAAACCAAGCAGACTAACTAACCTTCAACACTTTTTTGATGCCATTGATAGTGGAAGTCAACAACGACCGCACTTTTTGGTCATCATTAAGGTAATCCGCATGACGTACACACATGAACAAAATATATGCTGGCAGTCCTGGAATCAGGTTGACGGCTACCCCACGTGGTTTCAGCTCTTGGGAGAAACAAACACATGTTGTTTTGTTAAGTATAAAGCCATTGGAAAGTGTTATATGTGGTGACCGCAACCTCCCTACTTAATTGTACATACATATCTATATATGGCCAGTGAAAACGAAGAGTAAAACTAAGAAGAGCCACTTTCTTGGTAAAATATTAGAACGGAATAAAACATAGCTGCCTGCTAAAAAATATGCAGACACATTAATATGTACTATACTAATCAGGAAGGATGATTAGATTACAATACACACTTATGAGTTTTAGATAAACTGAACACTGTCAAAACCAAAATAAGCTATTAATTTCATAATGCAAATTCTGTGTTCTTACCATTCATTTTTCAGAGTGTGTGGGAGCAGAGGAGGCCGCAAATGAGAAAGATGCTTACCTAAAATAAGATTCTTGACGAGTTTTTGTTCATCCTCCTTCTTATATTCTAGCATCCCTTGGAAGTCCTTTTCTTTCCGTGGAATGTTAACTGGACGAATAGGTTCGTCAATGATTTGTCCAGGTGATATGTTCTCCATCTGGCCCACTTCAGAGGGGAAGCAAGAAGAAATTATATAATATTTTCTAGTGAAAGCAATGCATACCTGAGGAAACTATGACATTTCTAAGGAAGAACTCCAGCATACAGCACTTATCAACAAAACCCCCATTAAACAAAAACATAGATTGTTGATAAACGTATCTTGGGGTGACATTCTTCCTTTGAAAAAGAGTGGAAGTGTGTGAATAGCATCCATTAACCCAGACCCACTGCTGATTTCCTGGATCTTATCATATAAAAGCACAAAGGCGAAGTGATAGCCATTAATCACTTAATCCCACATTAATACTGTAAGAGTCACTGTTAATTGTTCTGCAAAATGCCAGTATTTTTCAACCGTGATGTTTGTTGCCTATTGCGGTAGGTTTACCTCGACCAGCAGCCAGGCACCCACACTGGCTCCAGCAGGACAGGGCAGAGAATATTAAGAGCAAAAATGAGAAAACTTGTGGGTTGAGATGAAAATGGTTTACCAGGTGAAGGAAATGGGGCGGGGGGGAAGCAAAGCAAAGGCAATCAATTATGGCCCCCCACGGGGGACTCATGCCCAGTCAGCCTCCAGACAACAGCTACCATGTATGCAAAAGCTGCCTCCTCTGGCTTCTGACCTTAGGTCGTACAGAATATGGAATATCACTTCGGCCAGTTTGGGTCGGCTCTGCCAGCTGTGTGCCCTCACACCCTGCAGCTTACTGAGGGGGCAGAGTGGGGAAAAAAGAGAAGACCTTGACAGTGTGCAAGCTCTGCTCAGCAACAGCCAAAACACTAGTGTGTTACCAACACTGTTTTAACCACAAATCCAAAACACAGCATCATAAGGCTGCTATGAAGAAAGTTAGCTCCATCCCAGCCAGACCTACTACAGCTTTCTAAGTTAATTAGGTGATAAACACAGACTAAACAATGTTTTCAGGAACATTTTCCCACTCCCTATTGTGTATGAATACTACTGTGATCTTCTCCATAGTAGTAACCAAACAATATTGAAAGACTTTTCAAAAACAAACTTAGTTTGAGTAACCTTTCAAAAGGATGTATGAAATATCCACCTTGTTGCATAGAGCGCCTCACAGTATCACATTCAACACCAGCACTCCACCTGATTAGGCTGCTTGTTTGTTTTTGAAAAGCTTCATCTCATGAAAACGACTTCCTCTTCTCCCAGCTGCGTGCAATTAAAAGCTATTGCGCATCCTCTAAGCATGCTAAATGTGTGCCCCTGTCAAATGGGATAGGAAATGCAGAAATCCAAACTGGACCTCAAGGAGAGCTGCCACTAACTAAAGAATAATATACTCCTGTTAATCCAGGTTTAACTTGGTATCACTGCTTTTTTTCAAACACTGGAACACTGAAGACTACACAGTCACTGATTTTAATCTTAGTGGGCAAATAAAACAACTCATTAGGCAGTAAGCTTGTTTCTGGAAAAAAGCATATGACCATAAAAAGCTTCTGAAAGATTAGGACCAGGATTATTTAAAAACAAATTCATAATTCAACTTTATAACATTATTAATTGCTTTTAGCAATTAAAATGACTTTACTTATGCACAGACATAGTAAGCTCTCAGTCTCACCAGTCCTAAGATCCTAAGGGAACTCACTCTGACGCTCATAAAAATAAAATGAGCTTAGTCCATATCCCAGCATTCTCGTATTCAAGTTTGGCCAGCAGCTCTGAAAGGAAGCCTCAAGTGGAGAAAGACAGGCTCAGCATTCTTGGCTCCAGTGATACAGAAATTCACAAAGGAAAACTGGGTAAATTATTTCTGCCTGCTTCATATTTAGTATTGCTTTTGTCTTCACAAAAACAGATACTGTCTTTGAGTGCATGTACAGCCCAGGTAACATCCCTTTATGTTCAAATGGTTTCTGTCTTCAGAGAAACATCAATCTCCTTTACTCATCACTTCAAAATATGACAAATCTTCTAAAGGTTTATAAAGAAACACACAGAGCTCTGAGCATACCTCCTGCTTCTGAAATCAATTAACAGAGGCTAACGCTACTGAAGACCTCATGCCCTCCTGACCGCTAAGACAGATCACAAAAAGGGATGACAACGGGATCACAATAAGTAAACCAAAATATTTCTCTCAAAATATAAAAGTACCTTCAAGTTCACCAATCTTCTTAGCAAATACTTTCAACTGTTTCTTTAACTTGCGAACAGTTTTGTCTTGCTTTTCAAGCTGCTCCATTAAATCCTGTAAATTAAAATGAGAGAAAGGTTAAGATACGAGAAAAATCCCATAATGTGTGACAGAGACAAAATCAGTGCTGTTAGAATTGCAAGGTGGTGAGGAAAGCTGAATAGTGGTGCCATCCTCTGGGTGAGGTTTGCAAGCTGGTACGCTGCCTATAATACAAGCGAAATATCACAAATATTATTAAGTTATGTGCAGCATGACAAAGGCAAAGCTCTTAGGCAGGTATATTCTGCAGACACTCAGAACTAGGTCAGTTTTCATGGCAGAAGACATTTTGCCGCAAACACATCTCTCTAATGCTTCCTCCCTGCTCTTCCAAATGCCTCATGGAAATAATTTTCTTTATTATTTAACAGCTAGCCTGTATTTCTGCATCATTTATTCATGCCTTCAGGACTGACTCGTTATTCAGACCTATCTATTTTATAAGATGATAAGAGAGAGATTTACGGAAAGACCATAACTTGCACTCAAACTTATCAAAATCGAACATATGGCATTTCTTGTGATGCTCTGCCATTTCCCTATTGCTTGCTGTCATCACATTTCCTTAGACCAAAACCGGGGTCTTACATCTTTTTATTCTGAACAACACCTAGCACCTAGAAGTCCTACTCTTGCAATAAACCTGTATTTTTCTTCCAAAGGAGCACTCCCTAAAAATCTATCTTGGAAAAATTCTGTGATCCATGGCAGTACATTCATAAAATTATCACGTAATCAAAAAAAAGGGGAAGTCTTTCTAAAAGAAGCAAAAACCTCAAGCTGAAAAAAACCTGAAAGCCATTCCAGGTGAAGGGTGTGAAAGCAGCTTAAAAGAAAACCGCCCTTTCATAAGCATGATTCTTCGTGGCACTGGTAAGAACATAAGGGATCATGAGCTCCTTGCACCAAAACCACCATCTGGGAAACTACACCTCTCCTAAAGTATTGAAAAATACTAGTGCAGCATTGGCAACAACTTAGAATTAGGCACAAAATTGCTCTTAATCATGTAGTAAAGAGTTTACAACCTAATAGAATATACTTGAGCAGTAAGATAATTATGCCTCTTGAAAGAACAGAATCAAGGCCATGCTTCACATTCAAAGTAGTGTTCACTTTTACAACAGAAATCCTGTTAATAACACAATATACTTATTGTCACATATAACAATTTCTCCTGAAATTAATAAAAAAATACATGTAAGCCCAACAGACTGTTTTGAATGTATCAGTGATGGGATATGATTTCTAAACAACAAGTATTTGAGGAAGAATAAAGTTCCTTCTACAGTTCCTCTAAACAAATTGAAAAGATTTCACATCTCATTAAGATTTGGAATCTCATAAATTATATTCTATCAAGCTTACATATGGTGCTATGTCAATTTGTTATTTTTAATTATTATGGAAATATTATTTCCAATGTTGTCCTTCATATTTTGCATTTTTGACCAATATTAAAAGGTTACGTATTATGATTCCGATACACTTCTTCATTCCAGATGTCAGCACTATAAAGAGATCTATGAACAAATTCAGGCTATGACTGGATCACAGGCATTATTCACCTTGGTAAGTATCTGTACGATCAGGCCTCTATTTTGCTGAACTGAATTTCAATGTATCAAAGTTTTAAAGCAAAAAGCGGTTCTGAAAATTGAGCATCTTTTGCATCACGTACCTCTTTATCAGGGCAGTATTAAGTAGTATTCAAAAAGAAACTGCTTTGCTCACAGCGCAAGGCTTATATTAGTAACAAAACTGTGCATCAAAAAGAGACACAGATTACACAGAGGACACTAAGACTAACAAAAAAAGCAGTGAGGGAAGTAATTGGCATCGTGAAGCTCTCTGCAGGGGATTTCCTTTGAAAGGGAGAAAGGGAGGCAGCCTGCTTTTCAATTAGTGCTCCAGAAATAGCGAACAAGACAACAGAGAAACAGGATTCACGTGATCTACATACAATCATCCGTTTGTAAAGTGAAATCCGGTAGGATTGATACTTCTTGGGATCATCTGCATACAACTCCTCATAAAACTGTAAAAATAGGTACAGGATTGTTTTTCCCCCTTCCTTTGAGACACTGATACTTCAGTAAGCACTATATAAATTAAATCAGATTAAAACAAGATCAAGAATATCTAATTTTCAGGTCGTCTGGTCCTTAGTTGTGGTGTCCACGCCAGCCTCTTCCAGAGAAAAGCTGATGTAGATGAGCTGCAGAACAGTCCGATCTTTTAAAAACTGGTAAGTACTAATACTGTGAAAGTCTGGAATATACCCTTTGTGAGAATCTGGACAGGACATTTTCTTATGCTAATCAGGATGGGATTGCAGTGAACACTGCAATTCTAATATTGCATCTGGAAAGCCTGTAAATTATTTCCACTCTAGGGCTAGGAGTGGAAAAGCAGCATATATCTGACTTGGAGTGGACTTGCAATACTCAAACATCAGAAGTGAAATACTAAGGAATGAGTCTATATTTAACAAGTAAAATTACATTCATTGTATTTGAAAATAAAGAGAACTTCTCTGGGATGTAATTACATGACTGTGTGTTGTCTTGGGAACACAGAATGTGATGAGTAGGTCTCTTGGGGGGAAAAATGGCTAAAAATCATAACATATGACTAAGCAGCAGGAGGGAGCTGTCAGAGGGAGCTGTCAGAGACATTCCCCCTTCACCTTTGCCAGTGGGAGACAGCTGCTGCCGAGGCAAACTTATTTTCAGTCAGTTTTCCAACATCTATTTGCTGAATTATCTGATGCTTTCCTCAAAACCTTTAGTTTTGAGCTTGACAATAATAACTTCTGTAATGTACATAAGCAGGAAAGACTACACCTTGACTTGTTTAGAGGAAGCAATGACACTCAGAGCTAGGATTTTCCTTCCTGAAGTAGCATGGTCGCCTTTACCAATAAACAGTGATAAGCGAATGATATTCCAACACGGGCCTCTCTGGAACACGTCCCCAGAAATGAACTAGCCTGCACATGATGAATATACTCCTCTGGAGGGAAAGGGAAGGAGTTTCACCCATCTTTCCTTCATACAAACATGTTGTGCAGTAAACAAGGAATACCAATTATTAGCCAAGTGACTTCTAACCAAGTTTCTTTTTCTGGAACTATTCCTTTCTTCAAAACATACTGAATAGCTGGAGCTTGTAACACAGTGGATTATCTGTGTAACTTCAGGCAGGGAGGAGGGAAATGGGAAGAAAAGTGACATCAAGTAACTGAACAACTATATCAGAGTTTTTCAACAAAATAAACAAATATATTACAGAGGAAACACCACTACTTGGCACAAATATTTTGTATGAGTTCCCTGGATATCAATCGTTCTATTTAGTGATGATTAAACTCATCAGTTGAAAGCTGGGATCCACGAGCTTTCTCCATGCCACAAACTTCCAAGTTCCCTGAAATGTTATTACTTCCTCAGCAATCATAAGTCTCTCGCTCCCATTAGCTTACCTACAAGTAAAACACCGCACTCCTGCAATTTTTTGCAGGAGGTTGCCATCTGAAATCTACTAAGACCTTGCAGGTGCAGCAAGTCTGTAGGTCCCTCAGCCTGCTCCTGCAGCATCGTTTTCCTTACCAAGTTCTCGTTAGTCAGCCGGGTGATCTCATGCTGTAGACTGGCTTCAATGCGGGCCTCTGGAGGCAGCTGCAGGTTCTGGGCTAGGAGCTGCTGCTGGCGATTGTTTTCTTCCTTCAGACCTTGGATCTCACCTCGCAGCGATTCCAGTTCGTTCTCGTGGCTCTTCTTCTGCGACTGAAGCTGAGACTCCAGCAGCCTAAAGAAGTTGAGCAACAGTTCGCGTGAACACACTTAGAAAGTTACTTCCCCAATTCTCAGAGGGAGTGTAAAGCTTTAGCTGCTGCTCAGGAACAATTAGCCATGGCTTGCAAAGGAAAATGAAAAAGGCAGAGTACTCTTTAAACCCTTCAGTATGCCTTCTAATTAAATTAAGCTTGCATGATCAAAAAGTGGAGAGAAACTAATTGTGATACTGCTTTGCATTTCCTTTGTGATTGAACACATACTGTGTATGGTGCCACTGAGAACATGTGGCAATAAACGTATTGCTGAGTCTTCACAGATTGTCACTGCTTTTAAAGGGACTTTAAAGAGGTTTTACCTCTAACCAAATCAAACAAAGTGTGTAAGATGAACTGTAAGCGAACTGTGCTCGCTTAAGCTAGGACCCTGCAATATTAACAAAGGAAAACCTTTTTATAGTTAACTCTGTTCAGTCAGAAACCATTTAATTGCAAATGCACAGAAATAATTTTCATTTTTACATTAAAACCAACATTTTGCAGAAGGTTGTCATTAGCGCAGGAAAGGTTAACCACAGAACCAAACTCAGGACTGGGATCCGGGAGCAGTATTTTATCCTCAGCACTGACTCGCTCTTTCCCCTGGGGCACCTCACATCTCAAATTCTTCTCAGGTGAGATGGGGATACCACGTACCAGGCTCCTTCTGAGCAGCGCTGTGGGCATCTACTCCTGCTTGCGAGGCCCTGTCCAAGCGCTCTGACTCACCATTCTGTACGGACACCCACAGGAAATGACACGACTAGTGACTACTAGTGTCCAATTAGACAATCTTTCAGGGTTTAAATATGCATAAGGCAGGCACATTTATTAGTAACTAGACTGATCAAGCACGCAAGGGCAAATAGTCATTTACCTGCATTGCTCTGCCATTTAATATAAAGCTTCTTGTCTCTACATGGCTAGGACAAGAAACAAGAGGCGCAGAGCAATCATTACATCCTGCTCTGCAGAACACTTGCTCTCAGTTAGATCGTCACAGGCTTACAAAACAATGTTAGGTGGAGAATTTGTTAGCACAAGAAAAGGAAAGACTTGAGTTAGTAGCATTCATTGCAAAATACCTCCTTCTGTAGTTACTGCTACCGAATGTGTACACTGAAGAAGATCAGCACTCCTGGTCTATTGACTTAGTTGCCAGTGCAGGACTAGGAACCATTTCGGAAGCCTGGAATGCATGTTTGGATATGGGCCCCAGACATGCACGTGGAGCCAGAACGCCATTTCCTAACCAGGTGAATCTCGCCCATTATGTGACCAGCACGCAGTCTTTGCAGAGACTGCAGGGGTTGCACTGGGGCTTGATCAGCGCCACGAGGAACTTAAGACTACTTCTGTTTGTTGGTTATTTTGTGTCTTACAGTTTGAATCTGGCACGGAGAGACGTGGGAGAAGAATGTTCAATTTACTGAACTTGAGTCGCAATGAGGAGAGTAAGACCCGTAATTATTTGAGAGTTAAGAGTATGCTGAAGGTATTTAAACAATAGTTTTATAATTACTAGAATGACTGTACTTCTTTAGTCTGAGAGACTGTAAGGGACATTCATATTGATATCCAACATACAGGCAGATAAATAACACATGGCTACAAATCTTTTCCAGTTGTAGAGCTTCTAGTATTTCACCATCTATTTTTGTGTGAGTATTCTTATGAATTATGTATTAGCTGTTGCCACCATCCTAACTTTTTAAATTATATAACTTGACAAGTAGAAAGGTTTGGGGACTAAGTTTGAGGAAACTCTTTAATTTGTATAATTTGTGATGAACGTTTTTCTAACTGTTAAAGCAATAGAAATACTGTAGATAAAGCAAACCCATAGCAAGGGGCACAGTTAGCTAGAAAAGAAGATGCAAACAAAGAAAAAAAACCATTCTGAGAAGTCTGGTAACCTGTTGGCTTGTTTTAACCCTTCATAAACCAGCCAAAGTTCTCCGTCCTCATTCAGCATATGATAGTCCTGGGGAGATTGCCTTTCAAGAAAAGTGTTTAAAAAAAATACAAGAGAGAGACGTGATGGTGATGAGATGACATGTTAAGGACATTACACACTAAATTACAGTCACTATAAAAGAGAAACAAGCAATGCTCTAAAACAACTTAGCAAATTACTTCTCTTGTTTATATGTATTTCTTCTTAATGACGAAATTCAGTTCTCGGTGTTAACCCAACTGGTTACAGCATTTCTTGCTGTTGCAATAAATGTATTATGACAGACTATTGTGACAACTACTGGACAAAAGGTAAAAAAACAGCATGGGGAATGGCACCCAGTTTGAGCAATGTAGCAATTAAAGGCTACGATGTAAATCCAGGAAACTTGATTTTGCATTTCCCCATTGTTTCCTAATCCTTTCCAATATTGCATACAGCAATTTTACTTATCAAATCAAATTATAACCCCAACTGCAAGTGTTCTGTAAGTATCTAGACTTACATGGATGCAACTTACTGAGGATGATATACACAGTGTGTCATAGCAGACCCCAAGTGACCATAGATTAAAGAAAGAGAGCTTGTACCTGTTTGTTTCCTTCAGTCCAATATATGCCTGTGCTATTTCTCCTTTGTCTTTCATCTTTTGTACATCCTCCAAGAGGATTGTTGAATCTGTCATGGTATTCTGGAAAAAGAATGATGATTTCCAGGGTAAGTACAATGTAATTGTTGTTTGAATCCATGTTTTTGTCACTTTACCCACGTGGAACACTAATCCTTAAGCAGCCATATAAAAACTAGTGTGGGTACCTGAGCAGGAGGTTGGTCCATAATTTCTATGTCCATTTAGTGTATCTTTTAAAATGAATGCATGCAACAGGGTGAAATATCACTCTGCCTAATAAGCAGGTTCATGTGTTAACCTGTTTTCATTTGTTCATCACGAAAAAGGAACAAAATAAATTTCATGAAGTGATGAATTTACATTTTATTTCAAATTACCAGGAACAGCTGCTAATACTGAAACTGAAGAAGCATAATTTTGTAAACTTAATTCTATTAATATTTCTTAAACACAGCATTGCATGTAGTCTTTCAAATCTCATAAATAAGGTCCATTCCTCACTTCATATATTTTAAGTACTCCAGCAAAGGAGGAAATTATTTACAAGGGCTTGAGATTTTTTAAGTTAGATGTCATAATACCATTATGTTTCAGTTTTTAATGTTTACTATGGTACTTTTTCTTTTCGTCAGTAAAACTTGAAATACTTAACAGATGTTTACAGTCACTTCGGCCAGTCTGATCTGAGTCACTGCTGTGGATAATTACAGCGGAACCACAGGACTCTAATGAACATAAGAGATGAAATTCTGACTTTTCTTTTTGACTTTCAAAACAATCAAATGCTGTTTTCCTGAGTAAAATTTTGCAAAGTATTTACAATAACAACTTTGTGGACATAAATTTTGGAGCCTAGGTCTCTATACCTAGTATGATTTGTGTTATCTAATATGAAAACCAATAAAATATATAAGCTCCGCAAAGAATTATTCCCAACATCCTTACAAGATCTTTGTGATTTTCCTACTATTATTTTATTACACGGTAAGACTGCTGTATCTCACTTGCCAATCTATCAAGCTTTAGCCATCTGAACATATTTATTATTTTTGTGCTGATGGAAAGAAATGCTAATTACTCTTATATCTTCAAGAATATCCTACCTGCTGTAGTTGTAATATTTTAATTAACAGCCTTCATTTAGAGTCAGTTCAGTTTCTCATACTCCTAAATACTATGTGTTCAACTACATTTTCTAATCAAACATTCATCAATTCCTGTTCAATATCTACAGATCACAACATAAGTCCTGGATGTTTGCTGCATGACAAGGACAATAAACACTATAAAGCAAGATAGTTCTTCATACCAGAGGGTTTTTTGTGAAATTTATGGATTTTGCGAGTTAACAAAGATGTGATTTCTGAATCACAGTGCTGCTCTGACTCTTCTAACACACTCAGCAAGATACATTGATTGAGCTGACCAGACCAATTTCTGAATCTTTCCTTTCATGTTCAGGTTACCATAAACCAATAGTTCAAAATTTAACCTGCTTGTTTTGAAGTAACTTGTTCCCTTGCATGGAGCGGGAAGACGGGGATGCGGGGGACATAGGATAATGAGAAAGGTTCTCCAGTGACAGCAAAGTAAAGTGCAAGAACAACTTCAAATACATGTAAGTTACTTATGAGAAGTAGGGAAATGACAGCTCAAGTATTGTTGAGGGTATTTTTAGCATTTAAGAGTTCTGGTTTATAAATGTAGAAGAAAACGTGTACCTTATCCTCCTGGCAATCAAATTGGTAGGCAAGAAAGAAGAAAAACAAATCATTAAAAAAAAATCCGTCTGTGCTGCAGCTGTCCAACCTAACAAGCAGAAGCTATCTGCAAACTGGCTGACAGCCATCCCACAGGTCACCTTCATATTTCCCTCATACTCATAACTGCTGTAAAAACAATCATACAATCCCACCATTGCCGAGAATAAGTTATTCAAGGATTTACTATTCAACTATTTATATACAATGTCCTACATATTGCAGAAAAACCAGTTTTGTTTTCTTTATAATTAACCGTTTAAAACAAGATAGGTACACCTTCATGCATCACAGACTTTCCATTTATTTAGGACAAATATAACTTTGCAGTAGCAAAGGAAAGATGCCATATCTGTTCATTCCTTGCTGCAGTTATGAAACACTAGATAGCTCAGTTCAAAGGAAATTACTAGTTCCTGGATTTATGTGATACCTTTTCAGGTATCACTCTTATTTTCAAAGCTATTACTTTCCTAAGTATCTCATCAGAATTGGAGCTTTTTAGAAGATATGCATTTCAGTGGTTGCAATCTACTCTTCTCAACAACACCACATAGCACCTATCCAGCAATAACATGGAATTTATATATATTCATAGGTTGGTCATCTTTATGAAATGTTATTTATTTTCAATCATCTATGATCCCGCAAAGATTTAGAAGAAATTGTTCCTCGTACCTCCTACTGAACTATTAATTAGAAAGAATTCCTGAGAACTATTGTAGGTTTTCCGGTCAAACGACATACTCACTAGAGAAATGCTACTGCTCCAAATGAGAATTATTTCTGCATTGTTAAAGTAGTCTGGGAAGATCCTGGCCAGACCATTGGTATCTGCCAGTCTGGTGTGATTGGTATGGTATCTTTACATGAATGCTGGTAGACAAACCCAAAATTGGTTTATTAATAGAATCTCCCAATTCAGACTGCCGCAATTTGTGCACTAACAATGGATCAGTGGATTACACTTGCAAAAGCTTTCAAACCTAGACTATTTTACTTTGCTTTTTCAAGCACACTGTTAAATTAAATAGCACGTCAGTGACGCAATGTAACTTTACTTCCCAGTGAATCTGCTCACTATTATTTACCTTGGGTTGAATCGCTTCTTTCTGGCTTACAAGCTGAGACCTCAGGATGAGGACTTCTTCCTTGCGCACTTCAAGCTCTTCACTTACTGAAGTCAGCTGATCCAGGAGGACTCTATATGCGGGGGCACCAGGAGCAGTTACCTCTGGAGACCGCGTTTCTGTGAGGGCCTTCTGCAGCTCATTCAACTCATTCTTCAGCTTCTTATTCTCAGATTCAAGTTCTTGACGCTGCAAGAAATAGGGACAATTCCGTCACCCCGCAGCATTCGAACGTGCCTATAAACCACAGCTACAAAACTATGGATAGAAATGGCAAAAACGATGAGTAACTGCAACAAATCAATCAATCTCTCCCGTATCGCTGGCCTCTTGGTGAATAGAGCCTGGAAGGATTTCACTAACAGGGCTAACCTTTTGTCTGAAGTGCAAAATCAGAACACATACGTGAATCAGACAGATTTGATGGCAAAAAAATTACCAATCTTTTCTTCCTCTTATTCTCCCCTTAACAAATAAAAATAAAGTTCACAATGAATACTGGTCAGCAGGCTAAGAAGATTCTGCATCATTCAGAGATATTAGGAAATACTTTCAGTTTTAGTGGTCTAAGGTATGCATTAATTTAAATAATGTGTTTGGAAAAGAGGGCTACATTTATTTCTGTATTTTTGCTCAAATTAACTTGCAAGCTGCACTAAGTCTTTCAACAAAGAACTCCCCCTGTTCTAGGGGATCTTTTTGTTCTGCAGCCCCAGCCACACATTCTACATCTCAAAAAGGACAATCCTACAATAAAATGATTGCTGGGGATTTTTTGTTCTAGTTTCTCCAGCTAAAATTCTGAAACAGGAGGGCTGATGTAATTTTCTATCCCAGCACATACAATTGGTGGCAATATTCTCACTAGAAAATAACAGAAAATTACAGAAACCTCCATTTTATTACCTTGAGCGACTCATACTCCAACTCTGCCCCTCTTATTGGAGGCCTTTCCTCCTCCTGTGAAAGAATACAGACAAATGTGAGAAACAAAAATCCAGTCCTTTCTATTGTTTAATTTAGCTGAAGCAGGAAAAGGAAAGGGAGCTGAAATTATTTCCCTATAAAACTGGAAAACACTCATTCTGGTACTGCTGAGTGCTTTAGTTTGAATATTAGCATTGTCTCCTTTCATTTACTTATGAATTTATGACACAGAATTGGTTAATATATATAAAATGTACAAATCACACTACTGTCACTGGTAATGAAACAGCAGAATGAATGCCATGATGCTCAAGAAATTCACTGGTGGAACAGTAACAAGAAACAATTGCCAAAATTGGTTTCATATTTTTATAAGTACTTAAGGAGACTAAATCAGAGGAGAATTTCAAATAAAATTTGCTACACGTGTCTAATCCCAGTGCTTTGGCTCTGCTTCCTGGTTGAAACAGTTCTTATTCTGCCTAAAATTCCCCCCATCATTTAAGTAGACTTTCTATATTGCTATTCCTCAATAAAAACAGCCTTTTTTTTTTCTTTTTTTAAGCAAAGTCCCAAGCACTTTTTGTTCCTGTTAACTTCCATCAGAGGATCTCAAGGACCTTGGAAAGCTAAATAACCAGTCCCTTGTTCCAAGCACCAGGCATAAAACTTGTCGCTAAATCAAGCAAGTGCGAGAGGAAGATAAGGATTTAGTAAAAGCCAGTCAGCATTCACACAGCTACTGTTTCACAAGAAGGAATAATCTGGCGTCAGCATTTGGTCAGCTAGAAGGAGTCCACCTTAGCTTTAGCACGGAGAGCCTGTTCTTCCTTTCTGTCCAGTTCATCCTGCAGGGATTGCTTTTCTTGCTCCAGCTCCGTAACCCGTTTCTGCAGCTTGAGGAACAGAGACATATCCAACGGTGCCTTTTTCTCACTTGGTTCCTGCTTTAGAGAGAACAGAAGGAAGTCAAGAAGTATTCCCCTTCCACATCACAAGGAAGCACTACAGTGAGTAAAGATGGGAAACAGACTGGGGAAAGAGAGGAACACAGAAATGTTACTTGATTTGGAGAGTTGACTACTGGCATCTAAAATATTCCATCAGCTGTCAAACGCTATTTTTAAAAAGGATCTACTAGTATAAAACGTATCTAAGCCTAAAGCCTAGCAAAAGAAAGCACTAGAGACTACCTAGCAGACAGGAGGTCTATAATTAAGCATACCTTTTATTCTTACTTGTTTGGAGGGGGAAAGGAGAGAAAAAAGTTTGTGGTTAGACTCACCCAGAAACAATGGTAAATAGAGGCTCTTTTTTTTTTTTTTAAAGTTTTAAATTATTTCTACAGTAAGTTCTTCAGCTACAGAGAAATCTCTGCTGATTGTAGATTTACAGGTTAATTTAGTGGGATGTGACATAAATAGGTACCAGAAGATATATTTTATGCCTTTTTCCTTTTATTATTCTAATTATACAGCCTGTTTTGGGCCTAATCCACTAGCTTTCTGACTATTTTTTGGGCAAGGACCAGTGCTTGTAATTTGAAGGTGCATCAGAAATCGTCCATCAGCCATTTTGTACTTTATGTAGCAAGAAGATCAAAGCATTTACTATGAAGTGCACCATAAAATTGTGAAGCTTAGAAAAGGAACTAGAAAATTAATATTAATGACTGTAGCAGACAAGCAAGCACAGCCATTTCCACTTCATCTCCTTTTACTGTTGAGGGGAAGAGTCATAAACCACACCAACAGCTCAGGAAAAAGAAAACAGACTTTGAGTTTTCTGGCTTTACTGGTTTGTATTGAGGTGGAACCTATTTTTTTAATGTTAGTCTAGAGTCAAACTGGAGTTTGAAATCTTAAGGGGTTAAACAAATATAGATTTAATCTTTTCAGTGCTGCATTTATTCACACTCTTGTGTGAGTTAATTTTTTTCATTTATATTCCAAAAACCAAAACTGGCCTAGAACAGCAATTTAGCAAGTCTATTAGCCAAAGGAGAAGATGACATTTGTATGTGAAATCCAATCACATGTAGTTGCACTGTCTTTTTCCTGATTATCCATGAAGGTAGGAGCATCCTTCTGAAACAATTATGCAAGGTGAAAAATACAAGTGGGAAGGCAAATTATGAAAGAGAAAGAGACACAGAATGCGTGTCAGCATCAGTGTGGCTGGGTATTTGCATCCATAGTAGAAAATCATTTTCTGCAGAGGCTTTCAAAACCAGTAAGGACAGCCTGTAAAAAGCAACTGTGGAGATAACTAACCTAGACAGAGGGCAAATGGAGCGAGCTGTGCGACGGCTCACAGTTAAGAAGATCTCTAGAATGCACAGAAAAAGTTTTGCATCTGCAAACTGCCAAGGACAGTCAGACCACCAACCTGAGGGCTCCCTGCTGTGTTAGCAGTCCCACTCCTTTGGGAGGGGCCAAAAGGGGGAGTTTTCTTGCAAAACACTAAGAATGGTTTGGAGCTGCACCGCGAATTATTCATTACTATTATTCATTAGCTGAATCAAGACAGTCGGCTTTCTGAATATTTTTGAATATCCCAATGTCAAGGTTTAGGCTGGGCTGGCCAATAAACCATCGACAGATGTTTTCTATGAACACCTCTCGCTTCCCAGAAGGCGAAGGGTGAGAGAATAAAGGAGAGAGACTTATGGGTTGAAAAAAAACCTAAAAGAGCTATAATGAAATATTAACAATAAAAAGAAAATATAATAATATTAATAAGAATTAATATTAATTATATATTATATATTAATTAATATTAATAAGAAAATAATGAAATATATACAAATATATACAAAACCAATATCAAGCTCCTAGGATGACAATCACATCACCAGCAAGCACTGGGACTGGACTCTGCAGCAGATGGGAACTGGATTCAAGAACTGCATTCAGGAACACACGGATTGGAATCAAAGGCAAAGGAACAGACAGAGTCCTTCTCGGATGCCGGCCATTGAAGAAAGAGGGCTGACCCTTTGATCCCTCAGCTTTTATACTGAGCATGAGGCAGATGGGATGGAATACCCTGTTGGTCAGTTTTGGGTCACCTGCCCTGTTCACTCCTCCCTGCAGGTGGGACCCCTCTACGCTTTTCCGCTTCTGACCCTCCAAACTTGGTGCATAACAAAGTTGGCTGCCCTTGGTTGTTATAGCAATAAGTATAAGCAGGATCCTCTCTGCATACCATTCCTTGCTACTCACTATAAACATCACCCCTTATCACTGCTAGAAGCCAAGATTGCCTGGAAAACATACCGTTAATTTCAGAGAATGCAGCAGTTAGAAGAGACTTAACTGGAAAGTAAAATTACTAAAAAGAAAATTGGTTTTGTTCTATCTCAAACCACGACACTTAAATTTGTATCACTGCATATGCAAAGGGATAGTTCATTCTCAGAGTTTTAGTCATCTCTATGAAATAGAGGAAAAATGAATCAACATGAGCTTCTCACCCCTAACAGGGAATTCATTCCATGTAGCTATTAAGAATGTGGCTAGCCACCTTGCCACTTTTAATCCTTCAATATACACTATAGAGATTTGTCAGGAAGTCTCACTGGTTTTCTGAATTCCCACTTTGTGCTGAAAAAGTGATTGTGCTTATGAACACTGGCAAGCAAATGTTTTGCAGATGCAAATCAACTGGATGGCCAAGTATCTAGTCTGTGTTTACTGTAATACAGAAGAATTCAAAGCATACTTTCACCAAGTCTTTTACATAGGACCAAAACTAACTAGAGAATGAGCTATTTTCGAAAAGGAAATGGAAAAAGTTGGATTGAAGCATTAGATATCTCAATATAAGGATATGGACTTCACAAGCACATGTGAAAAAAAGAGATAGGAATAAGTTCAACCATTGATCAATGAAAAATTGTGGGATTTTTTTAACGTTACCTCCATCCTCACTGGTAAGTCTTCTGCTTCTGTGATCTCAGAGCTAAAAGTATATTCAGATTCATTGCTACTGTGAGTCGAATCCGTTCTTTTGTGTCCAGGCTTGGGGATGTTCTGGAGTGCAAATGAAACAAATCAATACCACTGTAGGGTTTTCCCCGTGACTGCCTCTTCACAATCTATAATCTAGCTTGTAATATTTGGTGTTATTTCACAGCTATCAAAATTTATAAGACAAGATTTTTGATTCTCGTCTCTCACGCCACCTAGAGCCTGTGAGATATAGTTCACAATCAAATCTATGGAGACAGGTCAGATCCTACACCATCAAGTACTGCTACAGAAAGCAGAATCAAGCGACAATGCAGCATTTTGTGGGAAAGAAGAGCTCAGTTTACAGGAAGCACGGGCAGCAATTCTCTAACTTCCCAGACATTGTATTGAGGAATATTTTTTCTTTCTGCCACATAAAATATTCCTAGAACTACTTAAAATTTAACACTGGATGAATGTGGTACAAACAACCCTAGCACATGTGAATAACTTCAGGGCAAAATAAGGGTGGATGGCACGTGCAATACCACTAGCAAAGTCACAGCAGAAATTTAGCCTTCTTCACAAACTTAAAAATAAAATTAAAAAGGAAATAAACCATAAATTTTAAATGTATTTGTTTTGGCTGAGCTAATCTAATTATTTAAATATTTAAATGGACAAATTCTCTTTTCAGGCACAGGTCACCACCAAACAGCTGACAGCAGAATCAGTTACTAACTTATACCGCTAGATTCTGCCTAAACACGTTTGTGAACAGCTTTTGATTTCTCAAGATGTTTAGCCACTTACCACCATTAAGTTCATTTCATCCTTGAGATCATCATAACGCTCCTCTAAACGGCTGAACTCATTCAGCAGGTTCTGATACCGTAACCGTTCATCATTCAGATCTAGCTCTAGCTGTTTCGTTTCCTCCACTAACTTCTTTTCCATCGTCTCTGCCATGGAGAACAGGAATGCAAAGTGAGAACTCCAGTTCTACCTACCCCGCAGCGCATCCGTCCGGGAGGTACAGGCACATGACTGCACCAGGAACACAGACGGTGAAACAGTTCACTGTTTGAAGCTGGTGTGCGGTATTTGTGCTTTTGTAGGCAAACATTAAGCCAAATACATGAAGAACCAAAGCATTATTGTGGTAACCACACAAGGGTTCACTCAGTCAAGTTAGTTATTCTGCTAATACCTTGCATTAGCAATTCCGGGAGGGAGGAAGAAGGGGCACTAGCCCAGTGCTGCATTATGTGAAAAGCAAAATGTGAGATGCTTTACGCCTCAAGCTCACTGACCCTCCTCATCGCAGCTGCCTCCATCGCAGCCTTCGCATCTAGAGTTATGCTCCTCTGGCTGCTGTCTATGTAGTCACAGCAGCCAGAAGAGCCGCAGTAGAGTAATTGTATTAAATATCAGAGCCTTATTTTAAAAAGTAAAACGCTTTGTAAGAGTCACCCTCATCAAACCTTTAGGACTTCACGAAAACGCAAACAGTAAATAATTCTGATCCACGTGAGTTCTTAAAACAAAGAAATGAAACCATCAAACTAAAAAGGAATGCAAACTAAGGCAAATGAGCCCAATCTATGCAGTGGAGCGTTGCTTTACAAGGCAACATGAAGTAGAAAACGTGAGTGAAGAGAACAGAGCCAACCTGTTATTTCCTTTGCCTGGTCATGGATGCGGCGGTTCAGCTCCTCCTTTTCTGTTTTCAGTAATGTGTTCTGCTCTTTCAGCTCCGATACCAGCTACAGAGATAATAAAATATTTGACTCAGAATGCAGTTCATCTTTCATCAGTAGCTCTAACAGGAACTACATCCTTGTTGTGAGAATGAAATCAGTGAACTAAGTTATGACATCTTCATCTCCCAAATTACATGTCTTAAATATGTCCCACTGCAGATTCCCCTGTATGTTCTGCGCTCTGTTTCTGAGCAGATGCCAAAACTGCCTTGAACCACTCCATAATGCTTTTCAGTAAAGTCCTGAACAGGTAATTTATTCCTTAAAATAGAAATATTCCTAAAATAGCAAAAAACACAGTAGTTCTGTTGTATGTTCCATTGCATTGGGTATAATCTAACCATAAGCTAACATCTTTTGCCTCTGCCCAACAGTTGTGCCATTTTAACTGTGCCCAGGTTTGCCAGTTACTCGCTTGTCTCTGATTATGGTTACTACGCATTCCTTTTGCTTAATCAATTAATATTTTTCCTTATGTTTATCTGATCTTGAAATGTATCCCTGCAGCATCACATAATGATGGAACAGCTCTTCCAATATTCGAAACTTGCGCTGTTATCAGCAAGTAATCTTGACAGGAAACAACCTGTTTGATATGTTCGTGGTTAAAGCAAAGATAAGGGGTTAGTCAAAACCTGTTGAACTGGACTGCGCACGCATACGTGTGTTTAGTAGACTGTTTAAATTAGGTACTGTATAAGCAGGTACCTTGGAATACTGCGTATGAGACAGATTTCTGATATCTATGGGATTACACTCTCTAAGTAGGTAAAATGATTTCTTTTTATGAATGAGCTTCCTCTGACTAATTGAGGAAGCTTAAGTATTTGGATTTGCAAAATACTTCTAATATCGAAATCTGAATAGACTGAATACATGTATTTACATACAATATATAGATTTAGTATATTCTTCTACCACAAGTGTAGTTATTTAGGTATCAAGCCTATTTAGGATTGTACAGGTATACCATTGCTTAAAAATACTGTAAAAGTATCAGCTACACAACTGAAGCAGTTAAGACTGGGCAAAACCTGAGTGGACATCAGGCCCCTATAAATTTTCTCAGATGTATAAATATACATCTGAGACTGCATACTTGCCTGCTCGGTTTCATGTTTGTATTTGTCTGCCCATTCCTCAATGGTCTTCTTCTCAGACTGAGTTTGGTGCAGCTCCTTCCGGAGCTTGGCAATCTCCTCCTGAAGGCTGAGGACACGGTTGGTTGCGTTCTTAGCCTCTTCCTCACTCATCCGAAGCCTTTCCACATCGCTCCGCAGCTTCTCTGTCTCCGTACTGTATGTGATCTCCAGGTTGCTCAGCTTCTCCAGCAGAGATTTGTACTCTTTGTTCTTTGTAAAACACAACATGGACATAGCAGCTGTTAGAGTTCTGGTTTAAGGGAGCCTTCTAGTTCCCTACAGAATATACCCAGATGTAGGAGCAAAAGAGCAGCTTCCCCATTTCCAAAAAGTTTCAGTCTGTTTTTGGAGAATTGCTTAACAAGGTGACAGAACAGTCCAGTCCCAAAGCCTGCACATCAACACCCCAAATCAGGCAGGGAGACCACGCACGTCAAATGTGATCACCTCACCTTCCCCTTAAACAGAGCAACCGATGTGCTTCAAATGAAATACTGACATTAAGGGAGCAGATATTTTCTCTCAGTGCTGCTCAGAGACACAAACAGATGCTTTACTGTTCCAGTTCTACTATGGCCTCCTTTTCTCTTCTATCAATGTTCTTCAGCAGAAAAGAGAACTGATACCTTACAATGAAAATTCAGTGTGTGTTTCTGTGAACGCCCGCAGTGCTACGGAGAAGATTTCTAAATATTTTCCCTGAGGCCAGGGAGCTTTTACCTGCTCATCAATTTTTCGCTGCAGCTGCATGATCTTGTTCTCCAAACCAATGTGAAGCTTCTTGTAGCGTTCTACAGAGCGGGCCTCTATCTTCAGTTTCTTTAGCTCCCTCTTGGCCATCATGCGCCGGTAACAGCATTGCAAGTAAACAATTGCCTTCAGGGTCCTCCGGTAGTGCACTCGAGCCAGCCAGCCTCTTATATGTTTCTGAATAATAATAGACTTGTGCTCCCGAAGCATCTACGGTTAAAGAAAAAACACCACAAGGGGCATTAGAGTTGCAAACTACACCTGCTCAGTTAAACAGGCTCCATAATGAGAGGTGTAAAGGTGATGTACGCATAGAGACACCTCAGCCTGAAAAGAGAAACTTCTGGTGAAGAGTAACAAGGAATGAATATGGAATTAATTTAAACAAAAAAGAAGAGGAAAAGAAGAAAGGAATAAGGAAGGTGACAGGGAACAAAATGAAAAGGAACCAGAAGGAAAAACATGGAAAGAAAGAAGTGGAGGCACACTGAAGGACCAGACATTCCTTTGTGTTGATGTCAGATCCAAGCTAATTACAAAAATATATGGTACCTGTTTGCAAGATTACAAATACAATCCTTTATTTTTACTACACCTTTTACCTTGAAACATCTTAGAATCATTGACATATGGTGCACAGGATTCATCGATACAAAGTTTAAAATTACCACAGTTGATATGCAATGCAGCTGTAACACACCAGAACCCAAAGGAAATTGTTGCAGCTGTTAAAAACAGCAGCCATAGTCTAGCTGACCAAACTACAACTTTGGCCAGTTTTCCCTTTGTTTTTTGGTTTTGGGCTGCGGGGTTTTTTTGCCTTTTTGAGGATATCTTAGACTTGCCATCATGGAAAAATCTCCATTTATTCTAATCAGAAATTTTATATTGTAATCATTCCAAGTTATATCATGGCAGAAATTTCAACCATAGCTTTGAGGTGTAAAAGAAAAAGATCATAATAATGTTTTTAAAATATTTTTTTATGAAAACCAGTCAAGAATGCCAGCAAGCTTCATCGGTGTGTTAGCCAGAGACTTCCAGCAGGAAGAGTCCACTACTTGTTTTTGGATCCTTCAGCCACTGATTCAACCAGAGATCGCCCAGGTCTGGAGAACCTGAATTCCAGCAGACCACAGCTATGCTCAGAGAGCCTGCCCAAATCCACAAGGCTTCCAGACTTTAGAACTTTAAAGTTCATTTAATAAAGCTTCTGCACATTAAACTGCTTACTCTAAAGAATGAAACTATTTAAGATTTTATTTTACTTCTTGGATTTGGTAATTTAAAGATCATATGCAGTTCACGTTCTTATACTGATTTGCCACAAAGCTGGTAAGACAAACTAGCAGGATAACAAGAATTTTATTTTCTTTTATCCTTCTTAGCAAATGAACTGAAATGTGTTAGAAGCATTGCATTTCCAGATCAATGAATTTTAAAGGTTCACTGGTAAAATGGCAAGATTATAAGATACACAAACTTTCTCCCTTAGCATTTATTTCTGAAGAAAAAATGAGACTTGAAGTTCCAGCACTCGGTTAAGTAGCACACCGAGGTAAGGAAATAGCTATCTCAAAAGCACAGCAAGGTCAAAAGCCAAAGTCCTTCTGACTGCATGTCACGCAGTCAGCATTCCTGCCCCCTTCTTACATGGTTCCTGGAATAGTCCTTCAGGTTACCCACCCGCCGGTGCCTGAACAGCTCAAACACAACCAGCTTTCAACATTTTCACCTCAAGTTTGAAAACAACAAGTCCCATAAAATACCTCCATCGTGCAAGGATGGTCCTCATCCGCCAGTGAATTCTCACCCCCATGCGATCCAGTGAGGAAACCGGCCACTCCAGCATAAGGTGAGAGTTACCAGAGAAGTCACTTAGTTTACCAGGTATTTCCCAGGAAAGCTTATGTGAAAGCCGTGGAGGAACTGAACTCCTTGTCAAGCTGAGAAGCACATTGCAATGTCTCAGGCAGAAGCTTTCCCCAGGATGTGTGAAATAGATGATTCAACCATTTTAAATTCCTTGAATTAGTCACGTGACTGCAACACATGCCCTCTGTTCTAACAACAACAACAGGGACCTTTCACAATCCTAACGAACAACACGTGTACCGTCTATTACTTACAGAGTCACGGCTCAGCCCAAGTGTGCTGTCACAGGGCAACCCTTTCGGTTTCACTCATTTGCAATCATCATGAACTTCAGAACAACTGTGTTTACCTTCCCGTGGCAAGCAGAACCTGCGCGTCTCTCTCTGGCCACCCCTGCATCTCAGCTTCACTAAAACTCCACCTTAGGAGGACACCGCACACACAGCACACCACCAGGGCACTTGTTGGAACTTCATGTTTTAGTGTGCTGAACAAGCCACTGCTCGAGAGGGATACTCCCTGACAGGCAACTCCAACCACCCCTTATGGGGACCCCTCCAGAAATCTGCCATCTCTATTAAAAGGGAATATAACAGGTTTATAAAACCCTGTGCTACAGGACAGATGCGGTGCGTAGCGCTCCCACAACTCCCTTCAGGCATACAGAATCATCTCCCATTTTCCTAAGGATGGCTTTTGGTGCATGTATTACTGTGACCCACGTCTCACTGTCACATCTGTCAGATTGCTGTGAAAAACATATCTTATATAATCTCCCAACATAAAATATGGTTTGTAATAATGAAAATGCTCAGAATTCCAACAAAAAGGCAAGTAGATACCTGTACAAAAGCGCAGCCCAGTCAAGCATGGGGATTTTACTACTTAGAAATTCTTATTAGGGATTACTCTTTTTCAAACTTTCTGGTTAGTATATGTTAGAACGCTGTAATTTAGACATGTTCACACATGACTATGTAGGCAACTTTAATACATATGAAAAATATACAGAAACTTCCAATATAAATGAGAAACACATGGAACATAAGCACTAGTTGGCTTTTGGTTATATGCCGTCAATATTTACCTGCTTGGGAGAAAAACAGAATTCTTTTGGCTAACTTTTCAGTGAAATACATAGGGATGCTGCCTGGTTGTGTAGAGATGGGGTCAGGAAGGCCAAGACATGCCGGGAGCTGAACTTGGCAAGGGACACAAAGAATAATAAGAAGGGCTTCTACAGGTATGTCAGCCAGAAAGGGAAGGTCAAAGAAAGCGTACCCCCCACAATGAGCAAGACTGGGAAACTGGTAACAACAGATGAGGAGAAGGCTGAGGTTCTCATGAACTTTTTTGCCTCAGTCTTCACTGGCAACCTCTCTCTCCACACCTCTAGAGCAGATGGACCCAAGATAGGGACTGGGGGAGCAAGGTCCCTCCCACCGTAAGAGAAGATCAGGTTTGCGACCACTTGAAGAACCTGAACGTACAGAAGTCTATGGGACCTGACAAGATGTATCCCAGAGTCCTGAGGGTAGTTGCCAAGCCACTCTCCGTGATATTTGAAAAGTCATGGCAGTCAGGTGAAGTCCCTGGTGACCGGAAAAAGGGAAACATTGCAACCATTTTTAAAAAGGGTAGAAAGGAGGACCCTGGGAACTACTGGCTTGTCAGCCTCACCTCTGTGCCTGGGAAGATCATGAAACAGATCCTCCTAGAAGCTATGCTAAGGCACATGGAGGACAGGGAGGTGATTCAACACAGCCAGCATGGCTTCACCAAGGGCAAGTCCTGCCTGACCAACCTAGTGGCCTTCCATGATGGAGAGTCTACATCAGTGGACAAGGGAAGAGCTATAGATGCTATCTATCTGGACTTCTGTAAGGCCTTTAACACGGTCCCCCACAACATCCTTCTCTCTAAATTGGAAAGATGTGGATTTGATGGGTAGACTGTTCAGTGTATGAGGAATTAGTTGGATGGTCACATCCAGAGGTTAGTGGTCAATGGCCCAATGTCCAGATGGAGATCAGTGACAAATGGTGTCCCTCAGGGGTCCACACTTTGACCAGTACTGTTTAATATCTTCATCAGTGACACAGACAGAGGGACTGAGTGCACCCTGTGCAAGTTTGCAGATGACACCAAGCTGAGTGGTGCGGTCAACACACCTGAGGGACGGGATGCCATCCAGAGGAACCAGGTCAGGTTGGATGGGGCTCTGAGAAACCTGATCCAGTTGAAGATGTCCCTGTTCACTGCATGGGAGGTTGGACTAGACAACCTTTAAAGGTCCCTTCAAACCCAAACTATTCTGTGATTCTATGAAATATAGGCTGACTTTTGAGCCTAGTTAAAACAATTCATGTAGACAAAAGTGCCATGGAACATGGGGGCATTTTGTAGTCTAACCATTTGAATCATAATTCTATTTCCAGCTCTGTAATCACTGATGAGCAAATTCTAATTTCTCAATTGAATTTTTATTTTTTATCAAGTATAATCAGGAAAATATTATCAATATCACTAGGACAGGGTTATATCAATTTCTCTCCAAAATAAAACCAACATCAATAAATTAAAAAAAAAAACAACAAGAAAAACAAACCCCAGAAAACTCCACAACCCACACTTAAGTTTTAATCTCCTATTTTTGTGGGTATCTCTTTGTTAACATTAATATCCTTTAGTATATTCCACCAGCCATTTCAGAATCACTGAAATTAGGGGCAGAAGAGGAATAGTAGTGCATCATGTATGTATACTGATGCGAGCAATACTGACTTGGACTCATGGAGGCACATTCATACAAGGCCATTTTCAGTATTTATTATAAGTGCCTTAACATTCTACACAACAAATGAAAAAACGTTCTCGAGAAATGCTGTAAATCCCTGTTAGATTCTCCACTGACTGCACTGAAGCTCTAGGTACATCCATATTAGATGACAACGTGAATATCTCTAAAATGACAAGTTCATTGATTGCAGTACCAGATCTTTCTAATTTCCAGGTGCTGTCCTTCAATCCAAGCTGTGATATTTTGTTTGTGCATTATGTGTAACGGCACACACACAAACATTTCAGATTCTGAAGGGGACACCACAGAGCAGCTTTGTCCCGAAAGTATGTGGAAATAAAGCCAGAGTGAAGAAGTAAATCATTTTGATTTCTTACCATTTGGTACTTGTTCCTGGCCATGTAACCTCTTAAGAGAGCCTGAAGAGCAATAGTAGCAGCTCGCATGCATTGGTATCTTTTGCGGACCACATACATGCGCTGGAACTTCTGAATAGTGATGGCAGCCCTTGTTCTCCGCAGGAACTTGGCATAGCTAAAAAAGAAAAAGATCACAAATAACACCAGGAATTATTTTCCAGTGCTTGAATACTATTTTTTTAATATCCTATAATTTTACCCTCTTTCTCAAGAGCTACATTTTCTGCTCCAGCTTCTTCCTAATGTTCAGTGGTACAGCATATTTAGTTGCTATTTTACCGTATGGCTGTACAACAGAATGACAAATTAACCTTGCAAGGTTTTATGGGGAAATGTTTTCACTTCCTCTGAGAACTGTGCTACAGAACCAACAAGATGACCTCAGCTTAATTTCTCATCACTTTTTCTCCAGCTTTAAAGCTATTTCCACTATGCCACCTTCCAGATCTCCTCTCCTAACTCCTCACCTGTAGAGAATGTTTGCTTGTTCTTGGTGCTCTCAGCAAGACAACTACAAAGCATCTTGACCTAAGCCTCTTTCTGAAGGTTGATTCTTACAGTCTTCATAACCACCTTGTCTTTGAACAATAACACCTGTACTCCTACCCTTTTCTCTGGCCCGTCCATGGCCATCCCTCAGAAGTCAATCCAAACAAACGACTCTGATGGATCTCCCTTCACAGCTGCACCCTGGATGAGGAATGGCTTCTCCAGCAGGGCAGACAGACCCAGCTGGGAGGGCACATGGAAACTGGGCAATAAGGACTCAGCCAAGAGTCCTGCTTTACCTCACCTGCAACCTATCTCCTAGTACTACTGGTACTCTGCTCCCACTATCGACATACTGTTCTAAGCATCCTACAGCCAGGGCGCTACTGTCCTCCCAGGAAGGTCAAAACCAGGCAGGACAGACATACTCATTACATTCAATTTCCTTAATTTCCCTGGAAAATCGTTTCCTCTCAGCCAGCATAGGAAGGAGAGAACAAATGTATCACATTTAAATGTCCTACTTAAAGGGATCTGAATTGAGGCTAGTGTGGGTTTTCCCACGAGCATTGCTTACCATCGTGCTTGGTACCCTCTGACATATCTCTGAATGGTGATGGCAGCCTTCCTCATACGCACGTACTTCTTTCGCATCAGCCAGCCTCGGATCGTCTTTTGGATGCGGATACAGGCAGCTCTCAACTTATCTGCCCTTATTTTTTCCAGATAGGCTACTTGACCAGCCCGGAAAAATATTTTTGTCTTACCAAACTGGTACTTATCCTTGTCCTATTTTCAAAGGTAAAAAGAGGATCAGTTACAGCATTAAATTTTAGTGGATTAAAAAAAAAGATATGAAGGGCTAAATGAAAGTACAGCTCGCAAAGAGGCAAAATTATCTGTCTAATATTTCAAGTAAACCTAGACTTAAATTAGGTAGGGGAGAAGAGTATTTTCTCTGTATGATTCTTTTAATAAATTAATACAATAAGGGCACAAGCGTGGCCTAAAAGAGTAATGTGAGATTTTTGCTTAGACAACAACGACACAAAGATTATAAGAGAAGTGGAAGGCTACAGGAGGTGACGAAGGGGCCCAGGGGATGAAAGCAATACAGGTAATGCACGTGTATAATTTCCTGCTTAAACTGTAGATGACCCCTCTGAACTGTCCATCTTCAACCATGTTACACAGCACAAACAAAGCAGCTGGGGTTTCCGACACGTACGCAGCGTTTACTGCCATCAGGACTAAACCAGACCAAAGCATCTTGCTGCTGCTCAAACACAGCTGAAATTTCAGCACTGAACCAGAAACAGAATAATATTCTGTCTCTATTGGCTGCAGTCCTCACTGGAGGGAAAAACTGAGAATATACAAAGGTACGCTGAAAAAAATTAATTTTGTTGATTGATGTTAAGTTAAAAGGAACAGCAGTCAAAGAGCTACAGCTTAGGATACATTTAACACTATACATTAACACTATAAATACAGACATACGCATATAAACCAAAAGATTTTTAGTTAAGTCCACCCAATGACACAGAATTGAAGAAGCCGAGCCCCAACCTGCCTGCAGAGTATTTTTTTTTGTTTCCATAAGCATCCTAACATTGGCATTGCACTTCAGCAAGGTAAGCCTTCTTGCTTTTATATCTTCAGTAAACTTTGTCTCTTTCTCTTCCTAACTGACACTTGTGAGTAAGTCTCAGTTAACCACCTTCTGCTGAGAACTGGCTGGAACTGCCTCTTTGGAGCCTGCCTGCCCTCCGCTGTTCATCGGTCCTTAAGAAATCCCAAGAAACACACCAGTTCAGGTGCAACACCAGCAGTATGGATGGCACAGCCTGGGAATGTAGGGCTGCAACTGGAGGTGGGAGGCAAAGCAAGAGGCTGCCAAGCTATGAGGACAGCCACAGTGTTAAGCAGGGAGACAACATCATGAGGACGAAAGGAGTGAGAGAAGTGGACTTCAGCACAGGAGCTGAGAGAAGCAGCGTGAGAGACACAAACACATACACAGACAGAAACACCTCCACATTAGAAAACCTCCAGATAACTATACCTTACTTAAGGTGTGGTTAAAACATCCTGTCGTTAAGCAAGGTAAGGCTCACCCTCAACCCACCCACACTTAACATCACTGTCTTCCTTTCCTGCGATACACTGGGAAATTCTACAGTTCCTGTGCTCATATTGGTGGTTTGGTACTTTGTAGAAGTACTGCAGTAGGGTGGCTATGAGGGAGTAAGGCATGCTGTCTTTACTCCTTCAGCTTCCAAATGCTCTTAGCTCTAAGTCTAGTACCAGAATCAGCTTCTCCAGGACATTTTTACATGTCTGCTTTCGGTCACTAAGGACATCTCTCTGCTTCATCAGAACACGGTAACGGCTGAAGAACTCTTGGTACGTCCACCTGCCCCAAAAACAGAGACAGCGTCAGTCCCAACGATGAATAATTCTCTTCAAAAGAAGAACTGCAGCTGAAAGCAATCTAAAAAGCGGCAAACACACCTGGAGGGGAAGCCAGCTGCGCTGATTCGGATGGTCTCCAGGACACCACAAGCTCTCAGCTGCTGCACTGCCCGCTTTTCATCGAACCTACACAGGAATAAAAAGAGCCTGTGGGTGTGGAGATAGTTTTGCATGACATGGGAGCTCTGGCCCTGCACACACCCAGGACAGGAATGGCACGGAGAGGGAGCAGCGGTGGGATGTGATGGGTGGTTAAAAAGTCCAGGTAGTGCTTCTGCAACTCGGCGATAACAGAGGACAGCCTGCCTGGGGAATTGCCCGAGCCCGTTGGCTGCTGCAAGCTCCTTGTCCTCTCCTGCTTCCCGCTGGCATGCCCAATAGCCATGGGAATTTTTGTGCACCCGGATTTTCGGCAGACTTTTGAGAAAAGCTCTAAGCAAGTTCAATATATGAAAAAATGATAAAGAATAAGAAGTTGGAATCTGAAAAAGCAAATTCCAGCAAATGTCAAATGAACTCAAGGAGTGCAAACTGCCAGGCACACTTAAAACAGCCAGCAATGAAAAAGCTGGTATTTTTTCTCACATATCACCATAAACAACAACAACAAAAAAATCATCAGGAAGTATTTCTCCCTCTATTCATCCCAAAACATCTCCTGCTGTAAGTCCATGTACACACAGACAACGTCCATAACAAGAGAAAAGAGACACACCACTCCTGAGTGAGCAGGGGTTAGCAGAACCTCCATCCATACGAACCATACATGAACCAGCTTACGTGAACGGAAACTTGAAGTCGTTAGGCTTAATACAGCGCACGTAGTGTGGGGTTGTAGCGTTCAGGGTTTCCATCAGCAGATGAAGAGAGTTGCGAAACTTTTTGAAAAAGAAAAAGGGGAAAAATATCAGGGCATAGCCTCAATAAGCTCAGTCATGTTTGAGACAACCTCAGGAAGCAGACCTAGACGTATTTGCTTATTTGTAATACTGCTTTCAGGAATAAACACCAGCTTGTTTTTGTTACGGCAATAGATTTTAGTTTCAGGTACCATCTTCGGGTGATTTATGTTACAGTGAGACTTCGAAATGTTAGGCTTTACAGGAGTCAAGCTCCCAAATCAGCATGTGATAATTTACAAAAACATGGGATAGACTGAGTCATTTTCAGCTTTTGACTGTCTGATCTACCCTAATCTTTGTCTGATCTATCTCTTCATGACTAAACCTCATGGCATATTACTAAATAACCATTTAATTTTCAATAAATTTGAAATCAAATTTTAAATCAACAGAGTGGTAAAAAGAGTAGTATCAATTTTGTCAGCTCCACTGATCCCAATGTCAGACCTACTGAAGAGAACTTTGAAAGTCCAATATCCGAGAGTTTTTGGAGCTTTACTTTTAAAGAAGCATCAGGACCACAAACACTTAACGTACTGCAGTATATCCTTCTATCCACAGAATACCCTAATAGATAAAGAAAACTATGAAAACACATCTTAGATGTTTTAAATGTATTGGTATGGATTTCCCTCCTTCTGTTGAAGTCATGATTCTAAGCCAACCTCTATTTCTACACAGAATACGATAAAAATCACTTTTGTATTAGCTTTCTTTAAAATTTATACATTAATATACATGGTTGACTGATAGCAGTAGCTTAACAGTACCCCTAACACTTCAACTCATAGTTTCAGTTTGGCAACAAAACTGTTAGGCCTCTACCAGCCTCAGGATACTGTCTGTTTGCAAAATCAGAAAATAAATTCAAATTAAAAAGGTAAGTGGGCATGGGTTCTCTTGCACGTCTTGCAGAAGATTGGAATTTGCAGCCTGTACCATGAACACATGCCAGGCAGATTGGCATTCTGCACAGCAGCATGAATAACCACTGCTAATCCCACTCACAGCTTGACATAGCTTGCTCGGGGAAGGTTACAGAGAAATTATGAATATCCACATCAAACACCCTCTGAATTCCCCGATTCTCACTTAGCAGTGTGACTAGCTCATGACGCTGCACAGGCGTCTGCTAACATCTTCGTTAAATGATCGACGACGACCCAAGGCAGTTGACAAAGCCCAGGCATTTTTGGTGATTTTATCTGAACTCAGAGCACCCGAGAGATGCGGCTGGTTCATCTTCAAGAATTGGCAGGGGATCCTGATACTTCCTGAGAGCTAATTTATATTCCAGGCTGTCCTACAGTAACATAAAAAGAGTTATCCACACAGACCTCCTGGAAGCCCCAGGCAAAAGAATAATGCCACTTATCACTAGCAAAGTGGTACAGGCTGGCGAGTAGATAAAAAAACGAGTCCTAAACTGTCAAAAAAGTTCCCCTTGGCTTCTATGTATAGTCTGAGGGAAAATCTGTCATCTGCACAGACTGGGGACATAACCATCTTGAGAAAACACCTGTTAAAACTACTGAGTGGAAAGTAACAAAGAAGAAGCGAGTTCTCCAGCCATACTGATCCGCACACTTTTAATTTAATTCTGGCACATACACATGGACATTTTATGTTTAGCCCATTGATAACTGGAACTAAGTCTGCTGGGGACTGAACTCCCACTTTTGATTTGAGTCAGGTAACATGGCACACAATCAAAACGACCCAGTATAAGATTTTCAAAGCTTCTCAGCATCCAGCATGTTAAATCTGTTCTGAAAAACACCAGTTTTGGTTTTGGCACCCCAATAAGGACTGAGGTCCCTGAAATTGTGGCCCAAAATGGATTAGTAATGAGGATATATTTGCTCCAAACTGTAAGTCATAATCAGCTGCACTTGTCTCAAAATCACAAGGGATCCCAAGAAGCACCAGCGCACCCTGAGACCTATGAGACAGAGGGAGGGAGAGATTATTTAATAGAGCTGCATCTTCAAACTCACCTGATGTCCCACAGTTTTCTTATGCTCCTTGCTGGCTTGGCCTGGCCTGGCCTTGGCTGGTTTCACAGCTGTTCGAGACAAAGGCACGCGCCCTGAAGGGGTCGCTGACGTGGGACTGAGGACCTTCTCCTCATCCTGGAATAACTCTGGTAGCAGCTTAAACTGGTATTACAGCAGAAAAAATACAGAGGGTAAGAATCCAGCAAGTGATTGCACCCATTTGTGTTTAAGGCAGTTAGAATCCAGGCTCAGTTTTTGTAAGCATGGGTTGTTTTTTTCAACTCCACACGGGGACAAACGCAAAAAAGCATTCAAGCTAGTAGTATCGTGAGTGGGCCATGATTTAATACTAAAAAATTTCTGGGTTTGATCAGTGAGTCTCCTTCTGAAGATAAAATTCTGATTTGAGGTTGGTTTTCTTTTTTTTTCTCATCGAGCCAGCAATAGCTTCCATGTAAAACTGTTAGATACCGACAGCAGTTTCATAAGTACCAATTGAAATTATATATGTCTGTGATCTAAGAAGGAAACAACAGGGTCCTCTCATATTGCAGTGGTGCATCAGACTCCTCTGTGGTTGAGAAATATCTGGGACACTGAATAACCCAGCAGGCAACAAAGAATGTTCCTGCTTTATCACTCTAAATTGAAATAATCAACTTTAAAGAGGAACCTTCAACTAAAAAAAGCCACAAGCCAAATTTATCTAACTGAAGATCTACTCTCAGGCCAGTGGGAGTGGAGGAAAAACCTGAAACATCTTTCCAAATATCACTCAGGGCTTCCGGTTCTCTTTCTCTAATGGCTACAAAAATACACCCATATATAATAGCTGCTTGAAGTAATTTCTAACTAAAAATAACACCACCGGGTCTGTCTACTGACAACTATAGCACTTCAGAAGTATTATAAGAGTAAGAAAATCTGAACTTCTCTACCTGTCAATGAATAATCTTTTATCTAGCATCTGTGCATTTTCTCCCAAGAGATAGGAGCATTCAATTTTCTGTACTAGAAAGTGCTTGAGCTAAGTACAACCTAAAAAATAAAAAAATTGGTTTTGCCTTATACAACTTGGTGAGCATGCACGATATCCAATGAAACATGCTGCGTGACAAAATGGTACTTGTGCTCTGTGGTTGGGCCAGATGGACTAGCAGAAGGCATCAAACGTTCCTCAGTAGCATCCAGCACAGCACTCCACCATAATATAATGACTATGAATGCTACCAAGGTATCCTAAATTCCTGAACTAAAAAAGGAGTATCACAGCTTAGCTTTATCTCACCTGAGTCTGCCGGATTAGGAGCACAATCACCTTAGATTACCTCTGTAGCTGGTGGAAGAATGACATTTCCAGAGGGTGATTTAACCCATCTCCTTCCACTGACTCAACAAACTGTTCAGGATGATTGGGCCACCACCACCTCATTCAGCTGCCCGAGGTCAGATGGAGTGAGTCGGTACGCACAGGCATCCGAGCTACGGAGCCAAGTCATTCCATCTCGTACAGAAACTTATCTGAGTGCAATATGCTTTGTCTGAGACTCCTGATGCTCTCACACACCAGGGGTGGGGGTGGGAAGGGGGTGCCCAGTGTCGGGATTGCAGATGGATGAGCTCTTCTAAGATATCAGTACATAAGTCTCATTCCCTTTTTCCAACCCTGGGAAAATCTGCCTGTAAAAATGAGCAAGGGCGTTTCAAAGGCTCCATGTTCACAGGCACTGCCTCAGTTACTGCAGTGTAAGAAAGGAGCAGTGCATGGCCTTCTGCAGCAGAGGTCAACAACAGGAGAGCATTGCTGAGATGATCCACTCTGTGGGGGCATTCACGTTTTCGTTTGGTTTTGGTTTTTAGCATCTTATCAATTTCTTGGTTTCGCAGAACACTAGGAGTGTTCAAAGAGAGGGAAAAAACACTGATCAAAGGGTAGATAATTCACGTGGTAGAAAACAAGCAAGCGAGCATTTTTTCCCTGTAATTTTTCAGACGACTTAACAGACACGCTGCTAACAATCTTACACATCATTTCTTTCAATACAGAGCCACAACAGAAGATTTTCACAACATGCCAGTAGCAAGCATAAAAGCTGAGGACTGTTGTATTGCTTTCATGACACATGCATGGAAACTGAACTAGTTCAAAGAGGTCCTGTGGGTGGATTTACAGAGAAGACGAAAATAAATAGCTAAATACTACAGTGCCTGCCACGAGCAGTATGTGTCATGCACTTTGGAGAGCAAAGATGCATCGGAGCTGTATGTGAGAGTGGGCACGGGCAGGATGACAGATGATGCATTCAATTTAGAATTACCTTCTGTTGAATATGCACAGCAAACCCAGAAAACCGACAAAAAAAAAAAAAAATCAGAAATGCAATCCCACTACAATTACTAATAAAGAGGGCCTGCTGAAAAATAAAAATGAAACATTCTTCTTTTCAAAATCTGCCTTCTTCACAGTTGAAGTCTGTTTTTTTTTAAAAAAAAAAACCCACTGGTTTTCGTAAAATTTACCATTGGGAAAAAACGTGTTGCTTCTTAATGTTTAGACTGAATTGACTCAACCTACTGAGCCTGCCTGAGTTGTTGCCATGCTTTCGTGGCAGCTATGTCCCCATCGTCCCTTACTCAACTGGACTACATCCCTCGGAGCACCCCTGCACCTCCGCCCTGCGCAGCGCACTGCCACGCTCTGTCCCTGCCAGCTCCCCGAGGATGCCACCGGCCTCCCCCACACACAACACGGACTTCAAACCACTTCAACGCTTCTCTCAGTAGGAAGTCTGCTGTGGTTTTTCAGTATACTATGTGTTTTAATCATTTAGCTGCATGTATCTGCCCAGAATAGAAGCAGAAAAGAAAAATGTTGGTTTTCCTGATAGAATAGCATAATTTTAAATAGCCTGTCCTTGATACCCAGCTTCCCGGGCCATTAGAGCTAGCAAATTCCCAACAGCCATCACAGAGCAATGTCAAGTTAATTGCCTTTACATTTCAAAAGAGCACAACTAGCATTTTTGCCATTAAAAAAAGCAGACGATGCCACTGAAGGCCCGTTCTATAATATGCCTTCACACGGTATTTTTCAATTCAGGTGTTATCTTTCTTTCATAGTTATCAAGAAGGCAGGACTCTGTAAGTTCTGGTTTGGGTCCTTAGGGTCTATACATTTCATTCCTCTCTCATTTTGCTTCTGGAATGGAACTTGTCTCTCCTCCAGAAATTTTCTGCTCAATTGTCTGGCCGTAAACAAGGAGCTTCTCTTTTCAGATTACAAAATTAAGGGATTAACTGTTAAGCCTTCTCATACTACTGTAGTATATTAGAAGTCCTCGATTCCTTTACAGAAAATATAGCAAAGTTTTGTGAAAGTAAAAAAAAACAACAACCCACCCACCCCCCCCCAAAATACTGAAATCAGTGGCTAAATATGGACTGATTTTACACAGAGTAAAATTAGGCTACAGGACTTTCTAAACTCATACAGATCCTATGATCAACACATCCTAAAACACATTCTATGATCAATTTCAGTGGATCTGATACTAAGGGAGAAATATTTCCTAGGTTTATATGAAATTTTATATGACCCCTAATTCAAGGATTCATAACTGCAAAAGAAGAAGAAAAAAAATGCTTATACTAACCTTACTTGATTTTAGGACCTTAATTTGTTCTTCATAAACTGTGTCTTTATTCTTTTCCAAAAAGCCTTCACATTGATATTCCACCTGAAAAACATAATTTTACAAAAAAGTAAGTATTTAATAAGAATATTTTGCATAGAATTCACCAGCTGTAACATTCATGTTTAAGACGGATAATTCTTGTGGATGTTGAAAATACCGGCTCCCAAGTGCATCTTTGTTAAATATAGATTTTCCTCAAAGAGAGTGCTTTCCAGTAAAACGTAAAACATTAAAACACAGAGATGAATACTGTTATTGCATTATACCAGATATATTTCACTGCTGAGAGATGCTTGTGGTAAGACAGCATGATTGAATGGTTACCGTAAAGGTGAAGAATCAAAACGTGTGTTGAGCATCTCCTTCACGGAAGTTATCGGGCTGCAAAACTGTGTGAAATCCAGATGCAACTGAGAAAAAGTATCTCATCTTAGCTCATTAGCTGAGAGGCAATAAGTAGACCTGCCTGCAGCTTTTTATGAAAACGCCTCATTTGTACTCAGAAAGACTATTTTTACCAGAAGCAATAAGAAGTCTGGATGTTGTGACAATACATAACAATCCTCTATCACAGGGCCACGGAGTTTCCTGGACCAAAGAACAGCCAGAGTGTCAGATAAACACCTAGTATTTATTTCACTGTCCAAATTCAAGGCTGAACAAAACCCAAAAACTACTGTCAAGTTTTTGTCTAAGAGTCCAAGTCTACACCTTAGAAGTCAATATTAATTAACGTAAGTATGCTAACTCTCATGAAGCATCTCACGCTAACTCTTCAATCTTGTATCAGCAGAACTGCAAAGCATAAAATACAAGAGCAGACCCTTATAGCCATTTTATTCTTTCAGAGCAGACAGACTGAAAGCCATCAGCGGTCCCTCGTTCAGCACCGCCATTTATCAGCGCTTACGCATCGACACCGTGCCCCGAGCTGAAAAACATTTCGAAAGATTCCTCGGGGGGGAAGAAGGCAGAGGATGTGCCCAAGGTCTACCCACAGCTCAAAGCCCACTCTGAACATCCCCTCGGGTACCGGGAACGTTCTTACTGCGGGAGACAACGCCACGAGAGGGCAGCAGAATCTCTGCCTTCTCCCACAGAAGACAACGTCAAAGCACAGAGGTTACGAACCTGCCAGCTACAGCTTTATTTTTGCCTTCAAAATGTCTATGCATCCACGTAAGCACACAGCAAAACATAAAATGCTTAGCACAGACAGCGCATCAGAGCTTAGAGCTTTCCCAATACCTGCTTGGAGCTACTTGTAGCTTTCCTTGGCCCTACATGAGCTCTGCTGAGATACCCCTCCTGCAGCTTCCTAGAAACAGCCGTTCAGTGACCCGCAGAGGCGAGGGCGGGAGCAGTACTTACTGCCCCAGCGATGAGAAGAAGGGGGTGTTACCCTCTTTCCTCTTTGCACATTAAGGTATTAAAAAGGTATTAGAATCATCTAGGTTGGAAGGGACCTTTACGATCATTGAGTCCAACCATTAACCTAACACTGCCAAAGCCACCACCAAACCATGTCCCTCAGCACCACTTCTACCCCTCTTTCAAGTACCCCCAGGGATGGTGACTCAACCACTTCCCTGGGCAGCCTGTTCCAGTGCTTGATAACCCCTTCTGTGAAGAAATTCTTCCTAATATCCATCCTAAACTTCCCCTGGTGCAACTTGAGGCCATTTCCTTATCCGATCGCCTGTTACTTGGGAGAAGAGACCAACTTCCCCCTCACTACAGCCTCCTTCCAGTTGTTGGGAGCGATAAGGTCTCCCCTCAGCTTCCTTTTCTCCAGACTAAACAATCCCAGTTCCCTCAGCCGCTCCCCACAAGACTTGTGCTCCAGACCCCTCACCAGCTTCGCTGCCCTTCTCTGGACATGCTCCAGCACCTCAGTGTCTTTCTTGTAGTGAGGGGCCCAAAACTGAACACAGCACTCGAGGTGGGGGCCTCACCAGTGCCAAGTACAAGGAAGATGGCAGCAAACCCAACATCATTTTGGTGTTGCTCTTTAGCTAAAACTACGGTGAGATATATGATTTTCTATTTTGTGTATTTCTATAGCATAACTGGAATTGCTACAATTATGGTGTGAACTGCAAATACACTAAGCTGTCATGTTTTGAAAAAGGATGGTTAGTGGTTACAGCATGTGACAGGAGTCACAGAATGACAGAATGACAGAATGGTCAGGGTTGGAAGGGCCCTCTGGAGATCATCTAGTCCAACCCCCCTGCCAGAGCAGGGTCACCTACAGCAGGTTGCACAGGGGGGCGTCCAGGCAGGTTTTGAATGTCGCCAGAGTGGGAGACTTCACAACCTCTCTGGACAGCCTGTTCCAGTGCTCTGCCACCCTCAAAGTAAAGAAGTTCCTCCTCATGTTAAGATGGAACTTCCTATGTTCAAGTTTGTGCCCTCTCCCTCTTGTCCTAGTCAGGAGCTCTTGTTTGTGTTCCTGGCTCTGCAGAGCTGCCAGGTCAACTTTCTTCTCCTGGCCGGGTGTACAGGCAGGCACACATTTTACAAGAAGCCAAGCAGAGCCAGGGATGCCACTGCTGCCCAGTCGCTGCCTACAACAGCCGCCTACCCCAGCATCCCCTCCCACACTCAGCAACACCAGCCACAGCAAGAGGTACCTAAGGAAACGTCCTTACCTTGTCAGCAAAGTGCTTGATGATAAAAGCCTTATTTGACAAACGTGGTTTTTCAAAGAGGGCACATTTATTCAAATGAGTATTGTAGAGTTTTTGGGCCCAAGTGTCATCCGAGCCTTTTGGCATCTACGGAAGAGAACATGCAGCCATTTCAAATGTCTTGAGAACTTTTCAGAAGCAAAAGAAACTAAGACAACAGGGGACAACACTTTGTGGTTTGCTATCAAACTCCAACTCCTTGGATTTCCAGCACTGCCATAAGCAAGGAAGCCAGTAACCAGCTATGCACTTGCCTTCATAATGCTCTGGACTGGGCACCAGCCAGCAGTAGGAATAGCTACTGTGTGACACACACCACACTAGTAACACCTCCAGTGTCACACACCTGCAGGTGGGGATCCAAAAGGTATCTGACCGAGCAGCATCTCAGCGGGTCAGAACTCGTCCACCACCATTGAGAATACTTGTGAAGCTTTGTGCTACACAAGAACCCCAAGCTGGGTTTCCACTGAAGTAGACACCACGCGACACCCCCTGTACATGGCTTGGCATAAATTAAACTAAGATAAAAGACAAAAGGTGAGACTCCAAGCAAGAGGCAATTTGGAGAAAACTGACAGGACCAAAGTCCGCACCTGCTACACTTGGGAAAGAGAAAGTTGTCCGAGTCAAAACAAAGGTTGATCAGAGACCCAGAAACAGATACAGACGCATGATGGAGAGGAAGGAAAAAAAAGAGCATGACTAAAACCGTTTTTTTTCCCCTCCTGTAATTGCCAATTCTGTTTGTACATTCTCTAAATCCTTTCAACAGCAGAGTGTCAAGATGATGGCTGCACACAGATGACTTTTGCCTGGGAGGCCGCAGAAGCGGGACGGCTGATGACCTCCTTCTCTACGAAAGCCCTTGAACACACACCTTGCACTCCTCATCCAACAGATCCAGAACTCCCATTTTGGCCTCTATGAGGTTGATGCACGGCTGATTGTCGTAGAAATCAATCAAGGTCCATGGTATTTGTTCCTTCATATATTCTTCTTGTTCCAGCTTAAAGACATGCTACAGGGCAAAAAGGAAACAGTTTTCTGTGAAATAAAATGCAGAATAAATACATCGAACTCTCACTTGAATTCATCCTGGCACATTAATCCAGGCTGTCAAGTGACATACCAGTTCAACTGAATAAACCCCTTAATAAGTAAGTGTATGAAAAATAAATTAACCTTTTTTCCTGGCCTAAAACCAACAGACTAAATTACAGCGCTCATCCATATTCTCTGCAAATAAGGTCTATTTTTTCCTATCTTTTTACTATATTCTCCCGCTCTTTTCTCTTATAAAAAGACCAACACAAAACCCAGAAAAAGCCTCAAGTGCAGGAACAGCAACTTATAAAGTGGGATGTGCCGTGCAGTTATGATTTTGAAGTTACAAATACTGCTCTATTTCAAGTAAAATTTCACTATAAATATTTTTGCGTTTCCTTGTGAAAGAAGAGAGCTCCATTTTCTCTTAAATGGCTGCTGATTTTTTTTTTTCTAAAATGACGCATTGCATTAAAATATACTCTTCAGCAAAAACCTGCAAGAGTGACTCCAGGAGTATAAGCACAAGAAATCCTTGAAGCAAAATTTTGTGGAAGATTAATCTGGTACGAAGATCAATAACAACGTGGTTGCATATTTATTCAAAAATATTATCACAAAAAAAACCTGCACAGCTTTCATGAAATGTGCATAGGAGATGAATTAAAACTTCAGGGAAAAAAGATAGTAAGCTATTAAACAGGCAAACTGTGGTCTTAATAGCACAAGCACTCTTTTTAAAAACAAAGACTGCTGACGCCGGTTATTTTAAATGAGGTTTTATCTCCCATTTAAATTTTAATGCCCGCTAACGGCGCTGGCAGGCAGAACCGAACCGGGAGCATCCCTAATGAGCAGCAAGGGTTGGGGGGCCACCACAAACCCCTGGGTTGGCCTCGGCTCCCCCTGAGCTCCGAGCACAAGTCCACAAATGCCTCGCAGATCTCTGCCACCCATCTGCCAGGCAGCAGAAAACTATCCTGACAAAGCGTTTCACCCCTTTTGATTTCATTAGCTCAACGCCGTCCTTCCCAAAGCAGTGCTCCTTAATGGCGCCCGCGGGAGCCATTCCCACCCTGCCGCTTAACGGCTGCGTTACACGCTGAGTTAATTCCTGACAGGAAAACCAATGGTAGCGTTTTATTGGTGACCATTATTATCCGACCTACGTCCTGAAAGAAAACATTTCTCCGCTGGAAAGGAATTAGCAATTATGTGGTGAAAAATGTCTTCAGACATGTACTTTGGATGTCTTCCACATCTGGAGCACTCTGTCCAGTTCTGGGCTCCCCAGTTCAAGAAAGACAAGGAACTACTGGAGAGAGTCCAGCGGAGGACTATGAAGATGATCAGGGGAATGGAGCATCTCTCTTATGAGGAAAGGCTGAGACACCTGGGTCTATTTAGCCTGGAGAAGAGAAGACTGAGAGGGGATCTCATCAATGCTTATCAATATCTAAAGGGCGGGTGTCAAGAGGATGGGGCCAGACTCTATTCAGTGGTGCCCATCGACAGGACAAGGGGTGATGGGCACAAACTGGGACAGAGGAAATCCCATTTCAATATGAGGAAAAACTTCTTTCCTTTGAGGGTGGCAGAGCACTGGCACAGGCTGCCCGGAGGGGCTGTGGAGTCTCCTTCTCTGGAGATACTCAAAACCCACTTGGACACCATCCTGCGCAACCTGCTGTAGGTGAACCTGCTTTAGCAGGGGGGTTGGACTAGATGACCTCCAGAGGTCCCTACCATTCTGTGATTCTGACCTCATTTTCCTTGGGGGCTGTGGGTGGCCAGGCGGGGGCAGGCTGCCCGGGGAGGCCAGGCGGGCTGTGGAAATGCGAGTGGTGGCCGGGCAGTCCCGCAGCGACCTGCCCTGGGCCAGGCTTAGGCCGCCCCCGCTGGCACACGAAGGCTCGCTGGCTGCCACCACAGGCACGGGCCTTTAATTTAGAACAATTTCCACCTGCGTGTGTGTACCTGCATGGCAGCCCAATGGGTCCACGTCCACCAGCACTGGGTTTGGTAGCTTGGTGGGACACGAAGACAAAAGCCCCCGTCGCCCCATCCTTCATGAGAGGAGTGCTTACAGCAACAGCGCGAGAGAGAAGGGAACACGGGCACGGTGATCTCTACTAAAGAAGCGAACCCTTACAATTCTTACAGTGACTAGATTTTTGCTGTAGAGCTGAGAAAACTCCAAGATACCTCTCGCTTAGTAGATACGACATCGCGCTCACGGAGCTGAAACCAGCCGTGGCACTGCCAGACGCCGGGGCTGCAAAGCCCGGCCATCGCTCCAGCAGCCGGCCGGCTCCCCGGCACCCATCCCTGCCGCCGGGATGGACAACAGCGTGGGGGGATGCGGTCCTGCGAGCGCACACTGCCACGGAGGTACGCTCGTGAAGAGAGCTCAAAGCTATTCCCGTCCTGCAGCACAGCCTAGCAACAGACCTGGCATAAATAACTCGCCTCATCGTGATGCAGGTAAGATATATAATTACAAACGTCACTAAGGCTGAGGAGAGGGAGAGAATCGTGATCTCTCTGGAGGAGGTGCCTCTTGCCACACGTCAGTCATCAGCTTGAGGATGCGGCTGAAAACCCTCAAAAAATAACGCCAGGAGGAAGCGCGGGCGGCAGGTTTCCAGCAGCGAAGCCCTGCTCTCCGCTGCCCGCGCGCAGGCTCTTGCCGGAGGTTACGGAGATACGGCTAACTCCAACTTCATCCACACGCTGCTCTCAGTGACAGGCAATCTCGGGGTCTTAATTGCCAAGCGCTGCTTCTGTCTTATAATTGTTACTGTGATCGGAATTTCAAATAGTCCCAGAGCAGCAGTTAGTCATAAAATCTATTTCTAGGAGATAGTCGATCTTTCCCCATCCCCCAAAGCCCACGGCCAGGGCAGCTGGTTAATAGACTGAAGGAATTCATCGTAACCACTGGGGACCCAATTAGCAGAATGGACTTGGGCGAGGGGAAAGGGAAGAGGAAATGCCAGTCATTTCCTACTTACCATATTGAACTGCTGCTGCAGTTTTTCGTTGGCATAGTTGATACAGAACTGTTCAAAGCTGTTGATTTCGAATGTCTCAAATCTAAAATATACAGATACTCAAAATTACTAGTGCAGTGAAAAAAACCAGATTAAATGACCCCATAACTTTAAATTCCCTCCCTCCAGGAATAATTGCATTATTCCAGGCACAACCACAATCAAGCAACAAAGCACACAGGGAAATGGCAAACTGCAGTACACGGGCAATTCAGTGATGCTCCCTCTTTAGGCAGGGGCAAGGAACACCAGGAAGGGACTGATGTTCCTGGACAGCATGTTAGTTATCTTTGTCCTCTCTAGAAGTAGCACCCTGGAGGAACCATGAGATGACAACTCCCTTGTAACTTTCCGCAATGCAATGCATAAAGGAACTACCAACAGCAAAAATCTGAAATCCCACTATAAATGTCAAACCTGAAAGTCAAGATAAAGATCGTAGATAGCATGTCAAAACTAAACACCTACTTCCTTCAGCTGGAATAAGCAGCTGCTAAAGGATTGGGGTTTTTTTGTGTGACCCACGCAGATCCCTGATAAAGACAAAGATGCTTTGCGGTAAGATAATAACGTAAGAGGTGACATATGTCTGACAAAGAGACTCACCCATAAATGTCCAACACTCCAATGAAAGAATGCTGTTTTACAGTAGCGTGAAGGGCTTTGTTCACATGATCTACAATCCAGTTAAAGAGATTAGCATAGATATGTTTGGCAAGTGCATCTCTGGCATTGATGGCATGAAGTTTAGAAATTGGCTTGATGTAGGTTTCGGTGGCAGTTGCGAGCTTCCTATGGCAAAGCCAGTGGGCCATCTCTTCATACTCCACACCCATGAGGTCGCAGAAGATGGTGAGGGGTTCATGCTTGGGCTAATAAAAACAATCTCGTTAGGTCCTGAAACAGTATTACCAATAGCACCCATGCAATCATGCAATCAGCAGAACTGCCTGCTTGCAGTGATCCAATAATATGCAGCAACAGCAGCTTCCTCAGCTCTTCCTCCTTCAAACGTAACAAGTTCCCTACCCACTTATCACATTCACATCACTGAAGTAAATTAGTGAATCACAGTTTCCCCAAAGGCATTTTGGTGAACACAAGTATAGTAAAAAGCCCCACACGGGCAACCTGCAACCTTCGCAAAAATGAATCACCTAGCTTTACAGGGATGGACTTGGTATTCTGAATTCTTATAACTAAGTTTTGAGTGAAGAAGCCAGAGAAATGCAGAGGACAGGACATCAGCTGTGTGCTGGGGACAGAATGGACTACAGCTCCTGAGTGGTGCTCTCATCTGCTCATACACATCCCTGGCAGGGAGTGACGGGCAATGGGGCATTGCAGCCCACACCAAGAACGAAGAGGAAAAAGTATAAAAGGGCTTTAGTGCTCTGGTCTCAGTAATTAACACAGCATTTTCTCACTGAATTCTGGAGACAAACATTAAGAGATGGGAAGACACAAATGATGTTCTTTAACTCTCAAATTGGACTGTACAAGTGAAAAAATTGACCTTTGTTCAACCAGGTAAAATCAACTATCAGGCCTTGCACGCTGATATGGGTCTATAATAATTCTGCATTAAAAATCCATGCAGTGTGTTTACCCCTCAATGAGTTAAGATACTACACCTCACGACTAACAAGCAAACCGATAGCTAGAGATCAAGGAGGACAGACAGGTCTTTCCTCCTAAGGAACTCCCCTAACACTGCTTCCTCATCACATTCACTTTGCACCCGCTGGCTCAACAGCGCGCTGACAAGCAGCGTCTTGACAAGGACAGATTACAGGGGACTGTTACTACATGCCCAGTAGCTTCAGGGTACATCAGCTTTATCTTTCTATTTCCACGTCCTGACTTCTCTGGGACTTCTTCCAGTCGTTACAGCATACAGGTCCCATGGCACCTCCAAAATCCAGTTAACTGAGAGTGTCTTTCAGTTTAGCCATTCCACTTTAACTAGCTCAGAAGACAATAATAAGGTAATAATAATGAACACTGCACAAACGACTGTCACATTAGAGTTACTCGAGCTGACATAAAACAAACTGATTAGCTCACACAGCACCATGCGGAGCCCTTCGCTGAGCTCCCTGAAGCACCACCACTGCATCACGACGCCAGCGCTTCCCAGGCAGACCAGTCAGCATGGCGACAGGGCTCTGCAGTGGCATGGCTACTGTCAGAGAGCAGCACGGCTCAGGTAGCGGATGCCATTGAGCAGACATTCATCGACGCCTCCTAGACATTTACCACGTCAGGATAGGATTGCACAGGAACGTGCAGCTTTGTACTAGCTCATTCAGTGGGATTCCTGCACTGGAGATACCCATTACAACACAGGCTAGCTCATCACGTCCTGGGGCTCATCAGCTTTCTACCTGCAATCATTAAATGAGGCTTTCTTTGTAGCGAAAACCTTTTTAAGACACACAGAGCGCCAGACTATTGCTGTGGTTTCGCAGCAGCTATCCATTAGATCCCACGGACAGATGGTGTCAGACCAGGCACACTGATCATCTCTGGCCCGATGAAGGACCTGTTGCCTCAGCTCCAGAAACCACTACCGCAGATCCTTGAGAAAGCGACTGGTAGTAAAATGAGAAAATAACCCTGCAACTGTTGCTGGTATTTGAAGAGAGAAAGATGAAGACTGCGTAATCCAGCAGTAGACATTCAAGGAAAGGCAAAAGGAGAACATGGTCACTTGTGGATCTGAGGAAGAGAAGAGTGACAAGCCAGATCTCTTTTTTTTCTCATCTCCAAAATATGGACTTCAGTAAGCAGTCTTGGTCCTCAATGAATGAGGAGGTTTTTTTCAGATCAGACTATGCAGTCCTCATTGCCGACCTCCACAAAGGTAAAAAAGGACTGATAAAACCACGACACTTAGATCATTCATACGAATCGTATCCATATATCCTATGCTCATGTCTAGACATCCCAGAGGACTTCGCAAAGTATTTGCTTTGCAACTGATGAGGCCATTTTGGCATTTAACAATAAAAAACCCAACATCCAGCAAAACATTTACTGTGGGCAAGGAATGTATTCATGCAGGAATATAAAGATCTAGACGCCTGCCCAGGACTGGACTTCAAAGCCTGTCCGGTAGACTGTTCTAGGATAGATCAATTACAGTTTTGAAACAGAATTAAGGCAGCCACTGTTATAATACAGAAAGTACTACCTAAAGCTTCTAAACTGAGAAAAGTTGAATCCATCTGCAAAAAGAACTGTGAAAATCTTAACAGATTAGAAACAAACATGTTGCTTGCGTTTTTATATTGTTGCTCGTTTTCAGAAGAAGTCCCTGCAAACAAGCAGAAGGCAGAACTGTCAGAGTAGAAACCATGCCCTTCGGCTCATCTACTACTCACAGGAACAGTGCAGCTGTCAGAATCCCGAGACGCAAACTCCACATTGCCCAAGTGAAGGATGCCAGCGAGGATTCGAAAAATTCCCATCTGGTAGGTATCACTAATCCCTGAAAAATTATTAATAAAACATTTTGAATGAAGAGAGAAATAAAGAACCACAAGCTGCTGTTGATGAAAAATTTTATTAAAAAGAGAAAAACGGTGGCCACTGTGTGTTTTTTTTAAACTATGGCCTTTGAGAGTACTGCTTGGCTCCACTTCTACTAAAAACATTTTATAGCCAGATGCAAAAAAGAAATATTCCATTAAAACAAACTATTTAATTTGCTGTTTCAAAGTTCTTTGTCAGTGACCTCCAACACTGTATATGCTACACCAAGGGAATCCACCATTTACGTTCATATAACGTGTGCTCCTCCTACACTAGATATGTGATTCCACTGCAATTTATATACCTTCTTAATGCAATAAATTATCTCAGTCCCAAACGTTATCAAACTCTCCTGTTTTTAAACACAACAGAGTATGAAGAGAATACACACCAACAACGTAGAAAACACTTGCTAGTATATCGGATTTGGGATATGATTGTGTTTTACAAATTACCTAGCAAAGTGCAGGCCTGCCTGGTGTTTACCATTTCCTTAGCATCATTGACACCATCAATCACAGGGCTTCCACCTTGCTTCGTATAGTGAAAGTAATTTGCATTCCCTGTAAGAGAAAGAACAAATCTTTTACACACACTGATGCAGAAATTCACGGCGCATCTGTAAAGCTGTGTAACGATTAAGTTGCTCTTGGCAGAATCCATGATTTGAATGATGTCAGTATATTTTTGCCTTCTGGCTCATAGGACCCGCTTATTCTGGACATGATTTTTTTTCAAGATTAAATAGTGCAAATAAGTATTCTTAAGCCACCTGGTTCCTACAATAGGCCCTCAAGCATATTCTCTACCAAACCTTGGGTCAGACTTCCACACCTGTGGAATAATCACTTTGGAAGCAATTATTCTCTAAGTCTGAGCCAACCATTCAAGTGGTAAGTGCAGAGTCGACAGCAGCAGCCCTTTGGAATTATGTGGCAGACATCATTACGCTATTATTGCATCAGGATATTTAAAAAATTCTATTTTGCCCATTTTCTTCTCATTTCTAATTTATGGTCTGGTTTAGTCTTGGGAGTATCTGTAATGCTTTCTGGCTGAGAAGTCATGGTCGGAGAACTGATAGCTTCGTACCACCCCGGGGACGGCACTGGGCTTCGCCGGGAGAGCAGTAGCTCTCCCGAGTGCTGCGTAAATTCCTGCGGTTCCAGTGGCCACGCTTCCAGCTGCACCAACAGACTCCTTTTCTTCTGATCTGCTAAGGTTTCAAGAACGCTGAAAGAGTCATCTGCTAAATGGCTTCTTTAGTTATAATTACATCAGTTCCTTTCTTTCCTGTATCAGCAGATGTGAATCCTAAATGTGCCAGGATGGTGTAGAAGAGCAGAGAAACACTTCAAAACCAGAGCGGTATCTCAGAAATTGGCACTGACAGGTTGTGCAGTTTTCCCCCTATGAAGCTAACTTTTAAAAATATTCAAGAAGCACTGAAATTTATATTGAATTTTAGAAGTGAAGAGGTGATTGCCTGTCCCAAGGTCATCATAATGCCTTTCTTTCACAACATTCCAGTTCCTGCTAAATGAGAAACCTTTCCTTTATCAACATTTTAATTTGAGAAAAGAAAAATTTCACTTATCAGTTTTGTGATCACCAAGTTAGCAGAGATGGTAAAGTAATTCTTGGTAACGGCCCAAGTGAAAGTATGCAGATGCAAAATCAGCTTTTCAGGTGTTCATACCAGAAATGGTAAAATTCTCTAGTAGCTGGAGCCATGCAAAAAAGGTTTTGAAGGACAAAGAGAAGAGAATTTCACCCTCACCACTGGAAAGCTACTCTGGAATCCAGGACATGGTAAGTCCTAGTGATCACAACTGCAGTGTATTAGAGCATGCTGAATAAACAAATCTGTTACTTTCCTTTTATCTAAAAAACACAAAATTTGAGATCTGCGATTTTAGGTATTTTCAAGGTATTTTAGTATTTGAAGGTTTAAAAGTTTAGAATTTAAAAGCCAGCAACTCTTCTTTTGGTTCTATGGCTCAAAAAGCTCAGAGATGCTGCTCTGTACCTACAGTTACACAACAGAATGAACGTGAATTTCATACCTAATCGTAGAGTTTTAAACTCAGGTAATGCTGCAGAGGCACATAGTTGGTAAAAGATGTGGTAATTTCTCTCCTCTTCTGCCTTTAAGAAGAAAGGAATTGATTATTTTTCACAACTTAACAAGCGCCGGAAACATCCACGAGTAGAAAAGATCTACCACGTTTAATGCTTTCTCTAACATTACATAAAGAGCATAGAAGCTGTATGGCAAAAGGAAAGATAAATCAGCATCTATCACTTCCTTTTTCATTAATTTAATCCATTTGCAACAGCAAGAAGCATGCAGACATTTTCATTTAAAAAAAAATGTATGATTTCACTTTTCAGAACTGTGGATTACTATTAAATATAGATCAGGATTCTATGGGTGGGTGAAATGATCATACTTAAAAGCTTTTCATTTTCCAAAAATAACTAATACCATTTGCCTCAGCATTTATAGTAAGCTGGTGAAGGGAGTATTTTTCTTGCCAAGGCAAAGCTGGAATTTTAAAATGAAGGACAAACACAGCTCAGAAGGTTATGACTCATGACCAACACCATAATTCTGAACTTAAGCGCTCTAAATTTTTTTTACAACTTCAAAACAATTAGAAAACCCAGAAAAGGACTCACAGCTAAACCATATGCAAGAAGTCTCTCTTATTTTTAAAATATACAGCAGTACTTCGTGTAACACTCCTACACAATGCAAACTGTAATTACTTGTTTTACACCTTTAGGCAGCAGCCAGTCAGGGATGAGTCCATTCTTACTGAGCTCTAGACTCTAAGGCAGGCAAAGATGGGGAGGAAGCGCAGGAGACAAAAAGGTTTGGATCGGTTCAAGTGTGAAATACCAAAATGACGAGAGTTCAAGAAGGATGAAATTACATATTCTCATTTACCTAAATAACGGCGATTAAGACTCATTCATAATTATTGCGATAGCAGCGGGTTTTAACAAGAGACTGAAAGTGAGCTAAGATGGCAGCTCTACAAACCACAACAGAGAGCTCTCCTGGAGCATGAGTGGTTTCTGCTAGGTTTGAAGCCCTATTCTATAATATTATGGTAAACACAAACTCGTATCTAGTAGTGCACTGAAGGCATTTCATGTTTAAATACACAGCCTTTTTAATATGCATTTTACAACTATGAATAATTCATATAATAAAGGGCTGACTTGGTTTTCCTTCTCTCCCCGCTCCCCACACGTGCTATATTACAAATACACTAATACAGCTATCTCTTAGGAGAGATACCTAATATCAGCAAGCAAGAACTTTTTTTTTTTATAGCATAGTCACACAAATATACAAGAAGAAGATTGCGTCAGTATTACCTGAAACACCACTCTTGATTTTTCCAAGAGGTAAGTTCTCATGTTAGCACCAATGATTCGATACCTCTTATCAAAACCAATTTCAATGTATTTCCCAAAGCGACTGCTGTTGTCATTCCTTGTAGTTTTGGCATTTCCAATAGACTGAAAAAAGGGAATATTGCAAAGGTTAAACAGCTTTTAGAAATTATCAAATCCATCTAATCCTTTACATGGCTCATGAACACTTAACATTAACTTTGTCCTGGTTTCAAAATAATCAAGAATTTGATAAAGAACGATCTCAGCTTGGTCAGAAAGTTGAATCGAAATCTGGTTATTTCACTGACATAAGATCTGGAGCTGATCTTCCTAGCAAAGATTTCACTTCCACACAGTCCAATATTCCAGCTAAAAATCCCTTATTGCTCTCTGAAGTCTTTTAAAAGGAACTAAAGAGCCTAACAGAATGCTCACATACACCCAGATTTCTCCTAAGGACTTAATAAAACTGTAACAATTATTTCACACTGTATATATTCATACACGTATGTGTACAGATATCTGTATAATGCTTGCAACGCCTGTAAATCTACCTATGATAAACCATAGACCATCAAACAGCCCCCATGCGCTGTCTGGCTAACAGTTCATTATTATTATTATTACTCTATAATCATTTCCAAACTACTTCTGCAAACATATCACTAGAGAATATTTACCGTGTGCTTAAATATAATCTAAAAATTAACATGTACAGACTCATGTCATTTGCCTGAAACCGAATCCCTTCCATAGCAGCTCGGTTAGAGAGTCTTCAATGCTGCCCTACGTGCCTAACTTTCTCAGATTAATTCAATGCAGCTTCATACACAATAAACAATATTTAATGTATTTCCTCTATAGTATGTGGTCTTGGGATGCCCAGGGCAAATGATGACTATGGTTCCTAAACGGCGTAGGTGCGCCTCTGCCTTACCTCATCAGCGTTAGGATTCACCCTGCAACAGGCACCCCCCAAATATATCAGAATTCAAGGCATGCAAATCACAACACGCCAAACTTCAAAGCAAAGCATTTTCTCTTCTCAATTAGATCATGTTTTGGACATCATATAGCAATTCGCTTTCCAAAAAAAAAAAAAAAGTCCTACAGATATCTCTGTATCAAAAGGAATGGCATTTGAAGTAATTCAGATACAGCACACTGCCTTTTATCATATGCCACTGTGTTATCAAGTACCTAACTCTGAAGTGCGCCATAACTAAAGACCACAGGGTTGTATCCATGCCCTAGTTCACGTAGCCATCCATAGGAACCCTGTACTGCAACAAAACTTGGGAAAAACCACTGAGAGCAAATAGCAATGCTGAGCATCGGCATTCCAAATCTGTAAAGAAAGGGCAGGCGCGTCGGTAAGGGTGAGATGGGCACAGCGCGGGAAGCGGGGATTAGACCCCCCGAAAGCCCACCGCCGCCGCAGCAGCAGCACGCCTGACCGAGCAGATGCCAAAGCGGGTAGCAGATGAACAGCTGCTAGCAAGGATGCAACAACAAACTGCATCTCTGCAGTTCGAAGAAATACTGAATTCATTCAAACGGAACCTACTCAAACTGCATTTCCCGTGTTTTAAAATTATTGCTACTGTGATATATTTTGTTGTTGTTGGTAGCAATATAGTATTCCAATATTTTCAGAAACCAGTTATTACTTTGAAAAGTATTACTTATAAAAACAATTAAGAAAGTCCTTGGTACCGTAAGATTGCTTACCAGAGTACATACTAAGCTGTACAATTTGCATAGCTACACAGGGCAACAAAGAATGCGAGGCAGGAAATTACACAGAAAGATGTGTTTTAAGACTTGACAATCTCTGTATTTGCAAAAGGAAAACTGTATATAGTTATTGACTACAAAACTAATTATTTAAATAGTTGCCAGAAATGTATAGTGTTCACTTGGTATTACAGAGTGTTTAGTAGGCAAAGATGATGTGAAATTCTGACACTAATGATGGCAGCTCATAAAATCCTGATGTTTAGGTTGTCCAAATAAAAATTAAAAAATTACTTTATGCTCCTAAGATTTTACAATCAATTTAGCAAATGAGGAGTTTCCTGTTTCTAAAAGGAATTACTCATTTTCTTCCTAATCTACATGCATTAATTTGTGTTTCTGCTGATTTATCGACTGAAGAGTTCAAAACATTAATTTTGCTATCCTACAGTCTGTCCCAACACCAGATTTCACAACACTCACTCTAAAACTTATTTAAAATTCAAGTGTTTGAAGTTAAAAGGATAACTTTCATCCCATTATAACAATGTTTAAAGTAACCGAAATTTTGGATATACCTAGGTTCATGAAACTGTTGTTACCCCTAGAAAATAAAAATAAAGCACCACTGTTGGTTTTTAGTGGATAACAAAAGGTATGGAGGGAAAGTTCATTTCTAGTCCTCAATTGAAGTTTCCCTGCTTTGGAAATTAAATCAGAGAACTAGCGGTGAGCTGATGGCCACCGACGGGGACATGGGGTCCAAGCAGTGAGAGAGAAAGAAGGATGCTTGGCTTAGGCTTTGAGACCAAACAAAACAAGAGGCACAGGGAAACCTGTAGGCAGTTTGTATTTCACCCAGCAAACAAACAGCAAACTGCAGACCCGTCCTGCGGTGTCTCTCACCGTAGCTGTCACTTAGCAGACAGGCGGTGAGGACACGGCCACCTCCCTGGCCACAGGTACGGCCTCCGTGGTGTGCAGGGGAAGGCAGTGGGGGCGTTGGGCACCCCCGGTCCTGTTAGCATCTCAAGGTGGCCAAGGATGGAATGACACTTACTGCAAACGTCGGAGCAGTGAAAGGAGTACTCTGGGATTAGCTCAAAATGGCAAAACTGCCATGGCTGCCCGAGGCCCAGGCTGCTTCCGCTGGGGTAGGTGCAGGCCAAGGCAAGGCTCAGCTGCCCTGGCTTCCTCCCATAGCTGGGCAGTTGGATCCCACAACAGCAGAGCCCGCTGCCCAGCACGGCACAGCTTGTTTTATCCCACAAAACAGTTTCAAAACACCACACAGCACCACAAACCAGGCACAATTACCTTGTGGCAGAACACACACAACTGTGATGGGGCAGCTATAGTTTGAGTAGCATGAACTTCTCACGCCAGGAGGAAAGAAGGAATAAAACATAGTTCATTTTTCAAAATATGAGAAATAACAGAATGGCAGCGTTTTGCATTTCACTTTTCACTGCGTGCACTCCATTTACTCATGCCTATCCATAGAATCAAAGAATCATAGAATGGTTTAAGTTGGAAAGGACCTTGAAGATCATCGAGTCCCAACCCCCCTGCCATAGGCAGGGACACCTCCCACCAGACCAGGCTGCCCAAGGCCACGTCCAGCCTGGCCTTGAACACCTCCAGGGATGGGGCCTCAACAGCCTCTCTGGGCAACCTGTGCCAGTGCCTTACAACCCTCAAAGTAAAAAACTTCTTCCACTGATACTTCACACTGTTGCACAGAGATGCTAAACATCTACCAAGGCATCAGTTGTTCTGAGCATTTTCTTAGGTTGTCCATAGACATGCGCATGTGCATGCCTACGGACAGCGCTACTTCTCTCAAGGAATTCCCCCAAGACTGCTTCTCTCTGGTGAATCATTTCTTAACATAGTTCCCTAACTTCAGCTACAACTTGAATCAACAACAGAAAGGGAAAGACACAAAAAATAATTCAGATGAGCCTAAGGAATGTTTGCCTCTTGGCCACGACATCAGAATTACAGCGTCTCCTGAGCCTCCTGGAGAACAGAGATCCCGAAGCAGGAGGGAACTGTACATGTTATCCCACAGCCTATTGCCAGCATCTACGCTCCCAAGCCAATGGCTTTGGGACCTGACTACAGTTAGTTACACGAATTTCCAGAACTGAAACATTAGTCTGAGCTAACTATAGCAAAAGTACATCCTCTCTCGTGTTTTTCCCCTCTGAAAGGAACTGAGTGCATCTCATGCAACTTTGCTCTCTCAGTCTATCTTCCCAATCACACTTCCTAAAATTAAACATTTGCTTTACTCAACAGCTCTCTTCACTTCAAAGTATAATCTACCTGCCCCCACTGTGGGACGTACGTGTTCGGTGGGTAAGACCAGAAGTTTTAATCCTCTTTGGAATTTTACACACAAAACCAGTCTTCTGCACTTGCATTTGGCCAGCGGTCTGGGAACTACCAGTGTTACAAAGCCAAATAGATTTAAAGCAGCGTTCATATAAAAATTACTTTGTTATGTGAAATACATTAACAATACTGAAACATCACCTCCAGTCTTCTCTCAATCTTTCATAAATACTACAAAAAAATGATGCCTAAAGCACATCCTGGTAATTGGAATAAAACCAAAATTTTAAAATATATTTATTCTAGGTTCTTTGATCCTTAAAAAAGTATGGATTGCTCTCTCTGTTGAATGCTTATGTTAGCGCCAGAACAATAACTGCAGCTGGAGGGTGGGGGTTAGCGCAGTAGCTCTCTTACCTCCATGATGGGGTTGGAGGCCAAGACTTTCTCCTCAACATTGGCTTCACTGGCAGATCCACTGACCGTGGCAAAGTACCTCATGGCATACTTAGCAGAGACGGTCTTCCCGGCTCCAGATTCCCCACTGACAATGATCGACTGATTTCGCTCATCTCTGAAACACAAAGACATGTTAATTACCAGCTGTTCTCTCAACGACGCTTATTTTTTGCGTCCCCAACTTGGCAACGACCCTTCCACCATAAATGTTAGCAATCCAGCAATAATGTAAATCATAGAATCATAGAATGGTTTAGGTTGGAAAGGACCTTGAAGATCATCGAGTTCCAACCCCCCTGCCATAGGCAGGGACACCTCCCACTAGACCAGGTTGCCCAAGGCCACGTCCAGCCTGGCCTTGAACACCTCCAGGGATGGGGCCTCAACAACCTCTCTGGGCAACCTGTGCCAGTGCCTTACCACCCTTAGAGTGAAAAACTTCTTCCTAAGAAGAATGCACATGGCAGAAACAAGGCTATTAGTGAGCAAGCCACCTGAGCGGCTGACGGGACCGCCTGCGACGACCAGGTTGCCCAGCTGTGATGGATGCTGCCACCACAGCCCAGCCAGCCCGCGAAGCCGCTCTAGAGAACCTGGCTACAGGCAAGTACCTGCTACGGCTATCCACTACGTGCTTCTGCAGCTACTTCTACCCAGAGTCTCTGGTAAAGTGCTCCACTAAATTATCAGTGCTCATTAGTAAAGGTCGTTAATGCCACCTTAAAGACAGATAAATCAACAGCAGAGTCGGCAACAGAAACCTTTCGTCCTTCTGAGCTAATCATCAGCTTTTCCCAGCATTGTTCTGAATCTGAAAAATCCAAGCAGGGCTGTTCAGGACACAAACAGCAGCTCTGGAGTGAAGACGAACCCTTTGTTGTGAAGTAATTTCTTCTCATTTTAAAAAATAATCTCCATTTGCTATTAAAACAATTTTCTCTCATCTCAAAGAGGGCTCCATCCATAAACCCCAACTCTATGACTAATAAACACAGTACAAAATAACAAGGATAGAAATTAGCATTAATATAGCCTGAATCTTTTAAAATAAAGACCATTCTTGCTTTATACAGTGTTTTGTATTTCCAAAGCAAAAGAAGTTAAAATGAATGATATCTCAAAATACTCCTATCAGCTGGGTGAGCTTAACTCTATCTTACGTATTGGAAAGTGGGGAAAGAAGGAACAAAATTGTACCCCAAAGCTTTACAGAGCTGGGGCTGGAACACAGGAAATATAGCCAAGCCCCAGACCAGGCTGCACTTACAGCGCAGGAACTGGGAACGAAATTTTGGGTACGCACATGTTCAGGCAGCACACAGACAGTCTGCACAGCTTCCAAACGCCTGCTGAGGCCACCAGTAAAAGCTATGCAGGGGAAGCGAAGAAATATGCATGGGAAAAACTATTTGTGGTTTCTGTAGCCTAAAGGTCCTCCAGGAGATCTGGGGTTCTATTTCGGAGATGGTAAAAAAAAAAAGCTGCTGATGAAATTACGAAGCTAAATTACAGATCACATTGTTACTCTCAAGCTGTTTCCTACCTTCGAACACATCCCCGAGCCCCCAGATAAGAGCACAACTCCAGCATCTACTTCATGTTGCTCAAAGACGTAGGCTAAAGGAGCCTCTGGGTACGTCCCACATCTCTGGGAGAGCCAAGGTGGAATTCATTTAACCAAACAAAGGCATTGGACGAAACAGGTTTCCCCCATTTTGGTAAAAGGAAATTACTTTAAATGGCTGGGTGCTGATTTAAATTTAATAGGAAAGTGTTAAGAAGATCAAAGCAACCTCATTTTATGTTCTCAACTTCCATTCGACACATGCGATAGGTGTGAATGACTACAGCACAGTTCACACATCCACACGCACCAAGCTGTCCGTCTCAGTGGGAAAGTTGGGGGAAAGCCGAACTGTTCAGCTTGATATGGGGTTGTGTGCAATCCAGGTTCCGTAGGCTGAAGTGCCAGAGACGCCAGCCTTGGCCACAGGAAAATGAAAACACCCACCAATGAGACCTTTCCTTCCAGCGGCCGTCAAGCCTGCTGCGCGTGCTCCTGAGGAGGTCGGTGGTGCCTCGGATGGCTTGCGGTAGTGATGAAGACTTCCAGGTGGGAAGGGAAGAAGAAACACTCTGGCTTCTTCCCCATCCTCCCCGAGTCCACCAGCGGTAGGTAGACACACAGGCATGAGGGACAGCCTGCAGCTCTGCACATCAGGCAGTGGCGTGAGCAATATGGATGCTCAAGGTCAAAAAGAGCAGTGGAAGGACATGGGAGAAGTTCAACCAAACGCATAACATCTAGGCTTAAATGGGACAACCCGTAACAAACAATTTTCCTCTCGCACAGACAGTTCCTGCAGTGAGTCAAAAACAGAGAGCAATTTCTTCATCGGACTGGCATCGCTCTCTCTTTTATTCCTCCTGTGCTCTTTTCAAAGAGGAAAAAAAAAGCCATACCATTCTAAAACATGAAACTTGTGGTCTGATTTCAGGAGCTGCCTAACATAGGAGATGGGCAACGACATAACAAGCTCTTCATTTGTAGATCACCAGTTCTATTTCATGTATTAAATATCGCTAATATACAAAGACTCATGAAGCGTGAGTCCTATGAAACATATCCTCTGATGATTAAGCTTATTTTTAGCTTAGTTCCCAAAGTACAGAAGGCTTTCAGAAAACAAAGTAATGCAACCTCAGTACTACAGACTTCTGACAAAACTGTCAACAAAAACTCTGCTGCCGAGAGAGGAACATCGAAATAAAGGTGTCTCATTCTACCTGTCACATCCCTGAAGAACACGTGTGTGAGCGTGGAAAGCTCACGCTGGTTTTGCAGTCCCGAGTCCCTCCTCGGGAGCGCAGGAGTGGTAGGAAACACCAGGCTCTTCAGAGCGCTGCAGAGGAGGGAACTCCATCTTTCCAAAGCCAGTGATGAAAAAATGAGGTTGAAATAATTTCTCCTTAAAAATACCATAGCTAATTAGCCTAGAGTTTCTGTCCCCCACGTCGTAAGATACGAAGACGTACTCTTCTCCTTAGCACTCATTCATGTGCTCAGGAAGAAGGGATCCATTATTGTACTACTGTACAAGTACATATACACACACACTTTCCATGAATTCGCCTAGAGAAGATACGGCTGGCTCTGTGCGAGCTGAAGACGTTGCTGCCACCTCTTCTGCATTGAATATTTGTGTTCGCAGCAGCTATGGCAATCATGAGAAACAAAGGGCTCGCTCATGGTCTGCAGCAGAGCCCTCTCACATCACCCTCCCAGTGCTCCATCCACCCTCAGAGCCACTCTTGTCTGCAGAAGTACATTAGTCCATTGTTTTGCTTTAACACACTGGAGTGACCGCCCTTCAGCATATTATTCTTTCTGCTTCTTGGCAGAGAGAAAGGGAAACACAACAAAACGGCCAAGATCGCACTCGACATTTGAAGAAGGAGAAAGGGCAGCGTAACACAACACCCCAAACACAACGGCGGCAGGGGATGACGAGCTGTTGCTGCCACAACATGCCTAACAAAGAGGCCCTACTAAAGAAAAAAAAAAACATTTTGTTACCTAAAAGAACTTGTTTCCATGCTTTAGAGAAGATGACTTAAGGGCTGATGGCCTCTTGGTTACGTCGCAAGTTCAATGCTGTGAGAACCAATCTAACTGGAGACACTGCATGTCAGCCGATGGATGAAGCTGATGTAATTATATTCAGGTCATCGTATCATAAAAAGAGTTTCATTAGGATAAATAGTGTCTGCATACCTCAGCCCTGCTGATTGTTGATTATACATCCCCTAAAGCGCTAATCCCAGCCTTTGGTCTATCTGGAGCTGTGTGGAGTGACTGAAAAGTCAATCATACTTAAAAATTGGACATCCTTTGTGAATTAGCAATGGTTTGCCCATAAATCATCCATAGGAGCTTTCTGCAGAGTTCCTGGCCCTTTCCAGGGAAGACTTGGCATATGGATGTCCTACCACAGGCAGCACGGTACTTAGTCTTTCAAGAAGGAAGGTGGGGTAGTCCTGCCAGGCAGCTGTGTCAGCTCCTCAGAGGGCTGGTTTATGTCATTAAACCAAAATATAACCTCCGCTTATGCCAAATGAAATTTTCATAATCAGGCTGCATTCAAAACAAAACAAAACAGCAAAAAACCAAACCAAAACAAAGGAAAAAAATCCCCAGAAAACATAAGTAACAACACCCTGAGTTCCTTCTCAGGTATAAATAACACCTTTGGAGTTATTTTTAGCTAAATCATTAGCCCCCAACCTTTGACCTGACATTTTCAGCACTTCACATGTCACCAGCCAGGAAAAAAAAAAAGCTATAATTAAAACTTTCAGCCAACGAAACAAGTAAGTAGGGCAACAGCGTTACGTGAGACACCACTTTGCAGCCTGATGCCACAATCCATTATTTATGCAACACTTCTTCATCTTCTTGGAGCTTTTTCTCTGAATAAAGCACGTTAACTAGATTATTTTAAAATTAAGATTACTGAATGGAGGGAAGATTTTAATTATGCTTTTACAAAGAGAAATCAGGGAAAGCGAGCTGGGGGACAAGAAGGCGCAGGAGTCCTCTTTCACCCAAAGGCGGATAACGATCACGTCCTAGGATACAGAACTACACTGCAGTGGCACAATACTAAGCCAAATTATCTTGAAAAGAGGCGTTGAACCCCAGCAGGCTGAAACCGACTGACCGGGAGCAGTTTACCATTCACGGAAACACGAAGTATTATGTTAGGGCATCGGTCAGGATCCCACTCAGCTTTTGCCATTTCTGAACAGTGCAGGAGAATAAAGGAATGACAAAACCAAAATAAAACCCCAGTTTTAAGATGATAGGCCCAAACATTTCACGAACTGACATGTGAAACGATAGGCTGAGATTGCTTGCAGAAGCAAGGGACTTGATTCAGAAATACTCCATATCCATTCAATCAGGCCTATGCTTTAAGAGTCACATGAGGGTAACAGCTATTTCTTGTCAAATAAAAGAACAGTAACACACTACGGGATAAATAGCTGATAATTTAAAACAGTGTTATCTATCACAAAAATAATGCTGATGTCTAATTTTGAAAGGTAATATTCAGATGCTGTATCTGAGCCATACACAACTCCACTCCATATGACAAGTAATGGCCATAGAATGAGCAATAAATGTCATTAATTTTTCATATCATAGTTCCAGTAAAGGACAGAAAGAGATTTGCACACAGGCTGGTAAATTTTAAAGACAATTTTGCTTTACATACAAAATTCTGTCGACAGGCAATATGTTTATGAGAAAATTCACTGTCAGAGTGCCAAAACAGAATAGATGTAGACTTACCTAACTCCTGGAAGCTTGAGATTACAACCTACGTTCCAGCAGGGGGGTGGGGTGTTATGCTTTGAAAAACCATTGCAAAACTCAACACCGAAGATAGCTTCTGCTCAAAGGAGGTTCAGCGCTGGGGAAAAACAGAGTGCTACAAACTGACTTGAGGTACCTTACATGCAGAAAAGAGTTTTGCAGAACACAAATGAAATGACGACGCACAAGAAACCAGAAAGCGGTTTAGAAAAAAAAATCTTGTTTTCAAGACATGAAAAAACCCTTTGTTGAGGACCTGCATATATCTTAACGCAATACTTTTAATAGCATTGACTACTACTAACTTTAAACCCTGTAATTCATAGAAATCTAAGGGAGATGCTTTCAGAAGGGCTCAGAACGGAAGAAATGGTACTCCCATGAGATCACATGATCCCATGAGCTCTGGAGTCCCCAACATAAGAAGGACATGGACCTGCTGGAGCGGGGCCAGAGGAGAGCCATGAGGATGATCCGAGAGCTGGAGCACCTCTCCTATGAGGAGAGGCTGAAAGAGTTGGGGCTGTTCAGCCTGGAGAAGAGAAGGCTCCGGGGAGATCTTATTGCGGCCTTCCAGTACCTAAAGGGGGCCTACAGAAGAGCTGGGGAAGGACTTTTTACTAGGGCATGTAGTGATAGGACGAGGGGGAATGGCTTCAAACTGGAAGAGGGCAGGTTTAGATTGAACATCAGGAAGAAGTTTTTCACTTTGAGGGTGGTGAGGCACTGGCACAGGTTGCCCAGAGAGGTTGTTGAGGCCCCATCCCTGGAGGTGTTCAAGGCCAGGCTGGACGTGGCCTTGGACAACCTGGTCTAGTGGGAGGTGTCCCTGCCTATGGCAGGGGGGTTGGGACTCGATGATCTTCAAGGTCCTTTCCAACCTAAACCATTCTATGATTCTATGATTCTATGATCACGGCTGTCAGCTGCAATGGGAGCAAGAGCAAGGCTGTCACTGGGCACCTTCAATGTGTACAGAGCGCTGCAACAACACGGACTAATCATTGATGGCTGTCAACATCTAAGGCAGATTTTAGCAATTTCAGTTGACCAATGGAAAAACTGAGGCAAAAAAAAGAAAAAACAGTGCAAGAAATGAAACATTAAAGGCACTAAACATTAAAGGCAGAGTAGCCAATTTTCAAACAATTTCCATTCCTTAAGATCACCGCACCCACTGAAGCTGGTTCCCTCAAAAACCAAAACAGCTTACTGCATCACAGCCATCATTTCCACAGCAAACTGTCCAAACAGATTGGGATAATCAAGACATACAGACTGAAAAATCCCTACAGATATTTTTGTTTACCTTCTTCCTCTATACCAATAGAAAATCCCTCTCTGAAGCAGGAACACTAAAACAGTGAAAAACCTACCCATCAATAAGCATTTCAGAGGGGATTAAAGAAGCCCAGAGCTATTCAATTTAATCATCAAAGCACAACATTGTTTTTGTGTTTCTTTGCCTCCTATGACTGATGCATCAGACGTATCACTTGATCTTGTCTTTCAGACTCATGACTCCACAGAAAATAACATCAAATAGATGTATATAAGCACACGCACCACAAAAACAACGGCCCGGGAAAACAAACAAAAGGAATACAGAATTATTGACATCAACCTCAATATTCGTATCAATCCGTCCATACCCAAGCCACCAGCATCTCTCCCTGGCAAAAGCATATCTTTAACAGCCGATTTTGAAGGATTCTGACATGGCCTTTGAAATGCTTGCCTGTGGTGAACTATTTCAAAGTTGAGTTGTCTCAATGCCATATAACATAGGTAAGATTGGCAGAAAAGAAGAGTGAGATTTTCTTAATATAAAATGAAGAGACCAAATAACAGGGCAATTTGACGAGAAGAACATTAGTACTTACTTTGCCTTCGATCCTAAATCCTCTGTTTGTTAACCTTGAGGACACTGCCAAGCTGCTGATATTTTTAAGGAAGTTTCTTGTCAGGGTGGTTTGAAGGCCACCAACTTCAGCCCATCTTCTCCCCTCACTGCTCCAAGTGCTAAGAGGTTTAATTAAATCTACTGCCTTTTTTTTTTTTTTGCAGAGTTGCTACTGGTTTCTTCTTTTCTTTTGGGGTAACAGGTTTAGGTTATGGCTAAGGGCACCAACCCCATGGCATACGACAGTTTCATGTTTTATTTAAATCAAAACAGCACAGACTGCTGCTAAAGGCCTGATCCTGCAATCTTCAAACAACGAAACCTCCTACTGTTTCAATGCAAGAACTAGAACACAATAAATAGCTTTTATTTAATCTAGCAGTGACAGTCTGGTCTGCTTTATCTCGCTGCTGTTCCTCTACTGCAGTTCTGTGGTAATAAGGTAGACTTGTAAGCCTGAAATTGCTTTGCATTTTCAAAAGAGTTAGTTTTGAATGATCAAAGAACCTGACACAAACTCCCAGGGAAGGAACCTGTGACTCAGGGAACATTTGGGACAGATCCTGTTCTCAGCGTACATACGTAATTACCCTAACATCAACGTGCGTCATGCCCACCAAAGACAGAAAAGGAACTTAGCAATATGCCATCCTACAGCTGAATTAGGGCAGCAGGAAAACCAACCCAAGAAAATAACTTCAAAAACTAATGATATTGCTGAAATTTCAGATAGGGTTCATTCTGAATCGCTGGCATGTTTGAAATCTGGCTGTTCTTCCATTAGCTGCAGCTCCTCCGAGAACCACGGGATTAACCAGGGACCAGCGCAAACCTAGTTTAAGCTCAGTGGCATGTCTTACACCCTACATTACAAAGCTGATTCCCAAACTGTGCAAGGCCACACGTATGTGCACGCAGTTGATATGATTAAGTGTCCCCAGCAATGCAAACATAACTCTGACCTAAGTAAGCATCCTATTTTCTGCAATCAACCTCTCAGCATCCCCGCTGCATATCTGTGACAGCATATGACCAAAATAACCGACAGTATCTTCAGTCAGAACATTCACGCGTCTCTGTATCTGAGAGCATGACTAAACAAATCTGTTTAATAAAGACCAGTTTTCCCCCATGAGGCAGCTGTAACAAAAACAAGAGCACAGAAAATTTTACTGAATAACTTCCTCATCGGTAGGATGAAATACAAGAAGTTTACACAACGCACTGAAAATAAAAGCAGCATGGAAGGGCTAAATACCATTGTAACTGCTTTATCAATGTTGCCAAATAACTTAGAAGTATCGATGTTATAGGAATAGAGAAGTACATCTAATACTCCACCTGTTCCAAACAGCTTATTCAGTCTCGGAATAATTACCCACAGAAAAGATTTTAAACTCCTTTCTTGTGAAATCCGTCAGTGTTCATCAGGTATCAATATAAAGTTTAGAGTTCTCTGTAGTATCAAATGTTTTGTGAGCTTCACAGAAAAGTAGCTTGATTAACTTATTAAGAAATTTAGGAAGGAAGTTCCCAGCCCCGGCAGGCTAAAGGCAGCGCTGTCTTCATGGGACTGGGCGTCCTCCAACGCAGGGGAGAGGGTGCACAGCAGATGAATGCAGGGAAAAGAGTGAAGCACCAGAAGGAGAAATCCGGTGTACAAGATGAAACGATAAGGTTTTGCACACCTCATCTGAAGGCTCACTAAATAGGTCTGACTTCAGTAAATGTTGAAATAAATACAGTGTTTCCTAAAAATACCGTGATTGTAAACTTGAAACCAAAATACATCCGTATTTCTTTTCCTAGAACACTCTTTCTTCTTTTTTCAGCAGGAAACGTGCTTTGGGAGAGACACAAGGATTATTTTGGCAGAGCTCAGCAGCCCGTGCCCTCCCCAAGACCTGCCCTCCCCAGTCCCCTGACAGGGGAGGTCCCAGGTCCCCGCTTTGGGCAATCGTGCTCCACGTCTGGGCGATGCTTCCATTGGCACCGTTATTTGCTTTTCTCAAAGACCAAAATTGCTTTTTGCACTTACCCTAAAATGAAAGGCAGCTGTAAAACCCACCAGCCCTGGAAGCTTTAACACGAGTCAGTGCAATATATTTAGCTTCACCTCTGGCTGAGCATGGTGTTGTGTGGCAGCAAACAAGGCTGAACACGTTCGGCAGCACTTGTTCAGTGCAAAGCCCTTTGAAATTCAGCCCAGGGCGTGCAGCATCTGCTAGAAGCCATTCTAAAAACTGGCAACTCTATAAACCCAGGATTTGCTTTTCAAATAGACGTAATTTAACCGTTCAATAAATAAATAAGAATTCATTCAGCAGTTTTCTAATGCTCTCAGACCGATCGAGTAGAGCAGCAGCCAGGTCCGGGCAGCCTTCCCGGCACCTCTTGCAGCATCTTGCCCTTTGTAAACCTTCTGAACAATTTATTTTAATCACAAAGTTCTTCACAGCCCTAAATAAGTTCCGTTATTCCTTGTCTCTGGATTTGGCTCTTGGCCTCCTGAACATGGGACAGCATCCCCATTTTGTCCGCTTACTTTCCAACTGCTTCCTATAGTCCACATAATGTAAGCACATCTTTCCATTCTCTTTACGTAGCTGCTGAGCCCCTCTACCTGGGAGGTCTCCTTAGAATCATAGAATGGATGAAGCATTGGAAGGAACCTTAAAGATCTCATAGTTCCAACCCCCCTGCCATGGGCAGGGACACCTCCCACCAGACCAGGTTGCTCAAAACCCCACCCAACCCGGCCTTGAACACCTCCAAGGATGGGGCATCCACAGCTTCCCTGGGAAACCTGTTCCAGTAAAGAATTTCTTCCTAATATCTAATCTAAATCTCCCCCTCTTTCAGTTTAAAACTGTTCCCCCTCGTCCTATCACTACACTCCCTGATAACGAGTCCCTCCCCATCTTTCCTGTAGACCCTTTAGGTACAGGAAGGAGCTACAAGGTCCCCCTGGAGCCTTCTCTTCTCCAGGCTGAACAACCCCAACTCTCTCAGCCTGTCCTCATAGCAGAGGTGCTCCAGTCCTCTGATCATCTTTGTGTCCTCCTCTGGACCCGCTCCAACAGGTCCACGTCCTTCTTATATTAGGGATCCCAGAGTTGGAGGCAGCACTGCAGGTGGGGTCTCCCCAGAGCAGAGTAGAGGGGCAGAATCCCCTCCCTCGCCCTGCTGGCCACGCTGCTTTTGATACAGCCCAGGACGGGGTTGGCTTTCTGGGCTGTCAGCGTACATTACCGGCTCATGTTGATCTTCTCATCAACCAACACCCCCAGGTCTTTCTCCTCAGGTCTGCTCTCAATCCATTCTCCGTCCAGCCTGTATTTGAGCTTGGCATTGCCCCGACCCAGGTGCAGGACCTTGCACTTGGCCTTGTTGAACTTCATGAGGCTGGCACGGGCCCACCACCTTCCTCTGGAGAAGTCTCCCCTGCAACCAGGCAGCATCGATAAATGCCACCCCAGCACCCTACTTTCACCTGGACTGCAGGAAACCGCTTTTCCCCCATTTTTCAAGATTCCTCCTTGCAGTGCTCCTTTGCACAGCGGGCACAGCCCCTCCTTCCCTGTGGAGCCACGGCACCCCGGCGTTCCCAGTGCCAAAGCCTTCAAATTCACTTGTATTGGCACATCCCAAAAGGTGCGGCCTGACACAGGTAATTATTTTTTCCACCCTCAAAGGGCTGTTGTGCAGATTAACCAGGTAACTTTCGTAAAACGCCCAGAATGTGCAAAGTGCTATGTAAGCACTAAAGATTATTATTTTTAGAGACCAAAATGCTTTGAACCATTCTGTGGCGATGTGATGAGAGGGGAGAAAAAAGAAAAGAACAAGTGAGTTCCTAGCGCGATGCCCCAGGAGCAGACAGCAGCCCCATTTCGTGGGCTGCTCCACTGGCACACCCTGCACCCATGGGTTTATTTTGACTACCTGGATCTAACATGCTCTGACCCGACACATCCCGCTCTCCACAGGCGCCACGCATCAACAACTCAGAGACACCTTCAGCTGCGCCCTGAGTCACAACAATCGCTCCCGACTAAGCAGTAAATTAATTCTTTGTAAAATCATTCATTTTTAATAGGCATGAAACATCAGGCCAACAAACCATGTTCTTTAACCACATTTCTAAATATACTTCCAGTTTAACTGGTTTTTGAAGCCTAACAGTGTTTCTCACTGACATCTTCTTCAGCTGCTGGAGACAAGAGAACGTTCTGAGCACAGGACCGGGGTCTGGAAGCTCAGCTCTGGGCTGATCCAGGCACGGCCACGGCACACCATCTCTGCCTTACTTGACTTGTAGACAAGCAGAAATTGATATACCAGTATTAGAGGAGACAGACTTTGGGGAATGCTTCTAAAGTGCCTGGAAAACACGTCGCCTTGCGTGAAAGCAAACACTATTACACAATATACGTTACCTGGCACAGAGACCCCTTAATGCTGCAGGAGATGAAGGTATGAGAAATATAGCATGTAATTTTTTTGATATTGAAGACAAACTAGCTTTGAGAGAACGTTACCAGGAAACCCATTTAACTGCTGCACTATATACGACATACTCTATTCTCACATATTTTATCGTCAGGCTGCTGTGATCAAGTCATCAGACACTGGATCAGGATTTTCGATTCCGGGGCTCCGTGCCCTGCTTTTGCCACCTTGGTGAACTCGCCAAAGTTGCTCTCCCGCTCCCCACGTCCGTTTCAACTTGTAAAATAATGACACTGATCTCTTCTGTAGAGGACTTTTAGATCCGACCGTGGAAAGTGCCAAACGAAGGTGAAATATTACTATTACACATAACCTGAATTCTCTTGAGTCTGTTCCAGCTTCAAACTCAGCCACTCCAAAACACCTCAAATTCTTAAGCATCTTTTGGTCCTCCAACAACAGCTTGGTAAAAACGCTCTGCAATACTCTCAAAACCAGCAGATGTAGGTTGTTGTGGTTTTTTTAAATTAACAAATCGCACCACTTGCCATTTTAATTGTATCCAGGAAACACAGCTCCTGACCATAAAAATGGCAAAAGGTGAAAACATAATGAATTGACGGTAACATCTCTCGACACATAGAAATGAAAGAAAACCGAGGTCAGCACATGCTGCAAAATCATGACAGATTGCACTCCAGAGGAGCACAAAGATGAGCCAGCACTATGCAACTGATTTATCTAGGGATTAGTCAGAGGTCACTCCTCCAATAGTGTAGGAAAGCTCATTGCTTAACTACCAGCAGGACACCTCACATGAACTCTAGCTTCCAGCTAAGGCCACGCTTAACCCTTGTGTTGCCTAAAAATAATCACTGCTCAGACTAGAAGGTCCCTGATGTTACGTGAAGTTGATTAGCCTGTCCGCTCTCTTGTAGCTGTAACACCATAACGTGCCGGACCCAAAGTATAAGAGACTATTCCAAAATCACCTGTTCTCACCAAAAAGGACAATTTCCCTTTTCATTCTAATTTTAACAACAGAGCCCCAAAAGTATCATCTTTTTTCAAGGTGAGTATTTCATTTAAAAAGTCATACGTCAAAGCCCCAGGCCAAAGGCGGCCCTTGTAGGTTTATGAAGGCCCACCACAGCAGCCTCTGGTTTCGTAACTGGATGCAGAGCCGTGACAGGGAGTTGATCATCCCCCTCCCGACTTCTGCCAGGAGAGAATAGAGTATCCATTTATCAGACACTCGGAAGCAAAGCAGCAGCTGATCAAACATGCATTTTTGTAAGAGGACATCATCTTGGGATGCCTGGGATGACTGGAGCCTGTCAGGCAAGGTGCTTTCAAAACACCTACTCAACCGCTCACTGAGCTCATTTTGAACAAAAAGCAGTAGAAAAAAAAAAGTCTTCCTGTAGCTGAGAGCCATCAGCCACATGCCAAAAAACTGACAAAACAGAGAGGCGGCCTGCTTATTAAAGGTAATTCAATGAAAAAGATACACACCAACATTGAATAAATCATTATACTTTGTCCAAACAGAAAAAGCAAAACTTTGGAGAGTGACAATTTAGACACTGTTGCCTTCCGTCCATGTATTCACCGAGTCTCACAGGGACCTCATCAGTACGTCATTCTGTTTGCAAATGTTACTTTCAACTTGCACTTCGCTAGACAACTTTACTAATTAACCACAAGGAAATCTCCAAGTTAATTCATTAAATTGAAAAGCACTGAACTCTGCTGTATCTGTCATCAGCCACATGTAGAATGGAACAAACCAGACCAATAAAGTGCTGATAAAAAAAATATATTATCTTAATTACTGCAATATACCCTTACAAGGCAGGCGAAGGGACCCTGCGTAAGAGCCACTTAGAACTTCTTTCCCTAATAGTGGTAGGAAACCGATAATCATATGTCTCACACATTAATGCAATTCTTAACAGTTTCAAGAGTATAATCATCAACGTCTCCTCTTACTGCAAACCATACAGTTAAAAATTGAGGCTTGTACTGAATATTACAAAGAAAATGAGCTGCACCTGCTGAGGGATACGATTCCTACTGAAGTTGTAATTCCTACTTCAAAAAAATAAAAAAAAATCAAATACTTGCCAACTGACGCTTTGCTTCAGTTTTCATAGCTACCACAGAGGGGTAACTGTGAAGACTGAAATTCTTTTTTTGTTAATAATTTGGAAACGCTGACTTACAAAGGTGGTATGCATTGTAGTTCAAGGTTCAACACACGCAAACACCCACCTGCTGACATTGTGGTTTATATTTCTGAGGCAAAAATAAGTTCTTCAATAATAATTTACTTCCTTTTAAGTTGCTCATCTGCCTTAAATAGTATCCCAAACCTGTATACGTTTGCTCAAACAAAGCAAACTATCGATGAACAATACATTTCCTATCCCTCAGAAGAGAGAGACCTCGGCGGGCAGATCCCAGCTCTTCCCAAAAGCACAGCTTGTTCCAGCTGCGTACAGCTGTGCTCCTCCAGAACCCCAGCAAGCCCCCAGAGGGCTCTGCAGGAAAGCCCTGAGGCAGGGGGAGACCCTGGGACAGGTCCCCGTCCCACCGATCCCACTCCCTCACTGGTGGACCTCCTCCTGCTCAGGCAGAGGGAGAGATCTGCTCCGGAACCCTTACAGCCGCCGGCTGGAGGATGGTACAGCCCAAACCAATAAAGTTCCTGGTAAGTATGAGGCATACGTAACCCTAACTCTAACACAATTTAAATGCCGTTGTAAAACTAGTTCATTGCTTATTTTGGGCACAGCAGAGGAAAGGTGTTGGAAATGAAGCTGCCGGTCAGGGCAGAGGAGCGGCAGGAGATGGAGAGGGCAAAGGAAGAAGGCACAGAGGTACAGATGAGAAGAGGGGAACAGAAGGGGAGAGTGGAGAGGAGGGAAAATAAGAAAAAAAAAAAAAAGAAATAATAATAATAATCCAAAATGAGATTAGTCTTGAAAGAGCTGTGCACATTTTGCTGTGCTGACAAAGACAAGAAGCTACTGAGCAAACAGTAATCCCTTATCTGATTGTCAGCTACAGGTAAAGATGAGCCATACCCCTTTTCACTGACCCACTGCTGGAAACCGGCGACAGAACCGCTGTTGAAAGAGGAAATAATGGATGCCCCAAGGGGCACAGCCCTTCACAGCCCAGGCATAGGGCTGGCTCTACGCAGAACATTTCACATGCGAAGGTATCTCTATGTGCTGCTTTATGCTGCAGTTACCCCCAAGCAGTTGCTGAGTATCACTTCTCATGCACAAGCCAGATGTGAGCTCCATCCCTGTCTATTCCAGCAGTCAACGTTTTTGCACTGTATTTTTTCTGAAGACATGAGGCAAATATTTAGTGCAGAATCACTGGCTCTCCTGATTGCTGTCATGAGGCATTTTCTATGGCTGAAGAGGACCACAGAGATCATTTAGTTAAAACCACGCGCACGGAAAGAGTTTCTCAGCCACAGCAGATGGAGTAATGAAGCTGGCAAAAACAAATTCTAAATCATTAAATCATAAATTAACAAGAAGACTTAAGGAGTAAATATTTAGAACAGCTCACTGAAGCCTTATGGATAGAAGCATCATGACCAATTATTCCAGTGATCATTTAAACATGGAGTTAGGAAAGATTAGAAACCACAGAAAAATAAATCTCACCAATTACATGCATAAATGCAGATTAATGCCATATGAGTAGCTACCATATGAATATTCAATGCAATTATTAAAGCGTTAATGAAACGGTCACAGAAAATTTGATTTTCATTTTTAAATAGCCAGCTGCAGAAATGTAAATCTGCACATTTCTTTCTTTAACTTCATAATTCAGGACTAAAAGGTGATTCGTTCAGAGTGTAGAAAGTTATCACTGAAGTTAAAGGGCAGAACAACTGATTAAGGAACTGGAAACAGCATTAGAAAATGAAATCCAATGAGCAAACCCAGTGTGTCCAAGTGACAGAAAAAGTTCTTAAAAAAAAACAAGCAAAAAAAAAAGAGAGAAAAGGAAATAAACATTAGGAAACTAAGTAAACAATGAAATTGTTACATCAGTGTAGAGGAATTTTTTTCATTTTCCTTACGCGCTCAAATTTCATTTTGCACCTATGAAAGTACTGTCAGTTATTCATAAAAGAATAACAAATTGTTTATAACGTTGTAGACACACAAAGGCATTAATTCATTAATGCAAAAGGATTATTTAAGATCATTTCCATGCTTATATAACTTCTCATCATTTGTTTCAAAAAGGAACTTCTACCACATCTTATTTGTTGTTATTCAGGACAGCAGGACTGCTGGAGGGCACAGCCAGAGCCGGAGAGCAGGCAATTACCACAAAAAGCAAAAACCACAGCAGAGACTCTAGCCAAAATCTCAGCCCTCTGAGTCCTCCTCTGAGGGCAGAGGATGCAGACGGTGGCAGATAGCAATCTCCGCTGCACGGCCTTCAGCCAACAAGCACACAGAACACGGGTGATCCGGCAATGTGAGATTTAGACTGAACACTAGGAAAGAATTTTTCCCAGAAAGAGTGGTTGGGCATTGGAATAGGCTGCCCAGGGAGGGAGTTGAGTCACCATCCCTGGGTGTGTTTAAGAGCCGTTTAGATGTGGTGTTGGGGGATATGGTGTAGGGGAGAACTTTGTAGAGTAGGGTAGATGGTTGGACTCGATGAGCCCAAGGGTCTCTTCCAACCTAGACAATTCTATGATTCTATGATTTCGACGCAGGTGAGAGGTAAGCCCGCTCCAGACAGTGGTTAGAGGCAGCTACCGGAGAGACATCCCCCTCCAGCCTCTTATACTTGCAGCTGTTAATGTTAAGAACAAAAAATTCTGGGAATTTGGATTACCTCCATCACTGACATATAATTCCAGGTCACTGTACCATGCCTCAGACGTAAAATAAGGCTAATAAATTCTTATTTTGTAGGGCTTTTAGAGGGACTTCAGCAGCAAGTCTGTCTGAAACAACAGTGATCCAGATCTGTAAAACAGTCAGCGAGACCGAAAGAGCCACTCCGCAGATGTGAGTGTCGTAACACGCAGTTTTGCCTTTATGTTCCCATACCAGATTATATGCCTATTTTCTTAGCGGAAAGGAAGTAAGGCGAATACCTCTGCCGCTCAACAGTGCAGATGGAGGGTATTTTTGAAACATTAGCTATTTTGAAATTACCCGAAGTCATGAAGTGTTGCACTGTGCTGTACCGTTTTCTTTTGAAATGATCTATTCCGTGGGTATCATGAATCACCATTTCACGTACGCAGCTGACTAACTTCACAGTGCACAGAGCATTTTATTCATTCTAGCTCTCATATGGATTCTTAAACGAACAGATAACTAATTTCAAAGATGAACGTTTTGTCATTTTCAACCCCTTCTCCCCTGGCCTCCCCCTCCCGCAGTATGGCTTGAGGGTCATCACAGTTAATCTGGAGATCTGCCACTGGTTTACTTAATTAATTTGATCATGTGCTGTATTGTCAACAAGGAAAACTGTATCAATAGCTCAGAGCTAACCACGGAGAATACCGGGGACCATCTTGTTAACCGAAGACGGCACAGTACCCCAAAAGATCTTTACCCGAGGAATGAAATATTTGAAAAGCTCCTCAAACTGGCAGGCTCTTGGGGTGAAGCGGAAGAAGTTTCTAATAACCGCTCTCCTTGGGTGACAAGTTCATTTTCATGCAATATTTAAAGAGAGGAGGATTTCCTGCGCAGCTGTTACCATCTCCTTAGAGACGCTGTTTTCAGGCACTCTGTGCAATCGTCCCTCTGCTCCCTCTTAATTCTAGTCACCAACAGCCACGGGCAGATTACATAGCCGGGACTTTACTGACGTGACTGGGAGCCTATAATAGCACTCATAAGCTGAGTGATTATTTTTTTCTGTTGTCAGTATCACATATAAATACGAAACAGTAAAGAACCTGGCACTTTTCTCTTTAAAAATCCACTGATGATTAAAAAGCACCTCCAAATTTTGCTAATCAAATTAAAACAATGTAATCTTACAAAGCGCTGGGCTAATTTTAGACCTAAATACTGACGAGATCTGTGGTTATTCCTGTTACCTCTCAGTGGCCGTGATCTCCCCATAGCATTCGTAATGAGTTCGCTAACTCAGGCAACTTACCCCCTTGTGAAACGTGCTAAAACACTGGATAAAAGACAGATCTTGCAAAATATTTAATGAGCTATAAATTAAAGAGAAGGCCATCAGCCAGAGATTTTAATTCTTATGCCTTTCAGAAAAATAATGAATACAAGACTCGTGCTCTACAAACCTGGCCATCTGCTTGTACGCTTCTTCAGCCACCGCAAAGATATGTGGATCCATATCCCCCATATTTTGGCCACTGTACGCATTGATGATATCTTCGCCATAGATAGGCAGTTGCTCATACGGATTTATGGCCACTAAGACGATACCTACAAAGGAAATGAAAAAAAAAAAAAGGAATTACTGATAGTTGTTTCAGAAGAAAACAAATCAAAAAAATGGCTTTAACACCAAATATTGTTTGAGCCTTTCTAAAAATATTAACTAGAGAAAAATAAGGATACGATATTACTGACTTCAGCAAATATTTATTCTGACCACAGTTTTGCATACAAAAAGTGCCAGAAGAGTTTACTTCTACCCTGCTTTAGAAAACACATCAGGGACAACTTTTTACTTTTCCTCTCTATCTGCCTTTTCTAAAGCTAATGTGCACAAAACAACCAGAGTCAGAGTGTGTCGACTTGAAATACAGCCTGCTCGGTGCCGTAAACCAATGAATGTGCATTGTACTTCCCTGTGTTTTACTGTGAATTACCAATGATAACATGATTTGTGAATTATAACTATTGTGCGGCCTCGCTGACTGCCAGTTTGGCTATGTGACGTGTGTTAACCCTTCAGCCATTACGCTGTGCCCAGGAATAACATCTTCAGTTTTTGTAACAAGCAGCAAAGGAGAGTCGTGGTGTAATTTGGATTCCGGGGCATCTCTACCAGTCAGGCAGGACAACCTCCTGCTCAAAGGGATAAAGAAAAAATACGTGTAGACATATCCCATAGGGCTGATACATAGCAGTAGACAGACGTGTCAGGAAATTAAGCAATTACAGCTGTAGAAGGCACCATAAACCCCTCACCTTATACACCTCTGTGTATAACTACTTCCCATTTCCTATTTTTTCCACCCCAGTTAAACCCATACCTGCCTTTTTTACCACCACTCATTACTACAGTCTTTCTAAACTCACGCCATCCTTTTATTCTCCCCACACAGAAAAATCGAGTCTTACTCCATACACCCTTCCTAACCACCAAGCGAGAGCTCAAATGCTTTTGCTATGATTTTCTTTATCATGAGAAACGAGGATTGCTCTGCCCACGGGGATGATTTGCCAAAGATTACGTACACTTTCCTCTCCTGCAGCATTTCCAACGGGCAGGGAACACCTATTTGCTCCACGCCGGGGTGAAACCACCGGTCGCTGCCACAGGAGAGCCATCCATGCCAGGCAACCCCTGTGCTCCTGACGTGGCAATGCCCCCTCACCTTGACAATGGGATAAGGGCGGGGGGAAGACATTCTAATTTTAACTGTGGCCATTTTAAAAATAGAATTTCTTCTTACATATATATTTTTGGTGCCTAAAAGCGCCAATGCAGGCGCAGACGGCTGCAGAGCGACTGTAGCAAGCGCGCTACATGCACTCCTTGGACAAACCATCCCTGAAGAATCCGCACCAGAAGCATTTCCAAAGCACTCAACTCGCTTCTAAATTTATTCAGAAGCTCACACACACGCACACACACTTCCTCAGTGCAGACCCCAGCCCTGTGCCCCGCGCAGATTACAGTGCTGTGATGTCTATCTCAGAAATTTTCCCTGGAAAAGCTGGGAGAAGAGAAGTGAAAGCACCTATAGTCTGCCACTGCTGCGGGGAGCATCACCCCGTTTTTAAATCCTGGCATGCCTTTATACATCCAGCACAAACCATAGCAAAAATATTAAACAACAATAGAATATCTTTCACAAAAAGATCCGAGAGACCTTGATCTATTTCCTTGAATATATGGCAAGTTTTATGGCCAGACACACCCACGTAAGGAGAGGCAGTGTTTTTCCATCAGCCATGACTTCACTGAAATGACTCAGGAGCTCGAGTGAAAAGTCTCTATAAAAATTTATGCCAAGTTCTAACGCTGTAGTGATGAGCCAAAAAAATAACAGGGGGGGGTGGTTAGGGAGGGGAAAGGACCTCAGTACTAGCACACTCGAGGAAAATTTTCGGTGTCGTTTTTAACATCTGCCCTCTGTAACTGTGGAAAAAATAGTAAAAAGTTAAGTAAGGGCGCGCCGCGGAGCCAAGCCTCCCAGGCTCGCACGTCTAATCAAAGAGACATTAAAAGAAAGCTGCGCGAGGCTTCAGACAATTCCCTCCTGCTTTTGGCTACGTTGGCAAAAATAAACCCTTGAGAAATTCAGAACAAGCAGCCCCGTGACAAGGCTCCAGCATATTAAATCACTTAACTTCAGTAGCAATCTGTAAAATCAGCAAGCAACTGCCATCTGGAAATATCCAAAACAAGTGAGTTAGGAATTACATGCTTTCTATGGGACTTTTAAATCAGCCCATCTCACTGGACTATAATCCAGATTAATTTATATATAAACTTCTCTTTATCTCCACTAAATCATACTGCAGTTTTAAGAAATAACATGGGCATTCCCTGATCAGATTTATACGTGGTTTCGTTCCTACATTTACACTAAATAAAACTCTGGCTACTCTTTTTGCCATTCTTCTTAGCTAATTCTTTTATCTTGAATGTATTATGTACGGACAAACTGGATATTAACATAAATAATCTATTAATTTAAATTAAAGCTTGCTCTCGTGCATAGCAGGCAGTACTTTCTGCATCTGAACTAACCAGCAGTATTTGTTGAGTTTTCATCACAGCCATAGCAGTCTTTCCATGTAAGCATTCAAATTTTTCTTTTTCACTTTTCAACTTCCTTCTTTAATTCTTTGTTTCATATTCCCAACAGTAAAGCAATGTAATAAATCACTGGTGAATTGCTGGTGAAAGGCTGACTTGAAATTAAGAAATGAGGAGGTTTTCTGATTAAAAGCTTGGATTACTTCAAAGTGAAATTTTAAAGAATTTGACATCCATTTGACGTATTACACTAAGGACAGCACGTCTGAATTAATTTCTAGTGCCGTGGACATCCATCCCTCCCAGTTCTAGTTCTGCTGGTTGAGAATAATGTTGCCATAGTTCTCTTGGTGGATTAAAGTGGTTTTAATCTCCTTTGGGCTAAATCAGCTGCGTTAGCTCAAACCACCTTCAGAGGGTATTTAAACTACCCTGGGTAATGTGTGAATCAGATTAAGGAGGCAAATACAACTCCTGCCGCGGGCAGAGCTCTAAGGCAATAATCTTTGCAGAGGGGAAGCCACTTGTACTCCGGACGGGATCTGATGGCGCAGTTTGAAAGGTGAACGTCCGTGGCCAAAGGACCAGGTTTTCCAAGGCCAACATGCCAAATTTGTTTTCCTTGGCTGACAACATAACGTGCATGTGCCTACGTCCCAGGCGAATAAATCCACAGCGTTCTGCATTCCTCAGGTCACCAGTTAGTGTTAAACCTCCTTCCCCTGCACTTTGACCACTGGGAGGGAAGCCCCACACTACTGGATCCACGCATTTTTAACAAACCCACACGCAGTTCCCAGGTTCATCACTTCAGACTTGTTTGGAAGCAAAACAGCCAACCAAGCTCCGCCACCCCAGGCCCTTTGGCAGACCCATTCCATGAAGAGCTAAAGGCCTTCCAGCCCTACAAGAAACCATAAAACCATGAAACTCAGACTGAAAACCCCCTACAAGCTCAAAAGCCCTTTCACAAAATGTTCCCCCATCAAGAGCTTTTCTGTGGGGGCACTAGGGACAGAAACACAGACAATATCTAAACTGGGAGAACTGAGACGGTTTCCCAGTGCCAGGACTGGAACTCAGCAGGGGTTGCCCAGAGAGGCTGTGGTATCTCCATCACTGGAGGTACCCAAATGCTCAGATGCTTTGACTTGTCCAAGCCCTGAGCAACCCAATCTAGCCAGACCTGTTTTAAGTAGGGAGCTCCACCAAAGACTTCCAGAGGGCCCTTCCAACCTAAATTATTCTGTGCCTCTAGTCATGCTCTGACTGCATGATGGGATGAGACGTGGGTATGAATCATTTCCCACTCCTACGGGGAGGAAGGATGGCTGCAAGCAGAGGGAGGCACAGTCTGATTGAGCCCCCCATGGTCTGGACACTGCTGAGAGCAGAACAGGGAGCAGATGCGTTCTGCTGAGCATCTACAGGTTAGGAAGAGCTGGAGTGAACAAAATGTGGCAGTACACTAATGCCTGCAGTCTGCCCATCACAACGTTTCACGTGCTGCCTTAGCTCTCCATACCCATCACCATGGGTGGAGCTGTAACAGGGACCAGAAGAGGGAAAATCTGACCCTTGGCGTACTCCATGTGCAGACCAGGACAGGACAAGGCCTTCAGCTGCAAAACACAAATTCCTGCTTCAGACGCCTGCGGTCACAATTAGCCGATATCTGCCAAGGGCCACCTTGCAACATGACTCCCATGTTCTGTAGTTGGCGAAGGAGCACAAAGTACAGTGAAGTTATGAACAGCAAATCTAATACATGAGGACATCAAGAAGGCTCAATATACGCTGTCATGTGATACCCAGAACTGGGACTGCCCTACAAAAGTCTGATTAGAGACAAAGTTAAATTGCATATTTAAGAAGAAATCATGGGGCATGTTTTCTGCTGGCATAAACTGAGCTACAATGAATATGTAAATGACAATTTGACTACACCTACTGGAAGAATGTGTCTTTGCCTTAATCAGACAATTATGAGAGGAAATTTTCAACATCTGGTCTCTAGCAATCACATCATCATATTATGTTTTGGTTTACTCAGCGTAAAATGTAAGAAATCCACCAATGACTTAAACTGTTTCTTATGCACTAACACAATATCCAAAGTACATATTTCAATATTTGAAAAATTTACTATAAACTTCCAATATAAAAAACTTTGTTAAAGTTAGCGATGTGTTTTGACTAAACACTGAGATTTAAAAGAAGCACATGCACATACAGAAAAAAGCCCAGATGCATGAAATCTAAATTTTAAGCCTAAACTATCTCACAATGTTTCCTTAAATCTCATCTGCAATTTTGAACCTATGATGAAGTGATCATTAATGTGGCATCCCCCATTCTGGCCATCTGAAGATACCACAGGCAATTACAACTTTGAGTAACCTCTACTGAGAGTTCAATGGCATTTTTAAAATCAAGATTGTTCATTAACTGTGAGCGGACAGGCACTGGCTCATGCACTGTTACGGATTCAGTCCTGTAGTGGCACAGACTGGAAAACATGAAAAAGAAAGGAAACGGGTATGTCCCGTGCAGAGACAGAGGAGCTCGATGCAGAGGTAGGCATAAATCCACCACGGCAGCCTCCTGCACCGTGTGAAGCTCCTCTCCAGCCCATGCCTCCCCTAAGCAAGCCTGAGGGGAACACCAACCAGCCAGGAATCCCATTGGCACACAAAAATTCCTGAATTTTTATAAGCAGAGCCCATTGGGAATGTAGAGGGATACAAAGCAAAGTCAATTTTCTCTGAACCTTAACGTTTTCAAGTCTATTTGATGCACTTAATGACCACAAACACGGGGACTTTTGTAAAAACAGCCCGACTTGTCCTATCATTAAATGATTTTAAGTTAAAAGCACGCATATCAATAATCAACTTCCCTTTTCCTGTCTACAGCATTCTCTGTAAAGATTAGGGTATGAAAAGACAGTACTAACCACAATAGGTATAGATTAGTTTAGAGTCTATGAATCGAACTTTAAGGTTGTGTAAAACAGCCGGTTCGTGGAGATAACTGAGCGCTGTGAGGTCATTTTCACCAACAAGTATGTCAGGGTTTCGCAAGGGCGGGAGTTCCTTGGTCTTCGGATCTAGGCAATATTCTACGTCCTGCAAAGCAAACGGAAACGCGTGCTGAAAGAGCTGGTGCTTTGGTTTCCTCATGCAGTCCCTCCAACCATCCCTCCCAGCAAAACGTGCCCAAGTTACAAAAATACGATGCAAGATTTAATTTATCTGGTGATTTAAGGGAGCAGTTCTTTCTCCAAAAACGTCATTTAAAATTTCCCAAAAGGGTTTTCTATATGCAACAGGTAACCATAAAGAGACATCATCTTCTTAAACTAGTACTTAAGCAAATCCCTTTCTTTTGCTGCCAAATGTTTTTATTAAATAAAACAAAATATGTTGTATCATAAATCTAACTAGTTTTTCGCATTGCTTTCCTCTTGAGTGGAACAGAGGAAGCAGATTCCCACCAGTCTATAGTCAGCTTCACACACAGTAATGTGGCACAAGAACATTGGCAGAACGTCATGAAGAATACATAAACTGAAAAAAAAAACCCCTACTTACAACTTTTGCAAATATAAATTAGTCTCTAATGAAGATGTCTATCTCTAGACCTAAAATTACTTTATTTACCAGCTATTTTCTTGTCCCAACACAATGTGATTTAATCGACAAACACCCCCATTCTGCTACATGCGATACTCAAGCGTGCAGCATCCCCACACAGCCTGGGGGGGAATAATCTTGTCACATTAAAACAGCTGTACTCAGCTTGCCATATAAGAAATGTGAGTGAGTCAAAGACTCAAATGCATTGAAGTAAAATATTTTATTTAGAAACTATTCTATATATATATATAATCTGTTCTTTTTGATTTCACGGCTATGTGGGTCCCTACATGAAAGCAGGATCTAAGCCGGCCACTGGTAAGAAGAAGAGAAGTTAAAAATAAGTATTTGACCAAGTGCAGTAGGTCTTTATTTTCCATGAGAAGATCTCAGGGATCACCATTATTATATATTAAAATTAAATAACCATTTAAAAGGCATGAAAAAAATTGAACCGGCCTTCACTGGAAGGATGTGAGCTTTTCATAGACATGTCATCATTTCTCTACACAGTATACAGCATCAATTTCATAATGCTTTTAATCCTTGCCCCTTTTTATCTTTATTAATCTTCTGATGGTTACGATCAACTTAAAAGTCACAATTCTTTCTCTGCAACACTGTTCTCCTAGCAACACTGTTCTCACTGGAATATCAAACCAGGGTTGTAGCTTTAACGGCAGAAGGAGAAAAAGATGATGCAACTGACTGTAACAGGCAGTTGGATAAAAGCAACACGTTTTATTTTATTTTTAAAAATCAGGCAAAACGGATTTTTGTAAATAAACTGCATAATCCGTCACACAAAAAAATACTACTTGAAGTCAGTGGACAAGAATAATTGCACATACAGAAAGACGGATATGTTTTGACAATATAGCTTCCTGTGTTAGATACATCAATCTCCGGTCAAGAGCAAGAACAATCAGCTTATGGACGATACACAGACCCACCTTGCCCTCTTCAAGTCGAAGCTGGAGAACTTTATCTCCAGGTTTATAATCTTTGAGAAGTTCTGCCGACTTCCAGACCTCCTCTGGATCAGGGATCCAAACCCTGGCATACTGCAATACAAAAACAACAGCAAAAGATCAGTGACTTTTTGCTGCAATATAGTTAAATCATCAATATACACGACACCAAAACCTTCTTTTTTTTCCTTTTTTTAAATACATGTTTAACAGCCAAACCCTTAAGCAAGAGACAAGTTAATTAGTACATCTGAGGTTAATAAGTTGTTCTATCAATAAAAGGCTACACAAGGTTAATTTTATTGCCTACACAGAAAGAAAAGTGCATTTTCCATGTAAAATAGTGTTCCAAGGTACACATTCAACGCTGAAAATCTACAAAGAAAAAAAAACCCTGTCTTATCAGACAGATCAAAAACTTGGCTATCAAAAAAATTACTTGGAGAAACTCTTCTGAGCAGATTCTAAATGCATTTGCAACATAACATTATATAGCTTTTTTTTTCCCCTAAGAGAACACTTGGGCACATCTGTGTTAATTCAGGCAAAGCTATCTGATCTCGAGTATTAAGAGCTCTTTCCTTTGTAGTTGCAAATAGGGCGAGTTTAAAATGGATTATCTCCAGAATGCCAAAAGGAAAAAGCTGAAAAGATTTGGTTGAAATGGCCTCCAAATAACAGAAAAAAAACCCCAAACCAGCATTCCAAATAATGACCATTTTGACACAAACTTTATTCATAAAAGTAACCCAGAACAAACATGAGTTGTTTTCAAAAACAGAAGAAAATATTCCTATTTTTAAATGAGTGACGGTATAATGGTTATCTCATATTCAAGAATCAATTAAAGGTGTATGGAAACCATCTAATTACTTATACAGTTGCATATACGTGCAAATATGTATATATGAAAACCACTCAAGGAAAAGGCTATGACATTTTTAATGTATTAAAGCTTCCAAACCGACGCTCTCGCAATGCCGAGAGAGCACCGAGATCACCCCACACCCGGCACCTTTGCAAACAAAACACCTTCTCGGCTCTAGAGGTGCAGCCATGTTGCAAAACACTCTCGATCCACCAAATTATTTCAAAATAACTGTAATTATTTGTCAAAGCATGGCATTTCATGGCAGAGAAAAGAGCATTTGGTCATAGAGCTTCACCACCTAATCTTGCACAACTGATTTTTGCATGGAGCTGCTGTCTCAAAGAATTCTGAAGCTCCCCCCCCCTCTTATTAACCCAGTTTTCCCACTATTTAAAATGGGGATCTTCTGGTTTCTACTAGGGATTTTTTGAAAGACCAAACTTCATGTTGCCTTCGTGTTGCAGGGCAGGAAAGGATAAATGAGTCGAGCAAAGGCAGTGGGTTGGGGAGCAGGAGCCAGGGAGGGGGACAGACACCCTGCCCAGCCAGGGGCTGCCAGGGACCCTCAGCGCCTCCAATTATTGTAACTTCAAGAATAATTAACTTCCCATACCCGGAATGCTGCTCGAGAAGAGGGCACCTGAGCGATTTACACCAGCCTAAATCAATGGCTTCTATCTACCCTTAACACATCGCGGCCTTTAAAGCACCGCCGCTGCCTTCATCCAGACAGCTCCTGAACAGCTTGTGCCATACACGTAAACCAGTTCTCTCCACCAAGTGAAAGGAGAAACGTTAAGGAAATAAAGAATTAAAAATTCACTTTCATTGTTCCCACTACAGAATATGCAGTGCTCCCACGCCTGGTCCGTCGTCATCTCCACCGGGTGTTTATGCCAGCCCTAAGAATCTGCTTTATAGAAAGACAAGAAACTTTGTTCTTTGTAGTAAATATGTGGTATTGGGTTTGTTTTTTTTACTTTGAGCTTTATTACTTTCATATAAACTTGCTATTGCTTTCAGTACAAAAGGGCGGTATTACTTCATTATTTACATACCCTCTTCCCCACTCCCCCGAAAGATGTGAATATTGATGAAGTATTTGAAAAACGAAAGCTCACACACACAATTCCTCAGTACGTGCTCCCGCCATTCACTGAGCACTGTACGTCACCGCAGCGGAGGCCAACAAAAAGGCAGCGGGGCTGCGGGGCAATCGGCAGCCAAAGCCATGGCTTTGGCCACTTGGATCATCTGTTTGTCTTCCGCCCTGCTGTATCCACAACCCGCTGGCTAAGAAACCTCGTTTGGGTTAAAATGAAGGCGTGGGCTAACGAGTGTATGTGCCAATGCAAGTACAAATCTACAGAAGCTACAGAATAACTCCAAAGTATTTGACCAGGACGTGACAATGGAGGTGCAGCACTGGAGTCAAGTAGCGCGCTCAGGGGCAATGTCTTCTTCCCTTTCCACATGGTTTTTAAACAAAGGATTCCCTGTAAAACTTCATAAACACATCTATATCCAAACTTACCCCAATGTACCTGTTCATAGAACTCTCTTTTATTTTAAAAAAATCAAAAGCCTGCGCAAAAGCAGGATGATTTGTAGTTTAACACAAAGATGCTGCAGCGTCTGACACAGCTGAAGACCAAAGATGTACCACACTTTGCCCAAGGTTTTTTTTCCCCTCCTCAGCTATAGACACAGTTACCCATCCTTAAAATCTCCGATGGGATGTTGCTTCCCTCTCATCACAGGAATTAACAGAAAGCAAAGCAGATGTAACATGAAAGAGGAAAGCATTTAAATACTGTCTAGCAGAACAGGTTAGCAGGCCGGTCTCCTCTAGGCTACACAAAGACAAGTTTCCTGATGTAAAAAAGGCAGCAGCCTTGTAAGACACAAATACTGTTAACTTCAGGCAGCAAACGCTGCGTAGCAGTTTCTAACTACATGATCTATGCCAGCATGAAATGGGCACCTCTCATTTATTCAGCTGAAACTGTACATTTTCTGCTGTCTGGAGCAGGGGAAGAGAAAGCAGAGAACAGATCACCATAGAAACTGGGTTACTACAGACAGCTGAACCTTCCACATGACATAACCCTACAGATATTAAAGTCATCCTATGAGCGCTAAGCCGTAGCTTTTCATCTCCAGCATCATTGCCGAGCCATAAATCCCTGCCAAGGAAAACACCTGGTAAAAAGAACAGGTGGGAGGAAAGAGAGAGATGTTCCTAATTATAAGCATTGAATCATTTCACAACGTTCTCACCTCATTAATCCAGCGGAGTGATTTGCAAAATTCTATTTTCATAGATTTCATAGATTTCTCATTCTGTCTTTTATATAAGCAGCCGATGTTCAAATCCCATTGCTGCCTAGCCTTTAGTGGGACCCAACCCCATAGCAAAAACCAAAGCACCACCATGGGTAGAAGCAGGACCAAGGGCCTCTCTCTCAGGAAATACCTTACTCTAGTATGCTATTCACCCTTCTTTATTCACTATTATATAAATTCATGTTTATGACTATGCTACAATAAGGCTAAAATATGATAAACTAATAGAGATGCTGATTTACAAATCAGCCTTCTACACAGGGAAGGAAATTCTAACCTAAAAATGCACTGAAATGACAATAAAAATTATGGCAAGAAACAAATGAACTTTACTGAAATTGTGCCTCATTATGATCAATGAATGTATTACTCTTTGCAGTAGTTCAATGTAAATTTTGAACCACCAGAATAAAACTTCTGACAGGGGAGATAACAGTGTGATTTACTTAAGGAAAGGTAGTGAGTGAAATTTCAGGTAAATATTGTTACCTGTCACAATAACCCAAGCTTACTGACAGCATCACTTGCACTTTTCAGTACCGATTTGGCTCTAATCATCTTAGCTCTGCTATCCAGGTAATAACGCTGAGCTTTCTCTGCGGGTATTTTTCTGGCTCACCCCTGATGACTCCTTCCTATCCTCGTCGGAGGCGTAGGGCTGGAAGAGGCACGAGGAGGACAGGCAGCCCATGGTCCTCCCCGCCTACCCGAAAGCCACACCAGCAGCCAGCTATCTCCAGCCCAGCATCCACAGGAACAGCGCTTGCTCTAAACTAGTTTAAAAAAAATCCGAATTTTCTTTTTTTTTTTTTTCAGATGAGATACTCTTGAATTCAGAAGGAAAACAAATAACTGCATATTGACAGGACTATTTCAAAACTCAGTTTCTTGCCTAGACTTTCTTCCAGCCTCAGCAGACTGATGTAAAAAACCCCACCACCTCCAAAATCACACGGAAGTGTGGAATCGCCATACTCAGTTCAAGTTTGCTGAAAGGCAATGGCTTAGTGATCTCTACGTAGTGACTCTAAAAGAGTCCACAGCAGAAAAAAACACAGGGAGAAGTTTTCATTTTCCACTGGCAGGTCAGAAAGCTAGCTGCGTTACCACAATTTTATATAATAATAAAAAAAATAATAGGAAATCACCGTATTCTCTCATACCACATGATTTCATCTTAGATCATATGAAGAAATCAGCAGACTATAATAATTATGTATCATATGACTCACAAAGCCTCTCTTCTGAGATATTAACCTCTTGAAGTACTAATTGACATTGCTGGCAGTACGGAATTAGCAATGCAAGTGGCTCAGCAGTCGCTTCAGCACTTAAATAGTTTTCCAGTCCTATTGCACAATCCCAACTACGGCAGAAGGAGATACAGCTATCTTCCCAGCTTAACAGCTCTTTTGATAAGAGCTGGAAGATCTACATCCTAAAAGGAAAAAAAAAAAATTCAACTCATAAAAAGCTGTCCCTAGTTTCTCAGCAAGATCTACCCGTACAAGTGAACTCGTATGACATTCACTTCAGCAGAGATCATCAATTTATTTAGAATCATAGAATTGTCAAGGTTGGAAGAGACCCTTGGGATCATCGAGTCCAACCATCTACCCTACTCTACAAAGTTCTCCCCTACACCGTATCCCCCAACACCACATCTAAACGGCTCTTAAACACATCCAGGGATGGTGACTCAACCCCCTCCCTGGGCAGCCTATTCCAATGCCTGACCACTCTTTCTGGGAAAAATTCTTTCCTAATGTTCAGTCTATATCTACCCTGTTGGAGCTTGAAGCCATTCCCTCTTGTTCTGTCATTAATTACCTGTGAGAAGAGACCAGCACCAACCTCTCTACAGTGTCCTTTCAAACAGTTGTAGAGAGTGATGAGGTCTCCCCTCAGCCTCCTCTTCCTCAAACTAAACGGTCCCAGCTTCTTCAACTGCTCTTCATATGATTTGTTTTCTAGGCCCTTCACCAGCTTCGTTGCCCTTACAGACAGCCTCAAAAAACACGGTCTTCCAGGTGTTAACCATGAAAAGACACTGTTCCTCTCTCTTTCAACCACGACTTCATTTTGAGGTAGGAATAAAGCAGCTCGTTAATGTCTGGATCAAAGAGACACCATCAATGCCGGCAGTGCTAGCTGAAGGAGCCGATGGAACAGCAACACGCGGTCAAAGTCAAAGCTAAATTTGACCAAAAGCAGTCAATGTGAACCTGTTGCTAACTGAACACGGCCACCTGGAGACAGCAGGGTGGAAAAAGAAAACTGTTTGTGGTATGGAGGCATAACTACGAAATAGAGCACAAAGTCGTAAAGGTTCACACTGCAAAGCGTTGAACTTATCTATGCAAAATGCTGAATTATTAGAAAAGGATTTCCTGAGCTGTGCGATTTCCTTGCATGGGGCTGCTCTGAAAAGATAATTTGGTGCTATTAGAATAATTTCCTTTCGGCTTTGTATTTTCCCTTATACTTGGTTCCCGGTGCCACCACCGCGGATGATAATACTGAGCCCAGAAACACTTGAAACGGCAAAGTTTACCTTTTGTATTACCAACATAAGCAGACGCATGGCTGGGCGAGTAACAGGTCGAACCCAAGTCTTAACGTGACCAACCTGGACGCCTTACAAAGAGATCCCGATCACTCACAGACGCAGCGAGATCAGGTCCCGTTCCTTCCACTGCTGAAACCACTAAAATTTCTGCTGTCTGTCCTGCCACGCGCGGGCAGTCCTGAGGAAGCGCCGCAGTTCTGTTAACGAAGGGCTGCTGCTGCTTGCAGTTTGGAAAGAAAGACGAGACCTGACTTTCCTTTCATAAAAATGCCAACTAACCAGGAGGGAGCAGAAAGTAGAGCACTTCCACGAGAAGCAGAGGCTGGAACAAAACCTCTGACCGACTCATCTAAATTCTTCCTACGACCTGAGGGAAATGGCATCATTAACTTTGCAAAAGAACCCAAATCGATTTTCTTAAAGGCAGTCGCATTCTTGGGGCACGGAGCATTATTTTCTGTCTTGTTGCTCAGCAACAGCCATTTATATACCTCTGGTACAGTTTAAGGCCTGATATTTAGAAAGTATTAATTTAAAAAGACATTTATATCATGATATGTAGTGGAGCAAAAATATGTGACAATTGGTATTAATGTTTTATCTGACAAATAATCTCACGTAGTTAGTTTACCTAATAGGAAGATCAATAGTCCCATGTTATCACATAACGCTCCGACTCGTGGGAATTCCCTGACCGGCGGCATGCGGTGCTCTCGTGCGGGGACAGCGGTGACCCGAGCTCTGAGCTGCACCCTAAGCCACCACCACGACGAGCTTGTGTACTGCTGACACCACCAGGTTTGCAAATTTGGGTCAAAGTGCCTGCAACTCTCGAGGTTAAGCACATAAGGCACTGCATCCTTCACCACGCACCAGGAAACTACTTGAATTGCAGCGCAATGAAAAAAAAAATCTGTTGTATTCGAGTATTTCATCTACTGCATAAATATCCACTACATTTGAATCCTAAGGATATAAAAGTTTGGGGTTGATTGTTTGTTTGGGTTTTTTTTTTTCTTTCTTTTAAGCATTTTTATAAGGCATTCTTTGTATTGAGAGCCTGGTGGCTTGTAACACCGAAAACAACTCGTACATTGTTTGCCAAACACGCCTTGATTGTACAAGGTACAACCAAAAACTACCACCATCCCACAAAGAATCACTGCAGCACAATTTACAACTACCTTCAGCCACTGGGAAAATGTCCGCTGACTTACATTTACCTGAAACTTCACCTTACTTCAAAGTGACGCAAAAAAAGCTAAATCCCAAACATAGGATATATGTACATGCTACTATAGGCAAATTTGATCAGCAGAAACGTAAATTTTTTTATTTCTTTAAATATTGCAATTTAAATATTGCAATTTAAATATTGCAATTAGCGACCTTTCTGCTGAAATTCAGAGAAAATGATCACCCTGCAAATCTACACGCTGGGCCTGACATGCCGGCCAGAAAACTCAAGTGTTTCACTTTAAACTACCAAATCTATCGAAGAACGGTTATATTCCCAGCTTGTAGTTGACCAGTTTTTTTATAAGAAACGTTTTAAAGGAGTTAAAACATATGAAAGTATTTCAGTATTTTAAAAGTCGTGAATTCTCTTCATCTTTAAAAATACAGCTTTTTACATTTTATGTTGATCATACTTGACCTTCCCTTCAAAACACGGTACAGAGGGAGACAGATCGGATTCACACTCAGTCACTATTGACCAAGACAATACTTTAGTTCTCCCGATGTTGCCCGTTCACCCCCCAAAGCTGCTGTGCGCGGGAAGGGCATTTGTCAGCTCCCCTTGTATTTCACAGACCCCCTTTCACAGGCTCCTCTCCATCCTCGGCCACGGTGGCAAGCGTGTACTCTGTGATGCCGGCAGCACTGGCCACTGGAAGCCACCAGACAGCGGTGGGGAGTCACATGCAACCCGGCTTGGGTACACCGTGAATTTGCTCACATGATGCTTCTGACAGGGCTTAATTAAGGCTGTATTATCAATCGAGACACAAAACCAGCCGAATAACCACAATAAGATCAGCAAAAGCAGCAAGCAGAAGCGGGACGCCTACCCCAGGCTGAGCGACGGGAAAATATTCTGACTCACGTCAAACTTCATTTGGGGTCATACCCACAGAGAGAGGCATACACGGTATGGCATTTCCATCCCTACCACCAAAACAAAGGCCAACACTGAATTATACGCTAGTGATTTCAAAAAAGTTAATCGTAAGTCTGCCTTGAAACGCCTAATTCATCCAACCTGAAAAACATGTTACAAGACTTGTAGAAGAGTGGCCACAAGAAATTTAAGGGCAAATGAAACGACGACGGCTGTCCCCTGAATCTTAAACTAATGAGACACGTTGCACTGAAGAAAGAGTATTAGGAAAAGGATGCACGATTTCATGCTTGTGTGCTTCCAGTGAACGTTGTGGGTATATTACAAAAACACTCCAATTTAAAATTTTTTTTTAAAAAAGCGCCAATACTTAAGGAATGCACAAAAACCCATTCAACATGTCATGATTAACTTCATGGGTGCCTGAATTTAACAGCCAAGAAAACACACTATGAGGCCAAATGAAACAAGTGGTTGTAGGATTTTGTTTTAACACTAAGATGATGCAAGTCTATATTATGACTTCACAGCATAATTAACTAAATGCTGAAAATAAGTATTATTTCCAGGCCACTGGTACAAACTCAGCCAAAACCCTCGTGGTTCTTATATTATTTTTTTTTTTTACGTGCTGATGTCACATCATCAAACGTTGATTTCGTTTTCCCAAGCTCTTAAATGGATTTAAGATCCTACAGAAGCTTTTTATAATTATTTTCCCCAAAGTTTCGTTTCTCGCCACGGGCAGCGCGGCCCGTGTTTCGCCCGGGGACAGAAGGGGCTCGAAGCTCCGGCCGCAGCTGGTTGTTCATCCCGGGTTCGTACAGGCAGAAAGGGGAAGCGTTGTCTTTTGTCCCGGCGCCTCCGCTTCAGCACAGAGCCATCTGCACCCCTGCCATGGGATTATCTGGCGTATCCCGCAGCCGCTTCGGCAGGAAGGGGAAATAAAAGGGCTGTATTGATCCGGCAGATGCACCGCGCCGCGCCGTGCTGCAGCGCCGGAGTTTGAAACAAGAAGTTATTGAGAAAAAAAAAAGCAGCGGAGCCATAGCTGATCACCTAGCTCCCAGAGGTGAAATAAGGCCACATTTTCTGATATTTGTAAAAGATCCAGAGTACAGACAACTGCCGACTTAACTGCGAGAGCTTAATTTAAAAGTTAAAAGTGAAAGGAAAGGTATTCGGCATAAAGTTTGATAGTAGATAAGGCTGTATTTCCCTGAGTATCTCTCTGTAAAGTCGAGCTCAAGTCCAAACAGCATTCTTCTGTTTTTACTTAATCCCAGCCCCCCCCAAAAGTCACACTGAAAGTAAAATACCTGCTTCAGGTTCTAAAAATCCAAAGTTAACTGATTTTTTTGTTGTTGGAACGACAGAGAAGCCCCAGGCTGAGATGTAGTCACACCATTAGAACAGAGCTTTTACTGACTTAGCTTGAGTCATTCAGGGAAAACTAGTTTTACTCAGCTAACCCAGAACATAACTCCGTCATTATGGCCAAGTCCACACCACAGACCCCTTTCTGCCATGTTACAACAGCAACCTGACGCCAGCGAAGCACATCTAACGAAGCTGGATTTAGTCCCACCGTTTTTCCATGGGATATTAGCAGCAAGTTCCCATGGAAGGAAACCCGAAACTGTACGAGCGGCCTGGCAAGCTCTGACTTCAAACCAGCAAGCGGTGTTCAACCCCTCAAAGAGCCTCCATAAGCTCCAGGGTGAGGCTGCGAAAGCAGAACTAGGGTTAACGGCCACAGCGTTGCTCTCAGAAGCCCTCCAGCGAGAGCAGCTGTGTTTCTTCCCCAGGATCTTCAGCCCTGCCCCAGTAGATCCCCAGTGAGAAGCGTGGGAGCCACTGGGTGCAGTGGGGTGCCCTGGCTGACAGCACCCCGGCACGGGGTCCAGCCCATCCTGTGAGTCCACCTCTAACCCGGAATTTATGAGAAATTATGGAAAACACCTCTGTGATGGCAAAGGGAGTGAAATTGAAACCTTCCACGC